>JAVKLF010000132.1:11208276-11223847 GCA_034783495.1 Millerichthys robustus
GGGGTTCGACTTGTCCAACAAACCTCAAGTGTGTTAAATAAAACTAGCACAATAATAAAACCTGTAGCACACTTTTTATTGACATAAATATTTGGATCTTTTGCTTGCATTTGGATAAAGGATTTCATTATTTATTTTAATTTGTCTTGTTGTTTTAGGAGCGAATTGAATACTCGAAGACGTTTCAGGGAAAATACTTCAATTTTCTTGGTTATTTCTTTTCCATCTATTGTGTTTGGAAAATTTTCATGGTAAGAACATGAATATACTGTATTTATCTCTCATTCATTTGTACTGTATATACTGTTACGTACCATAATAGCACTTGCTGGTATTCATTTTAATAAGATAACCTCTTTTTTTTATTGTAGGCCACGATAAACATTGTGTTTGATCGAGTTGGAAAAACAGATCCGGTGACGAGGGGCATTGAAATTACAGTAAACTACTTGGGCATCCAGTTTGATGTGAGAAACGAATGCACATGTACACATGTATACTTAAATATGTTCTTCCATTACATCTGAGGATATAACACTGACATAATCTTAACATCTTTTGTAGTCAGTACCGAGTTAACCTTTACATTACTTTACATCTGTAAACAGAGCCATAGTTCATTTTAACTCTTATGCTCTTGAGATTGTTTTCTTCTTCTTCCTGTCCCAGGTTAAGTTTTGGTCACAACATATTTCTTTCATCTTGGTTGGAATAATAATTGTTACTTCCATCCGAGGCTTACTCATCACTCTTACTAAGGTAAGACATGTCACATGACACAGCTAGACGATGGACATTGACAAATTTTGTAATATAATCCGTTTGTAATCAGTTCTTTTAGTTTAGTAATATGATTATTTTCTGCTGCTTTATTTTTAGTTCTTCTATGCAATCTCAAGTAGCAAGTCTTCCAACGTCATCGTGCTTGTTCTGGCTCAGATCATGGTGAGTGTTTCTCTCCACGGTCGTGCGCCGCCTGAAAACATCAGTGAAATCTAAAAGTTCTTCATGTGTCTCAATTAATTAGGGGATGTATTTTGTTTCATCTGTACTACTGATGCGTATGAGCATGCCTCTGGAGTATCGCTCCATTGTGACAGAGGTTCTTGGCGAGCTACAGTTCAACTTCTACCACCGCTGGTTTGACGTCATCTTCCTGGTCAGCGCCCTGTCCAGCATCCTCTTCCTTTATCTGGCCCACAAGCAGGCACCAGAGAAACACATGGCCCTCTGAACCCCTGCAGCTTGCCTCCCATCTCACGGAACAAACTCCAGAAGCAAGAACTGATTTCTTTTTTTAAAATCTGGGAATTTGAGGTAATCTGAACCTGGAATGTCAGATGTTTGTTTGCAACATTCGGACAGCTGTTGGAGCAAAAGGAAAAAAAAAAAAACTCGCCCACTGGATTCTTGCAGTATTTTACAGAACAAAATAAAATAAAGAATGGTGAAAAATTGTTCCTGGAAATACCAACACTTCGCCCTCCATGCTCCTAGATGCTTTTATTTTTTTAAAAGAATTTTTGTCTACATACACTGGCTGAAAACTTTGTTGTACATTCCTGTTTTACTTCAATTGACATAAAAATAAGAAAAAACTATATAAATGGTCACTGTGACTTTGTTACGAATTAATAAAATTCACCTTGATGGAACAAAAACTAAATTTATAAAATCAGGCTTTACTCAGATTTAAATTAGTTTACTTTTATAAATTAAAACAACATTTTTGTTTAGACATGAAAAATAAGCAACAGAGTGTGCATGAAAGACAACGCTGATTTTCACTTTCAATAGCATCAGGAAAAAAAATGTTGCTCGTCAGTGCACATTTATTTGATCAACAAACAGATTAAAATAACTTTTTTGTTCTCAGCTAATAAAATGCTGTTTTTCCACTACAAATAAGATGGCAGTGAGTTCTGTACTGTCCTTACTCAGAGGTTCCCCTCCCCTCATGTCTTGTGTTTTAATTTTAGGTGGGTGTGTCAAGTTCATGTTAAAGAAAAGACGAATCACCATCAGATTAGTCCAAATCAGGGTCGTTGTCCCTCAAGTGACTTCTCAGAGACTCTCGTCAAAGCTTTCTTCAGATGAGGAAGATGAAACAGATGGAGTCTAAGAGAAAAGAAAAAAGAAGTTATAAACCACTAAAAGTTTTAACTAATTATAGATACGGCAGAGAAGTGTCATAACTTCTTAAATTACCATTTAACACATTTTATTATAACATTAGTTGTGGTAAACTGAATGATTTTTTTTTGTCTTGCATGACAAGACTTCACAAGCGTGGATTTTATCTGTTTTTCAATGTGACATGAGTTGACCACAATTCATGCTTGATGTAAATACTCAGTAGTAGTGTAGGAGAGAGAGAAACCTAAACTTAAGACTGCGTTTAACTCTTTGTTAATGAGGAACTGGCAGAGCAGCTGAGGCAAGCAAAAGTTTTTTTGCGCAAGTCAAAATGAAGACAAAGGTTAACTTGGATCAGCTAAACATGAAAAACAAAGGAACCAACATTAATGTTAAGAGCCCTCAGCGACACTGACCTGATGTTCCCCAGTAGAAAATGCCTGTATAACCCCATCTTAAAATGAATTAATGCTTCCATTTACTCAGATAAGTCAAAATGTACTGTATCCAGTGATTAAAGTCATTTTTTTAATCAGCATTGGAAATCACTAACAATCAACACTGCTTCTTTACATTTCCCTATAAAAACACCAAGGGATAAACAATATTTATTAATGTTTAACAGCCTTACACACAACTGGTTCATGACGTGTCACAGCTAAAGCCAGAACTGTATGAATAAAAGAAGTGAGGCTGTGATTTTTTTCTTTTGAATAGTTTATGTCTGCAAGTCCTAAAGATGCAATGTTGTTTAAATCAAACATCACTTGTATGGCTAACTTTGATGGTAAATGGGGAAATTTCTACAATTTATCAAGATTTTATTTCAAGAACCAGAGATAATTTATTATAAAGGATGTTCCAATGGTGGTAGAAGATAATTTAAAAACTCATTTACCTGGATTATAAATAAACAATTCAGGTTAATGTTTAAGTTAAAGCAATGAGCTTGCATCATTAAAGCCAAGATGGCTTAAACCTATGAACACAAACTGTACCACTCACCCTCTGTTTTTCTGCTTGGGGTGGAATTACAGGCCCGGCTTCCTTCTGTGTCCTCTTGCTTGTTTCTGGATTGTCAACAGTGTGGACTTGACTCTGGGTTATTTCCTCGAGCAGCTGACGTGTGATAGTCACTCCTTTGGCTTGAAGCTGTTTATAGACGTTCTTGCTGGCCACTAGCATCTCCAGAAAGTTGCCACTTTTGCGGATCATTTCCACAGCCTCGGCATGGGTGCTCTGCTCCACATTCACCCCATTTACCTCCACAACAATGTCTTCATCCTCCAGACCGGCCTTGTCTGCTGCTCCACCCTTCACCACCTGAAACAAGAAACATAGTTACAACTTAGTTTATAAATTGTAACAATTGTAAAAGTGGACATTCTTGTCAGTTTTACCTCCTTGATGTAATGACCAAACACACCCTCAATGCCATTTAGGTGGAAGCCATAGCCAGTGGGGGTCTTCTCCATCCGACACAGCTTAGGCCTCAGATCCTCTTTCTTCTCTAGTGCAGATGTGGATGCTTGAACAAAAGCAGGCATATTTATAGCCTCTGTGTAACTGGGTGGTGAGTTTGACGCTTTCATTTCCTCCCAGAAGAGTATAGGAGACACTTTCCCCTGTAACATACAAAGCATTATATTGTAGTGTTGTGTTATCCTGAAATAAAGGGAGAAAATGAGTATGTGGCCCACCTTCTTATACATTTGGTCTGTGTTTTTGTCCACCACAAGCAAGCAACATTTCTCTCCACTTTGCTTGATCTTGTTCACCACCTGCTCATGGCTGCTGTTGTCAACCTCCATGCCATTCACAGCCACCACTCTGTCCATTTCTATTAGACCTGCTTTTTGTGCCGGGCTGCCTTTGTCGATGCCCTTAATGAAATGTCCTGCAACAAGTCAGGATGTACATTAATACTAATGTACATTAATTAATGCTTCTAAGCAGTCTAAAGTGCAAGTTATAATCATAACCATGCCTGTTTTTTTGGGTTCCACTCTGAGCAAAAAGCCATATCCATCAGAACCTTTTGTCAACTTGATAATGCGAGGTTGGAGAGGCAGATACTTCACCGTCGCTGTCCATGAACCCATCTTTGAACGTTTATTCTGGTAGAAATTGTTGGTTTCCTTATCAGCCAGTAGAAACATGATGCCATTGCCGGCCTGTTTGATCTTTTCCACTACTTCATCATGAGAAGATTTTTCCACGTTCTCCCCATTGACTTCGAGCAGATGATCTTTGACTTGGACTCCTGCTTTGTCTGCCACACCTCCTGGAACCACCTCAGTTATATACATGCCCTGCTCACCTGTAGTCATCAGCACAAGATTGATAGATAAAAGGACAGTTTTACATTAAAAGGTGAAGAGTTTTACTGATAATGTTGGACTGTTATGAAAGTCAAAACCATATACTATGTTGTATCTAGCTACCTTTAACACCAATTCTTATGGATGGGAGTGGTTTTATGTAATCAAAAATGTGCTTAGTTACATATCTAACTATGTCTTTGAAAAGTACAAAAATGATTTATAGCAGCATGAATGATGGCCAGAATGACAAAAAAGTATGGCAAATTGGTAACTCTATTATAACCAGTCTCAAATCATATCTAGAAATTGTATTGAAGGGAAGGTTTGCTATTTTTAATATGACGATTTGGCAGCTAATGGCATTTGGATTACATGACTGATCAAGGACATTTTGATTTGTCCCATTATAAAAAGGCTAAAAATATTTTGTTTTGGTTAAAATGAGTAAAAATGAAACATTTTAGCTTGCTTTTAAACAGACATCTTGCAAATATATACCATATGTAATAAATCATATTTTTTCTGTACTAAAGGTTGGCCAATCTAATAAAAGTTGCTAAAATGTAGCAGTGCTGCAAATTTGAAACAAAATTTTCATGTGAGGACAACATGCTCATGTGAAGCTTACTCATTATAAGAGCAAGATGTTGGTGTAGATTCTCAATCATGATGATATTGTAATCGTAGCAACTTGAATCTAAGGCAGCTAGAAGTCTTTTTTGATTCTTAAAGAAGTTGTGCACTTCCCAGTTTTGAAGTTAGAAAGTGTTGTCAAAAATGCATTATTTTAATTTCCATAAATACACGAATACAGCATTTTCATGTTTAATGTTTATGACTTAAACTGTAAAATTAGTCCCATGAATTATATAATTTAAGCACAGTTTTAAGGTCATGACACTCATCTCACCTGTAACTGAGCTAATAGAAAACCCATATCCTGAGCTGGACTTAACCAAGTAGCAGAGTTTGGGTTTTGGATCCCTTTTAGTCACTCCATTGGTAACAGGTGTGCTTTGGGGATCAGAAAGGTTTACTCCGAGGGCTTTTGCTTGCTTGTAAGATGATTCATCCAGAATGTGGAATGTGACAGATGCTCCACTGTTTCTCACCAGATCCACCACCTGTCCAAGAGAAGCCATAAAGAATCATAAAGTAAAAAGAGTGCTGTCAGTTGCATTAGTTCCATCATTGATGGGATTATTGCACAGCGATATCTCTGCATTCTATACACCTCTGAATGGTTCAGTCCATCAACAAAAGTTCCATTGACTCGGATGATACGGTCTCCATCTTTCATGCCAGACAGTTCAGCTGGGCCTCCCATTTCTAGGCAGCGAATCAGGTGACCCTCCTCACTTTGCTCTGCCCTCAGATAGAAGCCAAATGTTTGACCTGGCCTCTTTGTCAGAGAAATCACCTTTGGTTTGTATGTGGCCATGTCCTAACACAGACACAAGGAAATCACA
Source organism: Millerichthys robustus (assembly GCA_034783495.1). Classification (NCBI taxonomy): domain Eukaryota; kingdom Metazoa; phylum Chordata; class Actinopteri; order Cyprinodontiformes; family Rivulidae; genus Millerichthys; species Millerichthys robustus. The sequence continues at coordinate 11,214,206 of JAVKLF010000132.1, forward strand.
AGTGTCAGACAGTTGGTATCAATATCTCTGCATATCACATGTAAACATGAATCTTTAAAGTCGATTCCTGGTGTTTTAAAATTGAGATATATAATACAAAAACAGGAGTAAAGCTTCTATTTATTTAAAACAGTTTATAAACTTAGAAATCTATATTCTGTCACCTAAATCTTGTGACCATTGTTACCCATTAAGCACAATTATCATAGAAGATAATTCTACAGGAGTGCTGATAGCTAAAGATGAAAAGTTAATCTTCTTTGACAGCCCTGCAGTGGTGGTTAATGATCAATGGAACACACAGCTGACCGTGGACAATAAAAAAAGAAAATCCATGGACTTTGAATGCTCAATTAGGATTGGCTTCTCCTATCAACCTGTTGGTTTTTTTTTTTTTTACAGAAAGTCATAAAGTATTATGCCTGTGTGCTTATGACAAATCATCATAAGAAAACAATTAAAAACATCTAAATGTCTGGAAGCGATGTAGACTTAGACGAGTTGGGTCTCTTATCTCCCACTGGAAAAACAGCAAACTTAGATGATTCCATAAACAGACCACTTTGTTAGGTACATCTTGCTTGTATTGGGTTTGACCCCACTTTCCCTTTGGAAATTCCTTAATTATTTATGCCACAGATTCAACAAAACGGTGGAAACATTCCTCAGAGACATGCTGTTGCTGCATATTAGTCAGTCGCAGGCCGGGAGCAGGCCTCTCATTTTATTGCAGTAAATCAAGCAGGCAGTATGTCAGTCCTGCCCCAAAAACTGATGTTTCTAAATGGAGGAAGCACATTAAGCTTGAGGAAGCATTTTGCCAGAGAGACAATAAGCAGCAGCAGCAGAAAACAGCAACAACATCTGCATGTGCAATTACAGATCCATTGTTTGTCTACTGCAACTACAACAGCAACATGGCAACAAGAAAGGACACCCAGGCAGTCATCTATGCAGATGTGTCTTAGAAGACCAACCTCAACAGCAAAGTATTTTGATCAAGCTCTCATCTAAACGATTGCGCTAGAATTTTTTTCCATCATTGAAGAAAGGGGCTTTAGAGTTTATATCCAAACACTAAACCCAACATGTATCATTCAAAAAAAAAAAAAGAAACAGAAAGACACACCTGTATGAGAAGGTCAGAGCACAGCTCAAGGAAAGGATTGAGACTATTCCAGCTCCTTGCTGTACAACTGACTGCTAAACATCAACACCACCAACAACTACATACATGTCTGTGACTTGCCTTTATATTCAGGACTGGAAACATATCGGAGGGCTTTGCTGTGACAGAGCAGCACACACCTAACACAAGAGTTAAGCTCTGTGGCACATGAATAGGGCATTGAAAGCAAAACTGATAATTATGCAAGCTGTTAACCAGGTGCCAAAGTGGAACCTTGTTTAATGTTTTGCACATCTCCTTATCTTGATAGTCAGGAATGCAATTGAGCTGCCTGCAGCGAATGCAGGAACTTTATACACAAGATGAAGAACATCATGGAATATGGGTGCAGAAGCATCAAAGTCCAGCAGCAAATGAGACAACAAAATAAAGAGTTTCTAGTCTCTACACTGGCTCTAGTAATATGCAATTGAGTGCATAAACAAACCACACAGTTTGACCATAATTTATTATTTATCGTTCCACAGGTGATGGGCTCAAAAGCTATTTTAGTGGCACAAGGGCCTCCAGAGAATTGTTGCCTATAGGCAGAAAACCCCAGGCAGCAATAAAGCGAAAAAAGCACTTGTCAGCTCTCTTATAGCAGAACAACCCAAACACTTTGACAAATTGACAAGGTCCAGAAACCATCCTTTTGGGCCCATGTTTCAAAAAACGTATATTTGTCAAAGAACAATATGCAGAGGATTAATCCATGCTGTGGCACAGGCAGCAATAACAGCACAGAGGACTGAAGTGGACACACCTGCCAGGTCACAGAGTGAGCCTGGATCTCAGACGTGGGCTGACTTTGAATAGAGGGTCACAGTTTGAAACCAGACTCAAAACCCCTCACACTAAAGCTATGCTAGAAATCGTGCCGCATGTTGCTGACCCTCTAAGCTGGTGAGGCGTTAAAGCCCCAGTGTATAAAAACCTTTTTCACTGTGATGGAAAAAATGCTCTGCATTGCAGCTACCTCTGTGCCTCCAAATCAATATTTTTTTGAATCAGGGAAAATCATCACCAACAGAACGATTGGCCTCATCCAACCAACATTTAAGGTATAAACCCTTTTCACATTTTGCACATTTGTTCAGTCTATTTTGCTTTTGTTTACTTAGCCATACATCTAATTTGCACATTTTGTTGCATTTCTTTTTAACATATGTATTATATTCTTACAAAGTTTGCTTATTTATGTTTGTACAAAATTGCAAGAAAGCAAAACACATTTGACATTTTTTTGGTTTTAATTGGTTATTCTACATTTGCACACGTGTTCTTCATTCAACATACGTATATTTTACTTTAAGAGAAGTTTACAGGTCTCAGTGCTAAAACTGAGGAAGGTTGACACAAAAGTGAACATAATTTACCTCTATTTGTATGTTTTGTACCTTACTGTGTTATGTTCTTGAACACAGTCTTTTCTGGTCTTTGTTTTCACAGCAGCACCTTCTAGGTTTAATAACAGCAGCACATTAATGTCTTCACTAATAAACCTAGGATCACAATTATTATACATAAAACAAACAGTAGTATAAATGAATCCTCTCACGTTTCTTTATTATTGTTCAGGGTATTGCATCTTAAGCTTTCAAGCAAGTTTTTAGAAAGTTCCTGGTTCCTCAACAGGAACTATAGCTTTACAAAGTTTTAATAATCTGAAATTGTATGTTTTATTCCTAAAAGGTTTTGAAATTCGCAGAATGATAACCAAATTAAAAAAAAGACAAAATATAGTAATGAATACACTCACCAGCTCTCCTCCTGTGTGTCCGTGTCTAAAGTGGAAGCTCACCTGTCACTGATTAGCTCTTATTGCATCTGAAACCTGCCTCCTCCCTCCCCCGCCTCTCCATCTCCCTGCAAGGACTTTGATGGGTCAAAGGTCAGCCTAAAGGCTGAGTTATTTACCAGCGTCTTGTGTCATGGATGTCTGCGGAGGCGATGGACCTGTGCAATCTGTCCTCAAATGGTGAGCAGTCATCTGTTCGGTGGTCAAAGGTACACGGTGCAGGTGGCACACGGGTGCTTAATGTTTGGACATCCAAGTCAAAAGCAAAGGGAAAATATTTCTATTTATTGAATCTATTCTACATTGATTAGTGTTTCCATTTTTGTTTCTTTACACCTGCCTTATGAGTTATGATAATAAGAGTTAATTTATTGTTTTATGTCAAACATTCTGTAATAAACAGTCAGTAAATATTCAAGTTTAATTAAAGCCAAATAAAATACATCTGCAAGCTGTAAAAGTTAGTTGTTGGTATTCTCCATTTAATCAGGGAAATGTAAACCACAGAAACCCACAATTAAGCAACTTGTTTGTGGAAAATTATTGTTTGGATTAAAAAAAAAAACATCCATACGGCTTTAATTTTGTGCAGATTAAGTTTTAGTTTTAATTTTTTTATGTTCAACTCATCAACTTTTGTAAAAGTGAGTGCTTGTCGGAAAGTAACTGGCACTTCCTTTATTACATACTCTAAAACACCTTCAGTGTATTGATTTCCACACAAAAACATTTGACGTAGCCAAATGCTTTCTTCTCAGTTTTTGGCTCACTGCCACTTTTTACAACACATTACCACAAGTAGCATTAATGTATACGGATAGATATCTAGATGTACAACATCGTTACATGAGACAAGCGTGTGGCTCACGTTATGCCTGCTGTCCTGAAAGTGTACAAACAGTACAGGAACTTATCATTATACACACTTCTACACTGCTTTACTTAAATGTAAAATAGTTTTACTGTCCAAAATACATTTTAAAACATTGAAGCTGAAAATTGTAACTGATATATCATGATTATCAAAGGTCTCAGTGAGCCAGAGAAATAACATCCTGGAATTAGAACTTCATTATTTCTTATTCATCATCTTCATTTTCTCATTTTGTGTTTTTCTTACAGACTAGATAAAATAAAAATCATGCCACTACTCTGAACAAGACTCTTGGATTACAATTGTTGTCCAAATGTTGATTAAAAAAATGTTTCAGATTTATTTGTTCAATCTTTTACAAACATGATGTTTCAGTAACATACAAATCATCTCATTCAGTTTTTTTTTCTTTTTTGCACTTAATTAAGTGTGCTGATCTTGTGAAATTATAATTGTAGCTCATGAGACAAAAAGCAGAAAAAATGTTCAAATCTGACCAAGTTTTAAAAGCATCAGAATTGCTGTTTGTCACATATTTACAGTATGCACCTGCAGACGAGGCAATTAGCGTGTTGATGGGTTGCTGCTCTCAGGTTCTCCATTAGGAAGCATCACAGTAACTCCAGCCCTGCAGCCCTACTCTGTTGGCCTGGAACCATGTTTGACCAATTGATCCCTGAGGTCCAGGAGCCACAGGCAGAGCTGAGTGAAAGGAGACAGAAATCTGCTTCAGCTCAGCTTAGCACTGATGCATTCCCTACCCATTACCTGCAGTCACCACCTGCTGTTTAATGTCTTTCCGCCACACTGGCTGCCTTGTATTGATGAGCCTTCTGGAGCTGCGGCTGTTTATTTGATCTGAAACATGATCAGAGTGTGTTTACAGCAACTGCAGCGAAGTATGGATATACTGAAGCATCAGAAGATGCAGACACAAGATGTGAAGCACCACCCCAGAGGTGATTATCTTCAACTTGTCCTCATCAGCAGTGGAGCATCTGTAATCAATGCCCCATGCCATGCCAGCAATTAGCACACTCAGAAGGGAGCACTAGTCTTGCTCCTCGCCTTGATTGTGGTCCTCACAAGGCTTGTTTATCTGGGCTAAGTGGCTCAGCACATGACCTGCTGAACACACACACACGCACGCACGCACGCACACACACACACACACACACACACACACCAAAAGAGAGATTACAGAGGAGGTGCTTGAAGTAATGGCCCTGTTTTTTACTCGCTCTCTTTCTTTCCTCACTCTGAGTTCTTTGACTGCTTGAAGGCTAAGCAGATGCTGCCTGGGCTTCTCAGCAATATCGTGCCAGACAACAGCAACTTTTTAACCTTTCAAGTTTACAGAAGACAGTTGTTCTGTCAGGCTTGCAGAAAAACAAACGTTTGAGTCTTTCAGACCCAAGACTCGTATTGAGCTTGCGTTTTATTTCCACCTGTGAAACAATCTGAGTAAAATGTGTAATATTCAAATCTGGATATAATTAGTGACAATTTTAGATTATTAGAATTCCCAACAAAAACAACCTTTTTGTGTTCAATTGCTGCATAACTGTAATGAAAGTGAACAATCTTAAGATCATAAGGTGTTAAATAGCTACACAAAATGTATGATGTTAAATGACTGAAATCCAAAAAAGCAAAGCAATTAAATTAATACCGAAAAATTAGGTGAGAAATGTTATGAAATTAAAAATGTTCATTTGTACGTAGCCTTCAAAATAGAGAAATCTGACATAAAGACCTGCTGATTCCATTTAATTTAGTTTTTTCAATTAATTAATTGATTTAAGTAGCTACAAAACTGACTCATTAATAGCTAAACTGGTAAAATCTTGAAGAGCAAAGATAGTGTGGGTGAAAAATCAGGTAAAAGAAGTGAAAAGTACCAAAAAAAAAAAAAAACTCCATTAAAAGGTAACAGCTAGTTGCACATGTAGAAAGCTTTGCAACTTGGTGCTACTGTCTAACTTTCATTGAGAGCACTCCATTAAAATTTTACATTCAAATGAAAAAATAGAGCTTGCTATTAATCTTGGTTATTACAGAGAAATCCATTCATTATCTGTTACCCGCTTCTTCCACGCAAGCACGGAGACAACATGCAAACTCTACCCAGAAATGTCCTCAGCCAGGATTCAATCCGGCGACCTTCTTGCTGGGAGGCAACAGCTCTATACTGATCCACCGTGCCGACCTTACAAAGAAATCATAAGTGATTAAAAATTGAAAACAGAAGATCAGAGATTTATACAAATCCAAATTGAAACTGGTCTACAAAACTGCAAACCAATGCAAATATTGTTAATAATAATATTATTTTTACCCCTATTTTAAATAAACAGCATAAAAACATACTGTACAATATGTACAATACAATTTATAAAAGTCTGAAAATGCTTCTCTTCATCCTAAATAATGTGAAGCGTTTCCTGAAATATCCTTACTCACCACCTGAGGGCAGCAGTGAGCCGGTGAGGCGCTTTTAACAGCATCAGATCAGCACACGTTAAACAAGGTGGAAACGATCCTGCTGTCAATTAAATCTGCAAACAACTCCATCAACCAGCAAATGAAATTAGTGCTGACACACGAGGAGCTTAATACCCGAAGCAGGCTGTGTGGAAACATTCCGACTTTTTAAATTCTCCTGCAGAGCTGCTTTGGGCATGCAAAACGTGAACGTCTTGATTTTACAATGATTGGAACTAAAAAGTGAGAATAAACACGGCCATTGAGCTATCAGAAGAACTAAAATGCATGTTTAATAGATTTAAAGAAGAAAAAATGTCTTCCTGTTTAAGTTGTTCAACATTATTAGTGAGAACAACAGTCTGAACATAAATCTGTACGTTAAATTGACCAATAAACGTTAATATTTAGTATTGAGTCAAGTGGGTGGTAAGTAGACCCCCCCACCACACGCACACGCAGGCTCGCACCCTGTATGACATTAGATTTTCTCTCCTCTGCGCACACTCGCTCTCTTCATTCAGGTCATTTGGCACAAGGCGCAGCAGTGCGCCGTGCTCCTCCCTTCAGAGCGCACACATCCCGAGCAGGACGCATCTTCAGGAACCTTTTAGCGGAAATAAAACAAACAGGGGCATAACTCTACATGTTTGTTTTTCCTACCTTTCTTGTTTTTTTACCCTGCAAGCTCCAGAGATTCTAAACAAAAAAGTTGATGTCAAGATACTTTTTGATCAATTCAGACAGCATTAGGTGGAGTTAGAAATATTTGGGAGGAAGAGATGGATGTTTTTGAGAGAAACGACACATCTGTGAACTCTGAGTGCGTCGGAGCTCTGGCTGGTGCGCTCCAGAACGATTGCCCTTTGGAGACGCTGAACATCTCTTATGGCAACGAGTCCGCGCTCCTCGTTCCACGGCGCGCCAGGCACAGAGGTAAGACTGAGGGAGCATGTTCCCATCAACACCAAATAACAACGAGAACATTGGATCTAGTGCTTTTGGCGATGAAGGGGTGTGGCGTCAAAATGAGAAAAGTGAATGAACGAATTGTGTTGCACTTCATCAGACTATAGGTCATAAAAGAAACCCAACGTGTAGGCCTGTTTTTTCTGGTTGCACCTTTTTCTCTTTCAAAAGGCACGGATGGGAGCTTACATTTATTTTCCGCTGCTGAAAGGAGAGGGCGGATTGTGTTTTCGCACCGTAGCGCGCAAATCTGTTACCAAAATAACTCATGCACCTCTGGACAGATCTTAATGAAACCTTCACACATTAATCACTGCATGTATCTGAACAACTGATTCATTTTTTGGAGTCCTATCAAAACAAGATGAACGCTACAGTCGATACAAAAAAAAAAGAAAACAAAATAACCTCACTAAATTGTTAATTGTTACTCAGTCAAATTTACAGACAAATTAAAATTACAAAAATTTTACTAAACTAAACTAAAATTTGCCGTGGCAATAGTTGTGCTTCTAAAAGTGATTTATTTCTGGACTTTGTTACAGCAACATAGGCCAACACAAAAATGGCCATAACTCAATTTTACAGATGTTGAGCCAACCTTTGGTGTGGTAGTAGCTGAGAGTCATTCACAACACACTTGAATCCTGACATCTCTTATATTCAAAACAGCTTTATAGTGTTTTTCCCAACACAAGGTGGCGGGTGATATGCATTCCTTCAAGGAATGCTATGCCTTTAACGGCTTCGTTCTTTTGAATGTCCTGCTGAAGCTGAGATGTAAAGTTATTTCTCTGTTTTATTGTAAAATATGTGTTGTTCCAGTCAGAAAACACAGCAACAGTCTTGTCACACTAACCACAAAAAGGATTTGAAAACCTGGGCTGTGCCTCGCCGCTCCCGTCTGTCTGTAGCTTTTTAAACAATTTCGAATTATTATGGTTTTTTTTTTTAAACAAATTGAGGCTGTTTAAAGAGTATCATAAACACAAACTGAAAAAAAGCACACAAAAAAGAAACAACTAAAACAAAATTCAATAGATCAGTGAAGAATTATTTAATTCATGACGACTCATTCATTTCCCTTTCATTCACCTTTAAAAATCAGCTGTTATTGTTTCCTTCTTTGACGCCAGCTGTGTGTCACTGTTTCCCCGACATGTGACACAAACCTGAGAACCTTCATTACTGATCGACACCTTACATGAGGCAGAAGGAAAGTGTTTATTGCTGCTGATCTATACATTAAATATGTGTGTAAGTGTTGGTGTTTTTCACCTACCGATCAAAGCAAGTTCTCAGCTGAAGCCCTGCTAATCATTTAAATCAAGAGATTATAAATAAAATGTGTAAGATGCACAGAAATCTAAAATCATAAACTGAAATAAAAGCCACTATACCTCTGGGGGAAAAACAGTTTATTTCTTTGTAGTTTCAGTTTGTTAAATTATATAAAATGTTTTTTTTTTTCAATTTGAACTGAACAAAACTACTTTTATAAGTTTATTTTATGTTCAAAGTTTACTGCATGATTAATATAGTAATTTTTTGATAATGTTTTTTTAGATAACGTTTTGAATACCCTCAGTTTGGAGAATTCTGCCAGAATGAGTGTGTAATGCAAAACTGAAAACTGTGTCAAGAAATAATCTTTGGGTTTACATAAAACTGTTATGATGATGTTTTCTAGATTAGAGTAATTTTAGGATAGCAACAGGTCACTTTGTTCTATTCTTCACTTAGACGGACCATTAACTCATTAACTGATCAGAAATAAACACGTTTTTCAAATAGAGGTTGTTCAAAGTGTTATCCACAACAGGTAAGATATTAAGTGTTCATGATGTTTTCTCAGAATCCCACTTTAGAAGAAGAGCCAGCACTTCATGAACTGAGCAGGAGACTCATCTATTGGAGATATTTTCACTGAGTGTGAAGTTTGAGGGAAGGTTTGCAGAGCTCACTGGGAAAAGAGTGAAGGTTTTTAGTTTCTTTTTAAGAACATGTTCTTAAACTTTATAAGGTTCCTGTTGAAACTGAAACATAGACTGTATATGAATGTAGTAGTGAGGAATGAGAAGAAAATAACAACTCAGCAGTATAAGAACATGAAGCAGCCGTTTCTCTTAATTACAGGTATTTAAACTCCTACACTCACTCATCTAAGGACTCCAGAGGTTTTTTTTAATTCTATTCACACAGTCTCACCTGCTTCTCTTACACCATTTTTTGGGGGAGCTGAATGAAAACACTTTGCAAGAAATGCTGCAGACTTCCAGACTTTTAAGGTAACACATGCCACCTCCCTGCAGACCACCTCTGGTAGATTTCAGGACTGCAGAGTAA
>JAVKLF010000132.1:11242927-11254177 GCA_034783495.1 Millerichthys robustus
ATCTTGACTTAAAGATCCTTGCGCAAATATCTGTTAGTTCCGGCAAATTAGATTTGCCAATTGAACTCATGTGATTGGCTGTTTGAACTTGCAAATGTATAATACTACTAGTACCCTAATTAACACTGAAATTTGTGTTAAGCTTTTTATGTTGGTGTTAGGAGTGGCAGCTCTGATCAAACTGTAGGGTGATGGCACAAATGTTTGTTTAAATAACACATCAAATCAATTGTAAAGCAAACGTTGATACTAATGCAAACTACACAGTTCAGAACATTGTCTCTAAAGTTACAATACTACACAATTACATTGATTACAACATATAGATGTGGGTTTTTTTTGTTTAAAGTATGTGTGTTTTTCTCTCCTGCTTCATTTAGACGTGAAGAATGGCCTAACTTCCACTGTGTCCTCTGGTAGTGACGATGGGGATGGTTGCTATGTCAATGTGGTCCATCGGCCACACTCGTTGGAGATGTCCACCATGTCTGCAACATCAACCAGACCAATAAAGGCAGAAAGACCGCGCAGTAACACATCAGAGGCCAAGTTGGAGGCCAAAAAGCGAGTCATTCGCATGTTGGTAGTCATCGTTGTCCTGTTTTTTCTCTGCTGGATGCCTCTGTACTGCGTCAACACCTGGCGGGCCTTCGATGACGCCTCTGCCACCAAGGCTCTCACGGGGGCACCTATTGCTTTTATTCACCTTCTGAGCTACACCTCCGCATGCGTCAACCCAATTATTTACTGCTTCATGAACACGCGCTTCCGCAAAGCACTGCTTGCCACGTTCTCGTGCTGCGCCACACCTTGTCGCCATCGCCGTCGCCGAGGGCAACGTGACAATGAGGAGGACGTTATGGCAACAGGGGCGTCCATGTCCAAGTTCAGTTACACTACCGTCAGCACCATGGGAACCTGCTGAGGAAGATGGATTCCAGCAAAATCCAGAAAAGACAGTTACTACGGCAACACCGTGCCCAACGTCTTTCGTTGTCAGACCAATGCTGAGCTCATAAGGACTGTAATGTGAAGTGGGGACACAAACCATATTATGTAGCAGTATAGAAGCTTCACCCATTACCGTAAGTCAAAATATGTAGAAAATGTTCAACAAAAAAAACTGATTTAAGGTGTAAATACCTTCATAGCTTTAGGATTAGAAAGCACAAATACAGAATATAAACTTATTCCTTGTCACTGTGGAGCAAGACAACTTGTTTGCTTAGATGTTTACAGAAGTGTATTTTTATGTATGTGTTTTGGTGTGTGTGGTATTAAAAAATTGAGTAGTATAAAAGTACCATTTAAAATGTATTGTCAGTTGTTAAATACACACGTGTTTATGATGGTGTTTGAACTGCCTTGTGGCCCAAGTGCCTGCTTTTAAATACAGCTGCTTTGGTCTAGTATTAATTTGCCTAATTTATTATGGCATAATGTTCCTAAAACATTACAGAAGTTTAGGTTTGTGGTTAAACTGAAAATGTTCCTGAGTTTTGTTTGTTTTCATTGAAACTGATCATTGAATGTCAAAGCTTTACATTATTTTATATAAAAGGTGTTAAAAGAAATCAAGACATGCCGCTTAATGCTGGTATGCTGGAGAATATGTTTGTGAAATTGTATTGATCAATCTGTGCTTCTTTATTAAATTAAGACATTCAGTTACCTTGTCATTCAGAACACATTGTTAGGAATCTGTGCAAGAATTGAAATACTGTATTTCTCAGAGAGTCCCTATCTTAGCCTAAAAAAAAAAATCCTTGCTAGGAGTTTTAGCTTAATAGTAATTCAGAGTGCTGCTGAGAGCTACTCTGAGCAAGGAAATGACCTCTTGGTATAGGTGTGACACATGTCTTCTTAGAGCTGTGATTGGCTGTTTACAGGAAAACAAAGAAAAAAAAAACACAAATGCACTCCTAGTAATCAATGGAGAGAAATAACTGATTATTTTGATTTGCCATCCCTGATGAGATCAACCACAAACATGATCCTGACACGAAAAAGCTGCCATTCCCTATCAGAGTTTTTACAGTATTGCCGCTCTCACAGAGGTTGGATTCTTTTCCTTCCTTTTTCTGAATACATAATGTATTAACTGCTCTCGGGATAGAAAGTCCATTTCACCAAGTATAACTAAAAGTTTTTACTGAACAGCATTACCAACTATAGCTTAAAGTCTATGTCTTTTAGGGGGTCACTCTTGGTGATTTTAGCACCCAGACTCTCCTCCCTTTAATTATGTTATAACCCGAGACCCTGCCAGGCTCAACTCGTGAACATTTTTCACAGAGTGCACCAAAGTGCAGTGCTGTCAGTTTCATAAGTAAAGATGGATGGCTTGCTGGTGTGATTGAGCATTCATGTTTTTATAATTTTATATAGATCTGCAACATTTACACCCACTGTACACACCACACTTTCATGTCAGCTTACAGAAGTCTTCTCTATTAAAAATACACAAGTTCAATTAATGAGCACGCAAAATACATAGCAAATGACAATCTTGTTAATACTCCCAATAAGTGTCTGCTATTTTTGCCATAATTATTCAAATACTCAAATAAATCTCGCTTCAAACTGATGACAAAGTGACAGCCAGAGCTTTCCTGACACTCCCCCTTGTGTCACTTGACAGACACTTGCACTATCAACGCTGAAATGCAGGAGGCAGACTTTCATCTGTTTGTTAGAAAAGCCCGATTGCCCTGCTTTGATTACAACTGGCTTCAGGCTTTTGTATTTACATCTCTGAACTGCAGTATGCACATAAAACTAAACTGAGATCAGGGGAACTTGTTAGTCCAAAACAGAAATGCCCTGATGTCGCAAAATATTGTTAAACCAAATATCTTTCAGTAAATAAAGTTCTTCTAGTGCAGTGAACTGTAGTCTGTAATAATAAATCTTTCACAAATTCACATTAGAAAGAAATGTCCTCCATCTTCTGGATTGTTATTTATGATTTCCATTTGAATTGTATATTTATTTTCTGAGCTGTAAGCAAGTGATTTCCCTGGAGTGTTACAGAGGCTGTTAGGTCTTGTTCCAAACAACCACACCTTTTCTCAACACACACACATCCAAAGCAGGTACAGTTCTCTATTTTAAACTGGTTAAACTGTGAGAACAGTTGTCTTCATATATGTTGAGAGGTGTTTGCTTATGTCATAGTAAAAAAGACTCTTTTTAGTGTTGAAAAAAGGTAAGTAATCAATCATGCTTGGTCCAGACAATAAAAAATGGCCTTTAAATAATGACAGTGACCTCACTTACTTTGAGATAATTAGACTCCAAATACTAAGGTGACACTAACCTGTTACTGGTAGATGTAATAGATTCATATTTCTCTTTGTCACCTCTGAGCTGACATCATCTTACCACTATGCCTGATGGTGGCATTTTGAACCTTAAAAACTGTGTATGAGATATTGAACTTTCTGCTGACACCATTACCATTTTGTGAATTGCACGATAAAAAGCACGAGCATGTTCCTAATAGAAAGTGTAGCCGTTATTTTCCAATAAATGGTTTGGTATTCTTTTGCACAATGCAACAGACAAATGCTGGAGATGTGCTCAGGAGCAATGTTGCTGTGGGGTGATAAAGACCCTACAAAGGGGGTCTTTATAAGCTCCAAGTGTCTGAAAAAAGCTCCAAAATCTACATTTGCTGCAGATGCAGTTTTTGTAAATCCTCTGAATCTTCCACCTTTGTAAGAGGAGTACTCATGACCTCTATGGATAACAACAAATGTTAAATATAATATTCTATCACTTGCAATTTCATTGCTCAGTTCAATTTTATTTTTGTGGGAAACAGTGTGATAGACTGAGTGAGATTTCAGGTTTCAAGTCTCAGATTGTCAATAAGAATATATTTGTTACGCACTGATAAAAAAATAGTTTTATAGTTCCCTCATTAAGTTAAACATTTTTTTTCAATAATGTCCAGTTTATGAAGCCGCTTTTCCTGACAAATAAAAAATTAATAACATAAGTTTTTGTCATTATTTTTTTGTTTTTGTTTTAAAACTATAAGCCCCCCCCCCCTAAAAAAAATAAATAAATAAATAAAATAAAATAAAAAATCAGTTTTTGATGCTTTCCAAGTTTTTTCACCAAAGATTCTGCAATATTTCCTGTTCCCTTGTAATTGTTTTTCCTTTTCTTTACCAGTTGAAGTACAAGTGTATTAGTACACCAGTGTTGAAACACTGACACTGGATGCAAACCAAAGTAATGTAATGTAATTTTTTTTTATTCTGTGTTATTATACTAAGGGCACTGTATTAACGTAATTGACAAGAACTTGAATGTAATTAGAATATAAGCAGTGATTGATTGTAATGATTCTCTTATATTAATTTTAGCTACAGGCATCATGTGAGCCATCTTTGTTTCCTATAAATGACTCATGTGCAGCACTAAAGTATTTTCTCTATCACTTTGTGATGAGAAGCATAATTACTTCCTGGATTGTGTTAACAAGCACAGTCTTTTGAAGAGAATGAAGTGCTACATTTATGGATCTCGACAGGAACAGAAGGTGCAGATTGATTGGGAGCTTATTGGATCTGCCTTTGGACGTGCGGATGAAGTTGTGTTTTATTTTTTTAGACAATACAAACCACTTGGCTAAAGAATGGGCATGAAAAAAAAAAAACAAAAACATTTCCACTCAGAATAATTTATTCTTTTTTATTTTTAACTTTTCCAGATCTGAGCAAAAACAACATTCCTGTGAAAATTCTACTTTGTAGGTCCGTTAAAATTTGCATTGATTTTTTTTTCTCCTTTTTTATGAAAAATCTGGGGTGGTGGATCAGTTGGAAGAGCTGTTGCCTTCCAGCAAGAAGGTCGCCGGATCGAATTGAAGACACTTTCTGGGTAGAGTTTGCATGTTCTTTCCGTGCTTGTGTGGATTTTGTCCAGGTACTCCGGTTTCCTCCCACAAACCAAAAACATGACTGTTAGGCTAATTGGTAACTCTAAATTGTCCCTATTGTGAGTGAGAAAGTGAATGGTTGTTTGTTTTTATGTGGCCCTGTGATGGACTTGCGACCTGCCCAGGGTTTCCCCTGCCCCTCGAACTGTGACTGTAGGACATGGGCAACAGTGACTCCTGTGACTTTCCTCAATTAAATATTTTAACATCTTTCATTGTTCCCAAAAACAAACAAATTTGTGTGTTTTAATCAAATTATAAAAGCCATTAAGACAACGTGGAACAGTTAAAACTGAATGAGTTGTGACACTAAAAACAATTAAAAGGCTTAATAGTGAATTAAATAGGTTTAAAGTTCCTCAAAATAAAAGGAAAAAAAAAAATCACCTTTTTAAAAGCTGTCAGTAGCCTTAGGCAGAAGTGACGTTTCTTACGCAGCGAGAGCAGCAGCAGCATGTGTTGCATTTTAATGCAGCCAGTGGTTCGCTGTAGGGGATTAAAGATGTATTATTATCATTTCAATCATCATTATCCGTTTGGTTCACGTGGAATGTGGAAATCGCATTGCTGCACATGGTGACCAGGATTAAACAATGAGTTTTCTGAGAGTTAATGTATTCTTTCATTAGTGTCGATGTTAACTGTGTGAGACGCAGATTTTAAATTAGTGCAGCCACCTCGCTGTTAAAATCTGTTCATCTCTTTATTGTTCTTTATTCTGATTATTATTATTCTGATTATTATTATTATTATTATTATTATTATTGTTATTATTGTGTTTGATACTATATGCAATATCAAATATTCTCTATATTTGCTTGGTGGTATTTGTGAGGACAAGTGCTGATGTTGGATAGTTGTGTGTTATGTCTTTTGACGCTGGGTGTTCAGGCTTTATGATGAACACAAAAGGTCAGAGATCC
Organism: Millerichthys robustus; assembly: GCA_034783495.1. Taxonomy (NCBI): domain Eukaryota; kingdom Metazoa; phylum Chordata; class Actinopteri; order Cyprinodontiformes; family Rivulidae; genus Millerichthys; species Millerichthys robustus. The sequence continues at coordinate 11,248,802 of JAVKLF010000132.1, forward strand.
ATTCAGGGGCACATTAAGATTTACTCGAATGGTCACAGTTGCCAGGCCACCATTGCCTTAAAGTATTTTGAGTGTACAACGTCTGATCTAATGTGTGTGTAAGCGTAGGTTGTGTGAGTTTTGTGTGTATCATTCCTGGCAAAACAACAAGAAGAATGTAGTCTTAGGATATCATTCAGTGATTTCATGTTTAATGTTGCAGAAGATGAAAAACACACATTTATTTCAATGAACATCTACGTATTCTGACCACTAGTCAATATGTTTTATTCTGTTCATGAAGATAAATATGTATTATTTCACTTCACCACAAAAAATAAATTATAACGTGACTTCCATGTTGCATTTCTACAAAAATAAGCCTTTCTAATGTATGCAATAATTGGAGACATAAAACAAATAACATAAAAACTTCTTCTGCTGCCCAAGGGTCAAAATGACTGAAGAGTTGGTCCTTCAAGTTGGACACGCCCAGAACACCGGCATAGTATTTCCATAAACTGCAATTACATTTTGTGACATCACAGTTAATCGACAGTTTGCAAACATCCATTTTTGGCAATTTATTCCGCTGAAGCTGTTAGTGCATTCATCCAGTCAGAATTATTTCCCATACTAAGGGCCATTCAAAGAGCTGTTTGTAACAGGTAAGATATTGTTCGCTGCTAGCCTTTCCTGAGAACACTGTTGCCTCAGGGGCAACGGAAAGTAAAACTGAACCAATAACAAATTTTGATTGGACATAAAAGTAACAGAAAAGAAGAAAAAAAAAGAATATTATCGCAAATATACGTTATGCTGTTTTCAAACCTGTATTGGTGCTGCTTTGACTTTATTATTTTAATTGTATTTTGCTTTAATAGAGGAAGTTCAACTTGTCTGCCTCCCTTTATGACTGCATAGATTCATTGCTAATATAATTATCAGCATTGCTTTTTGACTTGTTATACAACAGATGTGCAATATCCGAGCATGAGGTCAGAAGTTTCATATTTTTATATTGTTGGTGTCAAATTTGGCCCAGTCATAAAGTAATCCTCAAGTCTGGCAAATACACTGTACTTTTCTGTAGATTGTTTTGTTTCTCAGATACACATCATGTAACCTTTTTATTTATTTAGCCGGATGATATAGTAGTTTGCTTTAGATATTTCGTACAATACCATGCAAGTGTAATAAAATCTTAGTCTCCAAACTTAAGTCCTATTTTATTTTAGTGAACTTTTACTGACTATTTGACGCAAGTTTAACCTGTGCATTTATTGATTTCTGAACTTGAAACTACTGATGACTATTTTAAAATAGAACAAAAACAACGTATTTACATCTTTATGCTTTATCTGAGTCATTATTATCTCCTTTGTACCTTCAGTTCATAAGTACAAGGTTGTGCTGAAACTTTAAATTGTACAGTGCACAGGTATGAGTCATTCTCTCTCCTGCTTAGAGTTGCCCTAATGGATTAAAAAGAACCTAATGGTTGCTTAGCTACTCCTTACATTAGCATCCACATTACCTTTCAAACACTATCCACACACTAGGTGCTTAAAAAAAAAAAAAATTAAAATAAACCCAGATTACGCACAGGAAAATTTGGAAATGATGCAAAAATATGTTCTGATTGTGATTAAAACATTATAATATCATGCTGAATCTTGAAACAGTTTCAGGTAATCAAGTACGCAACACTGATTTATTTTAAACGGTGGGACAGGATGACCTTTAAATAACGAATGACCTGGCATCAATATTGTAGCTCTGCCAGGATTGAAATGGCCACTTTATGAATGTGGAAACACTTAGGTCAGAAATCAGCTGAAATGACTTGGTATCCTCTGTGCCTAATGTTTGCTGCTCAGCTCTCTGTGCAAAAACAAACAAACAACAACAACAAAAAACAGAACAACAGCAGAAAAGGACAGCGTCTGCTTTGTTTATTATGTTGTATTGAGAGTTGAGCATTTACTAGATATACATTTTATAAATAAACTCCAGGTTTTGTATGCATCATAAAACGACAATTAATTTGTAATTTCTTTCAGGAAGATAGGGTTTATTTCTCTTTTTGATTTTATCTTTAACTAATAACAAATGCATCCAGATAATTGTCCTTTCTTTACCTAACAATGTTATAACATGTACTTTACAAGAAAAAAAAAAGATGTAATCTGCAAGAAAAAGTAAAAAACAAAACCAAAAAAAACATGAGGTTTTACAATACAGCCATTGTGCAATTGGTAAGATCAGCTCTGTGTCGAGGTGCAGCGAAAGCTCAGTCTTGATTAATTTCACCATGACATGGATATAAACTGCTTTCAGCCCATCAGCTTCCTAAATATACATGGATCAACACAGAAAAACACATTAAAGCAATATATATATACACATATACACACACACCACACACACACACACCTCTTAGCTCGGGTCCTCTACCTGAGGCCTGGGAGCTTGAGGGTTCTGCGCAGTATCTTGGCTGTGTCTAGGACTGCACATTTCTGGACTATATATATATATATATCTTTCTCTGTTCATATCTTTCCAGAGAGACAAAACAAATGAGTTCATTCTATCCTCTCACATCAACTGATTCAATTTGCAGCTGATTTAATTTTAAGTACATGGGATATAGTTTATTTATCAAAAACCTCTTAGAATGAGAAAATCATACAAATACCATAAAAACCCGCTCACAGCACATGGCTCTGCTGGCTAAGTCGAATATACATATATATTAATATATATATTAATATTTATACATACATGTACAACTGCATCATGGCTTGAATACGAAACACAACATTCTGAAAACCATGATGCAGTTGTACACACACCCTCAAAGGCTTTGTGTTTGATAGTTTTGGGGGTATCGCTGGAAGATATTACTGTTTTGGTTATTTAATTTTCTATCTCTTTGGCTGCTGCAAAACCGAGACCACAGGGCGTCATTTGCTATTTGCTCTGAGAGGCTGGACCCCTCCCTGACGTTTGGACGTGGCTTTAAAGCAGAGGTAACAGCAGGGAATAAAAAAGAGATAAACACTATATGGTGTCGACTTTGGTAAATTGTTAAACTTGGTTATGAGTCAATGTTGACTAATTTCTCCATAGCTTTGGGTATTGGAGTTAGTTTAAAATGGTTGTAATCTATTTTAGTTTAGCTCATATTATGAATACTTATCAGCTTCTCCACTGGTCAGAATTATAGAAACCATATTTTTCTAAACACAACTATTTCAAAAATCAATCAACAACAAGTAAAATAATCCTTATTTCGACCCATTTCAGAAACTCTTCAACTTTAAGAAATCCTTATGGTTATGGCGCCTTGACACTTCCAGAGATTTGTACTTTTAGATATAATAAATCCATTTCTTTTTCCCTTCTTTGTATGACTCAATCTCATTTTGAATTTAACCTTTGAACAGAATCTGAGGGACTTTCACCAGCACCTGGAGCAGGCCTTGAAACACTGAAGATAAAGTTCAGGTAATAAAACAGAGCTGTTAACAATTTTGGCAGAGAATTTTCAGAAAGACAGATGCACAGATGCAGAGAATGAGTTCCGATTACAAAATAACACTCTTTACAGGCAGTAATGACCAGTGAAACCGTCTGTCTTTTCTGTCTTTTATGATCTTTTCTTTTATGATCCATGTGGCTATTCTGACTCCCGGCCACCCCATTCTCGTGGGTGGCCACCAGGGGAAGCATAAAACCTTTGCCTTGTGTTCAGCATTTTGTCAACACTCCCTTTGCAACACACACTTTGCATACATTTACTTAAATACTGTAAGATCTGTGGAAAGACGCAAAACAGGCTCTTTGTCAATGCTGATTATAACCGATTATGCAGCAAAATACAAAAATGTTCAGCAAAATACAATGACATTATGCATTTTACTCCTTATTTGTTTACCATTTAGGATTACCTTTTCCAAGATCCATTGGGTTAATTTAAGTACAAAGGGTATGTCTGAACTGCTTTATGTAGTGTCTTGAGGACAGTGCCTTCCTAACCAAGAAAACAGAAACATTTAAAAACAAAAGCCAACCTTGTTCTCCTCCCCGCTTAATACATTGACAAACCACTTCAGCTGCTTTAAAAAGTTTTAAATGCTTGTGTCCAAACTGGTATGCTATTTATACTTCTTGTTATGATGAAGCTAGTGCACGAAAATATTTCAGATGAACCACAGGGATTTACTCCTTGACAATAATTTAAACCAGACTCTTAAAACAGTGCATTCAATCCCAACAGGTTACTTATATATATGGTACTCTATAAAAAAGTTCTGTTCGATGTAAAGTGTTTATCAAACAGTGTTTGCACAGCTCCAACCTGTTGTAACAGAACAGTTACCATAAGGCTGATACACCATTCTGAAAAAGCAGGCTGTTACTTTTTTATGAAGAGACAAAACAGCTCTAAAAAAAGAACAGACAAAAGGGAACAAAACCCTACAAAGCATCCACAGCCATGTTTTCAACAAGTTTGAAAAGAACATTGAATTAATTCATCCAGTAACTAAGCAACTAACTCTGATAAAATGTTGACAGCTTTTGTTAGTTTAAAATGTACTGGAATGAAAACGTCTTACTACATATTAAACAAGATGCAGAATTCGAAACAAAAAAGCATGCATTTTTTAAAAGATTTCACAGCGTACAGTATAAAAGCTAAAATACGTATTGCATAAAACTCCCTGTTCATTTCACTCGACATTTTCTTTTAGACTAGAAGAAGCTTGATCAGGTCAGATCAGGTAATCTCATGCCATCAAGGACTCCACACAAAAGCAATCTTCAAATAATATTTCCCGAAGATTGGACATCATGTGCCAAGTTTCTCAGGTAATCAATATAAGCTAGAGCTTTTTCCTGAGCAGTAGGAGTGTATTCACCAAGGTAATTATATATTTGAAGTAAATGATGAGTAATTGTGGCTTCTCTGCAGCTGAACAGGTTCTTAACACTTTACATACATATTCTGTCAGTATTTCAAAGTGAGAGCACCTCCGTTCATTGGCGTATGTGATGACAGAAAACTGACTGTACTTCACAGCAAATCCAAATGTTAACTAGATGGCCCTGTGTTTTGTGTTTGAACAGGCATTCACAAGAAAATTTGAAAATATGTCACATTTTATATGTCACAAAATGTCCAATATGTTTCTAGGAATTTTAGTTGTTTCTGTACTGGTTGTTTTCTTCTGTGTAGAATAAGTCCATTATCAGTTTTATACATAAATACACAAACAGCAACATCAGAGGGAGCAGCTTAAGGACTAAAGTCTTTCAAAATGACACTGCTGTGAAGCAGAGAAAGTTCTCCTCCTTCAAACAAAAATAGGAATTTATTTTTTCTTTTCATGT
>JAVKLF010000132.1:11281343-11291394 GCA_034783495.1 Millerichthys robustus
TTTTTTTATTTTACAAGATCTTACTAATACTTTCCTGTTTATTCCCTGCTTATCAATAAGACAATGTTATGCCACAAAAGTTGTTACAAGGCCCTCATTGCTCCTCTTCACTGTTCTGTTTGCCTGTTGCTGATCTGCAGAAGTCAGGCTCAGCTGTCTTCTGAATGAGATTATTTCATTACAATTAGGCTAATATCATTGTAATTGATGGAAGGCCCTCTACCCTGCTCTGTGCTATTGGTTTTAAGTGGCCCCGGATGGCCTTGCCTTGTCAGTGGCTTGTCTTTAATGTTTTATCTGGACCTGCAACTAAACTGCTGGCAGAAGCAGCAAGGCTCACTCTTGGTCAGCCTAACGGACAGTAAAACATAATGCAAAAACACACACAAAGTCTAATGAGCTCCTTGTACAACAGATCTCTGCTTCGGTGCATTTAGGCTTTTTTAAAATGTTTTAAGATATTTGCTTTAATCCATTCAAACACTTGGTTTGTCCCTTTTGAGCTACAGTCACATGCTACATGACAAGTAACAAGGAGAATGATCTCTGCTGTTATTATACACAAAGTGTTGTTCTAAAGTGAAATGATATGACTATAATTGTTGCAAATTTTAAGAAAACAACAAAAGAAAAATAATTTAAATATAATTCAAAGACAAATCCATCTCTAGTCTGTTCAAAGTAACAATTGATAGAGTTCTTTAAACTTTTGATTTCAAAAATACTTCAAATATTATGTCCAACAGTGAAATTATCTCATGCAGATTATCTTGTTCTCTGAAAGAAAAACGATTCTGTCCACAGAAGCTAGAACTCAATGTGCTCATCGTAACATCTGACGGAATGAGCAATTCATTCAAGGAAACAAACCAAAGCAGTCGGATATAAAGAATCTGAATGAGAGTGTTTTTTATGTAATCTTTCTTTTTAGTTTTTTTCCTCAATTCCACAATAATTTGCCACTGGAGAATAAAACAACACTAAAAAAATACCAAAAAGATCTAGTGAAGCATCATCCATAGTAAAAAAAATAGAACAATTTGACCAAATAAGTGCATTAAACAAAAATAAACAACTTACAAATCCCTGCAAGGAAAATGCAACTGTAATCAATCCAGCATTTTTACTGTCATGCTAATGTAAGCAGACACATTTTATGGAGCGCTGCATGTATGTGCATTTCACTGAATCAGTGCATCGGTCTTCACCGACTAGCCTGAGGCACTAGCAGCTGGCAAGCACACAAGTCATGTCAACAGCAGTTATTTACAGAAAATGTAACGTAACGTAACGTGTTGCATTTTATTATCTTGTTGACTGTATTTAAAATATGAAACATGAAATATGACACAGTTACTTTTAGTCCTAACATTTCTTACTCATATAGGCTCAGGAGGATACCAGTGTTGACTGAACTCCTAAATAAATGCATCATCAAAGATGCTTTAATTAGCTCTTTGGTGCAAATAGAACACATTTACCTTTCATGAAACCATGACCCAGTATTCCAATTAGGCATCTATACTTCTAATTTTATTAAAGATCATTCTTTTATATATTTTACTGTTGTGTTGATCTTGTTGTAAAGCACTTTGTGATTTTATATCAAAATTTATTATATTATATCAGATTTATATCTGTGAAAGGTGCTATAGAAATAAAGTTTACTTACTTACTTTACTTACTTATTTTTTACAGCTGGAATAAGCTGAAGTAGAAAAGTATTCAACAGAAAGTGTGTTCTATCTATTTTAAATGTATTTTATTGCAAATAAAAAAAAGTAAGCACAGAGGACAACTGCAAATTTTGCACGCCCGGAGTTTTACTTCAGAGCAACAGGCAGTGAAAAGTGAGAAATACAACAAGCATTATAAGTGCTGAATAACAAAATAACTGCAAAACAGGGGTTTACATGAAACATTAATGAATGAAAGATACGGTCATGACAGCGTATGAATTAATTATGAAAAAATGAACTCCCTGCATGCTGGAGGTGTTTGTTTCCTCCAACAGAGGCAGTGTTCTGTGCTGCCCTCTGAGCCTCTGGGAGGACCAGCTCCTTCAGCTTCGCCAGGCTCTCATCACATTGTTCATATGAACATGTTCTAGTTGAACTGTTTTTTTTTACTTGTTTGGCATTTTGCCATGTGTGAGTGACGTGCTCAACTCTTCAATCTGCTCCTACAAACTTTGGGTTGAAAGTGTGCCCATGTAAACTCTGACAATTCTGAATTACATATTATTATCGTGTTTCTTATTACAGTTGGCTTTGCAATTACCATCAGTTTCCATATTCTGGATTTGATCATTTCATTTACGATAAAATGCTATTACATGCTGCATGTTTTCTAAAACCTTTTATAATAAAGTTTAAAACTGACAAATGTTGATATGGTTAAAAATAAAATTTATTATTTTAGCTGGTGTAATCGCTTTTAAATATTAGTATATGTTTTGTTAAACTGAAACAGTAAAATAAAAATGGAACATCAAGACTCCAGACTTTGACATCCTAACAACGACAATCACACCAACTGTAGAAAGACAACTTTGTTTACTTGGACTTTTACAAAAAATAATTTTAGCACAGAACATGGCTAAGTAAGGCCTGACAATTTATGGATGTGAAAAGATGAACAAGGATGAATATGGAAAAGGACATTTTCTACAGGAAATAAACATTCAGATGCATAAAACATTTGCCCAAAAGCTCATTTTGATGATTAATCAAGGTCATCTGGGTGTAATTCATCGGCATTGTCATGCTGACACTTATACTGATAATTAATTTGACAAAGATAATTATCATTAGGATGGGCCTTGTGTGAATGTGAGTGATGAATCAACACCCACTGCAGTGAGCCAGCCTGCTGTTAACTATACCAGACCATATACATGCTGACGTTTGTTCTGTATGTTTTCCTGCAGCTTTTCTGTGAACTTACATCTTTGTGCTATCTATTTTACCCCATACCAAGCTGTTCAAACCTTTTTAAATCATCTAAGTAATTCAAGTAACAAAATGTTGGCTATTACTGCTTTCTAGTCCATCTAAATTCCTCCCCAGCAGTCTCTAAACTTGATATCTATGTCACCCTCTATCCCCCCCGCTGTCCCCTTGTCTCCCTCTGCAGTGTGTACTGCAGCTCCTGGAAGAAAAATGATCTAGACAGGGAGGTAGGAGGGCTGCTGGAAAGTTGCCATCTGAGTTATGTACAGTACATATTCCCATTCAGACCAGTGTGGTTTCTATGGCTCATTTGACACAAACAGGAATGTAGAAAAACACAATGCGAGGGTCAGGTTTAAAGGCAAACCAGAATGGACAGTGGTGCTGGCCAGTCTTAACAGTAACAATACATGACCGCTGACAGTAGTTTGTTTTAGGAGGGATCTAAAAAAAAAGTTAAAAAACAAAACAACTGGACTTTGATTCTGAAGCGGAAGACGTCTCACTTCCCATCCAGGAAGCTTTATCAATACAAAATGTCTTTAGGCATGGCAAAGAAAAAAAGCAAAATGAGGAGATCCCCTCATGATGTGACATCCAGTAGAAGACACATAGTGTTCAATCATGAAATATGTTTAATCAATAGCTTAACTTGGGCCCATAAGTGAGGCCACAACCTAACCACAGCTCTAAACACTTGATGAGTCTCTTGTGTGCATGACACCCAGCCTCTCTTCTTTTTGTTCATTCTTCTGTATTTCATCTCTTCCCTTCATCCTTCATCTTTGTCCTTTGCATTTCTCATTTTTTCCGTATATCTTTCCTTCACTTTCATTCAACTCATCTCCTGATGGGTTGGCTCATGTTCAGTAATGGCTCTATGTACGACTGTATTAGAAGGTCACTTGTTCGTTTGGTAAGGATGAAGATCATCTGTACCAGTCTGATGTAGTGCTTCATACTATTTCATTGATTTCATACTTCATCCCTACTGACAACTACTTACATATGGAGAAGTTCTTATTTGGCTAGGATGTTTTCCAACAAAGATATTTTCACTAGCTAGTGCTATTTTTCCTAAGTAACCACTATCTAACCCAGCCTGAGTGCACGTCAAACTTTTGTCAAGTGCATGGGCTGGAAAATAAAATAACATGGGCCGCCACACTGGCTGCTACCTTAATCATACTTAAACAGTATCAGGCTCGGCTGTTGACCCAGTAACTGCAGCACAGTAATGATAAAGCACACAGCTATTATATTTTTGTATCAGTTAACTTAAACGAAAAAAAAAGGCCCAGGCATGAAACTCTGAGGCATGCTACAGGTCCACTTTACAGCGAAACTAGGATTTCTAACCAACTGACCAATAGAAGTATATATATATAGCAACAATGCTAAAAGCTGCCAACAAATTTAAAAGAGCCAAAATGAAGTTTCATTAAAATCAGACTCTTCCTGTTGCTTTTTTCACACATTCAGTCAGGAAAGTGGGCCAGCATTAGGCAGTGTTTGAAATGCAGTACAAAATTAGAAAGGAATGGCAGAATCAGATGGGGTCACAACGTCTGGGCCAAGTCTGAGCTGTAGTTTCCTTGCTGCTCCCAATTAATCAAAGAAAAACACTACAGTTGGAAAGTCTAGGTCTGATATATTCAACAAGATTGCTGTCCGCCCCTATGGTTCTATCTGTCAGAGAATGAAAGGAAGCGGAGAAACAGGGGAGAAATAGGGAGTTGCAAACATTTGGAAGAAGAGGAAGGATATAAGCTCAAGATAAATTGGCCAGCATTCTCCTCACCTCACTGCCTGTCTCTGCTTCTCTCAGGACTTCCGTGTGCAAGACTGCAAATAGATTTTGATTTTCTCATTTATATCTTAATGACTGGGTTAGTATGCAGCTTGTGTTATGCAATGTTGCATGTAAAATGATCGCAAAATCACAAAGGCATGACAAGCATTCGTGGACATTCATACATGTGCTGCATGACACAGTAATGTAATGTTTGCAGTGCAATATATTGAAAAAAAATGCAAGCTCCTTAAGAAGTTATGCTTCACATGAACAAAGTACAGAAGAAAATGCAAGCGTGTCGCATAGTCAGCCATATATTGAGTCATAGACTTAATATGAGAAAGGATTTGAGAAGGAGGTTGGGTGTGTTGAGAGGAAGGCAAACAGTAAAATAATACTTTTCATGACATCTCATATCATTGTAGTTGGCTAATGTGTCACGTTTCATGATAAGTGTCCTTGTAGTAAACATCCATGTCATTTGAATGTTTCATTGAGGCCAATTACTCTCTTGTTTGCTTAATAATCTGCAAGATCAAGCACCAGCTCTGCATGGAGAGGATGAGCACTTAAGAGCTCAGCAGCCTCCTCTGCTTGTAGGTCTTCTGTAAGGGAAAGCAATGAGTTTTAATGATAACAATGATGTCATAACCAAGTTGAGCTTTTAAGGTCCTGAAAGTTATTTGCCTTTTCAGCATGTGTCCATGACCACATATAGAAAAAAATAAGAATAATCTAGCAAGGAAACATCACAATCATGAGCCTTTGTAAAAGTGAATATTTATTGTTACCATATACATAGGTTTCTTAAACCTAAGATTTCCTAAAGATGGATTTAAAAATAAAAAATCCATTGCAACTTATGTAATATTACCAGATGTTGTTTAAACTCTCAGTCTGCAGAACATGTTGTTAGTTTTGTAAATAATAAAAACGCAAAACAGGAAATGGTTTTACTTGAATTGTTTTGCAGTGACTAATAAAATAGTAACTGTTCCGAATAGGTTGATTGCAGCTTGCAGCTATTTGTGTGTGTATATGTGTGTGTGGCCCAAAAGAGCAATACTCAAAAACACAAACTGAAACACAAAATGTTACTGTTAAGAAAGAAAGAAAGAAAAAAAAAAAAACAGGTCAGCTTTGAGTGCAGGCTAAACTGGGTTACATGAGGATGGGTGGCCTTTCTTTAGTCAGGTCAAGGTCACTGCCTGCATGTTTGCTGCAGTCAGATGAAATAAGGCCTGTTTCTTCAGCAGAAAGCAGTTCGTGTTAAAACTGCACAGTTTGTGGTCTGCAGATGAAAAATGTATAAAATACGCCCATAAATAATATCTCAGAAAAGATGTAATAAGATTTACAAATTGCTTTATTCACTTTACTATTTTATTAAAGCAAGATCTCTTGGTGCAACATTAAATATTGACATAAATGCAAAAATAAACTGTGAGAAATAGCAAGAATCATGCAAAATAAATTTGTATAACATACATTTTTTTATTGTTATTTTTTTATTTATTCTATTGTCTTTGGGCATTTATTTTCCTTGAATGAGCTTTTTATAGGCTCTTCAGTTTTTTTTTATAAAACATACCTGAAACTATAAATTGTTGTCCTACATTTTCTGTTAACTGATGTGTGAACCTGCATAGGCAATGTAAACAACAATGATTTCTATAAAATACATTAAAACGAACGTAATTGGTAAATTTGTAAAGCGCTTTTTCAAGTCTCCACAGACTCCAAAGCCCTTTACACTAGAATCACTCATTCACACACACATTCACACACTGATGGTGGTAAGCTACATTGTAGCCACAGCTGCAAGAGGGCAGGCTGACAGGTGTCACCAGACCCTCTGACCACTAGCGTAATGCTAACAATCTTCTTTTTTTTGCAAAGTTAGTGTAAAGAAACCATGTTTATCTTGCAAAAACATTTACACTTAAGTTGCAAAACACCAGCGCAGATTTGCACAATTACAAGCATATCAGCTTCACATTTTTTGCAAAACACATTTAGTTACTTTACAGAGACACATAAATATATTCAAATCTCTCTCCATTCTATTTCAAAGCACCAGTTTTTCAAAACACCACTCCTTTGAACCAACTGGTTAAACAAATCTACCATAAACACATATGTGCCTAAATAAAAGCATACCAATCAGATATCAGCACTATACTGATACAACATCTGTGCAGGGTTAAAACTGAGAAATAAGGAGGCTCTTCCTACAATGCTTTGAAATAGAGGATGTAGTCTGTGATAAGGATGCAATCTTATGACCGGAATGAGCATGATAAATTGATGATTGCCTTGTCAAATCTTGAAAATAAGTTATGCATGATTATGCAATATTCCAAGATCTCACGCACTTCATATGTGATGTGATTTTAGCTCAGTACAGTATATGTAAAAGATACTTAATTTACAACCATTTTAAAGTTGGCAAATGTTGCAAACCTGTAGGATCCATCTTGACTCCGACTAAACGGAAGTTTAATTAAAACCCATGTGGTCTGTGATATATTTTGCATTTTATCAAATTATAACAATAATGATAACAAAATACAAAAAAACAATTTTCAAAATTACGATAATATATGTGATAAATTTATTGATGAAGACAATATTTTTTGAATGTTGGTTGTACACATAGACAAATAATGTATCATTTAATCCAGGAAATAAATCCCATTACAGCCGACTCTATAGGAACATGATCATGTCACCATCTCTAGTGGCTTATTACAACTCAAGAACCCACTCAAACGCCTTTCCTACCACATCACATAATCTGTCTATGCCAAGATTTTTCATGAAACATAAAACATGCATGCTGAAATTGCATTTATATCTTTACAAGAGCAACACAGAGATAACAGCAAAGAGTGACACGGAGCGGATGTGTTCTTACAAGGCAGTCTTGTTCACAGCCAATACATATCTGAACAAAAACATGGCAAATTTCATCAGGCCATGATGACAAAAAGCACCATCTAAATGCAGCTTTGGTTAGAAAAAGGTTAGCCTTGGGGTTTAGCTCAGCACTGCTTGAAGGAGTTGATATTTGAAAGGATTAGAGGGTAGCAGAATGGATGAGAGCACCATAGGGGCAGCACGCAGTTTCCACTAATAGTAGCAGTGCAAAATTCATGATCACTATGCTTTGTGTACAGCAAAGATGCAATGGGATAGCAGAGTTTTAGGGTGGGTGGAGTATGTTTGTAAAGAAGCATGTGCATGTGAAACATGTTTCTGGATCCCTAAAAATAGGAGATTTTCTATTCTGTTGCTTTTATTATTCCTTTAAAAAAGGAAAGAAAACAGAAACTCCTCGTTCACATTCCTCCACTTCTAAAAATGTGTCGTATACGTACAAAAAGCAAATACGCCACTTGAGCCTCATCAAGTATACGTGTCCTCTTCCGCTCTAATCACTGTCACCCACTCATAGACACCCTGTTTAATGAAGATAATTCTCACCAACTGTCTGCTGTGATCAAAGTGCAACACACTGTTCTGTGCACAGTAATAATAGATAACCCATATCTTCCTTGAATAATTGATAGCCTATGTCTCAGTGTATTCCTGGATCTGCTCAGAGCCCTTTTACATAAATCTACTTATAGAATGGGAAAAGTCAGGATAGGATTTGCAGTGAGTTGAATTCCGATTTATCTTTGCCTTCTTGAAGCAAAGTACAGTAATGGTCTGGTATTGTCAAAAAATACAACAAAATAAATATGTCAGTTTGTCTGCTATGCTGAATGACTAACTGCATGAGTAGCTCTCAGCATTAAGCCCATTCATCTCTGCTGAATACATAAATATTTAATTGTGTCTGAATACTGTACATTTTCCATTATTAAGGACACCGTAGTTTTAGCGAACACTTCTCAGACTCAAGTGATTAGTGGTGGTGTATTTTTAGCCGAGGTTTTGATAGGCAAACACAGCTAAGTGTTAGTTGCAGAAATGGTTTAAACTAAGCATAAGTGGCCATGTTTGTGGTAATAAAGGATTTGATAGTGCCATTCGGTGGCCCAGATGTGAGTGTTTTGGAGCAATAATAGAGCTCGATAGCAGAGAGTGAGAAACATATTCAAAACACAGGGAACATTACTTGCATTGTGAATGTGGTTGTTGGCAAAAGCAAAATACTAAAAAAAATCAGACTAGACCTGTTCAGTAAGATTCTTCCACACATGTAATTATTCCCACAGATTGACTTCAGCCGCACTGACCTGCTGAGGGATCCATTAGACTAATTTAGGTGTTTACATCTTTTTCTCTTCTATACATTACATTGTACATTGTATACATTTTGTATGTTTTTGCATCATTTAGACATTGAGCCAGAAATCCTAGTCTCATTGTAAATGATGCCTCAGTATCTAAACTATAACTTGAGCAAAGAAAAGTAAACAGAGTGGAAGTCTGGTATAGAGATTATTAGTGTGGGCTTTCTGCAGCGGGAGAATAAAAATCTTTTGCTATATCTATTCTATATGCAGCATCATGACTGCATTCACACTGAGGGACTTTTCCACATTTTTTGTGAACCATCTTTAAAATGCTATGCTCAAATTATTTGTATTTGGTGCCTGATGTGAATAAATCTGTCCACAAAAAAGTCACAACTTAGACTCACATCTTGCAGGTGCATGTTGCCTTGTTTTGTTTCATTTTTGTTCATATCATTGCACCAAATACAGTATCCAGATCTGTAAAATGGGGGGTGGGGGGTGGGTGGGGGGGTGATCTCAATTTAAACAGGCAGAAAAGTGGCAAACTGTCTGGGATATTGAATTTAGGTTTAAGCAGCAGATGCCCAATTTTACCATGGCTCTTTCCGAGATCGCTGGGACACTAAAAACATTTATGGTGTTTAAAGAAGATGTGCGTCTGCTTCCTCAGGCGCTGTGTGGCCTCAAATGTTCCATAGCGCACAAGCAGTTACATAAACCACAGCAGTGTTGTCTGCTCAGTGTCATCATGGCAGACTGTGTAATCCTTATGTGACTAGCAGACCTCACCAGTGCTGTGGGCCTGTATGTAGCAGCTCTGACCCAAAGGCACATCCAAACAGCACACTAAAGCATCAACACCAGCAGGTTGCAATACTCTTATAATTTAACACACAAATCTTTTTGTATCCAGTTCTCTGAATCAGTGTGATATTTTTTTGGGGGGCTGCACACATTTGTCATTGCACTTGTGCTGTGTTTGTATACATACCAGAATGATTGTTGTGTACTATTTTTGCAGATAGTGCATGACAACATTGCTTCAAACTTTAATT
>JAVKLF010000132.1:11422128-11432866 GCA_034783495.1 Millerichthys robustus
GTGTGTGTGTGTGTGTGTGTGTGTGTGTGTGTGTGTGTGTGTGTGTGTGTGTGTGTGTGTGTGTGTGTGTGGTTCACAGTGTTCAAGTGGATAAGTGCTTATAGCTCCTATTCAGAGCTTACACTTCCTCCCTGTGGAACTGCTGGTTTCCTCCAGCTTTTACTAAAGACAGTGTGTGTTTGTCTTTGCCTTCGGAAGCTTGTGTGCCTGTAACGTTTGTGTCTGCGAGGCACCAAGATAAGTGGCTCTACTCATCTGGATGTTGTCTAATTGAAGCGGAAATGAAAGATTGTGCAACCTTTTTTTTTCAGGTCATAAAATTTAAAAAAAGTCAGAAAGGATGGGTCGTGACAGGAACAAAAAAATTGTCTCCGGAAGTTTGCATTTTCCACTCATAGCTGCACATTGCAACTTCCAAGCAATACACACACACACACACAGCAATTTGCGTATCTACGGCACATCTGTGAAGGACAAGCTCTGACATGTTTGCACACATATACACACATAAACAAAATTACACACAAACACATGCATGGCATGAGCAGGGTTATTAGAGCTAGTTAATTAAAACCATGTTTGTCAAGTTGTATTGTACCTGCTCAGCACTTTACTAATGAGCTTACTCAATCAGCCACCTGCTGGGACTAAGCTCTTAATGGGCTAGACTTGCTGGGAGATAAACAATAGACGAGCACAGAGGAAAGGAAAAACAGCGCCCACATCCTGAAACATCACACCCACGTCTCAGTCAGTGTGTGTGTGTGTGTGTGTGTGTGTGGGGGGGGGATCAAAGATGTAGGTCATGACAGTTTGTCACAATTACATGACTGTGCTAAGAGCATAACAGAAATATGCATTAGCAAATGACTGATGATTACACAGCAGATTTCTTTTTACAGAAATCCCTAAAGGCTCACAGAAGTATCTTTTATCTGAGCAACATTTATTTTGTTTGTTTCATCCCAACTTACAATAGGTTTTTCTTTCGAAACAAATATTTTCTGCATGTTTGCCCCTCTCACCCACGCATAATGGTATTTTACGTACGGAAAACAATGGTTTTTAAGAAGACTTTTCAAAGTGGATAATTTTAAATATCTTAAGATGCGGAACTTTTGGAAAACAACAATGTAGCATCCTATTTTATGCCTGGAGACTTTTAAAACATGTTTAGAACCAACAGCAAAAATAGAGACTTATATTTTTTTCCATTTTATGTCTTTTACTTGATCCTGATCTGCTTGCTATTAATCTTCAGTCATTTGCTGAAATGGAAAACTGTAAACATTTTTTCTTTTCAAAATATTTAGTGAACATTGTATTTGGTGGGAGTTGAAACTCATTTTCAACACTCCAAGCCCAGTGGTTAAAATAATTTTTAATTATTAGTTAATTTTTTTAAAGATTTGACATGAAAAGTGGCAAACAATATGCATTTCTGCAATAAATACTACTTTGATTTACTCTACAAATATCACCTGTATTTAGTGTTATGCAGGTGATCATGAAAAAATAAAATCATAAATATGGAATTAAATGAAAGTAGCATTTATTGATGGAATGCATATCACTTTCTGTCTTGCGACCAGACTTTTAAACAAAATCTTGTGTCATCTGTTAGCGCTCAGAGTACGTGTTTGGGATGACACTCAGCAACTTTAAGACAAAGTTTATTCTTAATATCTGTACAAATACTAAGTTGTAGCCATTAATGTGTTTTAAAGCTTTATTAGCTTTAGCAGCCATCTTGAATTGAATTAACTCCAAAATGTTTTCAGCTGTAGATGTGCATCCAATGATAACTTTCTGGAAGTTTTAATAAAATCTCTTTTGTGGTTAATATGATATTTTGCTAACAGACATACAAATACATACAGACACAGGCTTTCATGGCTATGAGCAATATCAGTTTTCATTAGCTTTTTTGACTCTTCTTTTTTGCTAGTTTAAGACATGAGAGCTTTTTTCAACTGCAGAAAACAGACTCATTAGTCCTCTTTTTAGAGATAAACCTTTGTAGAAACTTAGTGTCATGAGCTCATTTTCCAACTACAGAATTATAAGGCTACTTTATGTCCTTCTATGGCTTCAAGAGAAGCTGAACCAGGCTGACTGCTTGCACTGAAAATCTTAGAATATTCAAGGCATGTTTTCATGGCCCAGCATCACCAAAAACCCAAACAGTGATAATCAACACCATGAGTCAGTCCTGGGTTTACGTCTTCAGTGTGTGTTCATGTAAAAGACGGTCACCTCAGGTCCATAAAGTTTAGAGGAAGACGCTACATATTTTGTAAAGTTGTTGCATATAAAGAATGAAAAGGAAGGCTGTTAAAGTAAATTAAAACAGCCTTGTTAAAATTTTACACGTTTGTTTAGCTAAAACCCTGCATTGTTGTCAATCACCCTCGAGCTTTGTCCACTAAATGAAATGTTTTATTAACCACTCACTCACTTTGTACCTAATAGAGTGGAGTAAGTGACAGGAAGCCTTTCTCAGTGTGTAAAAAATCCACAAAGTGTCTCCATCAATGACGAAATTCGCATTTCCTGCATTACATACAGTCAGATTCCTCATGCGCCATTGACTGCCACAGCAAATTCTGTTTGAGTTTTTACTTGAGCTTTTGTTTGCTTTAAAAACATTCAGGAGTGTGTCTTTGCGGAACCACGCAGTGTGTTTACAGTGTGATGTGTGTGTGTGTGCGCATTCCAGCTGTGCGTGAACATGATCAACGAACGGCTCCGGCAGTACGTCTCCGAAGTGCTCTTCCAGCACGAGCAGACTGAGTGTCTGCAGGAGGGCATTGCCATGGAAACGACACACTCCCATAACAGCCAAAGTGCTGTTCTGAACTATTTTCTTCAGGTACGTTTTTTTGACTGCGGTTTCTACCGATCCAGTCCAGTTTGGTCTCTTGATAGGAATTAGTATTGAAAAAAAACCTACTCTGTGATTTGACAAAAGATTAAGGTCACATGGCCACACTCAAAATTGCTCCAGTAGACATTTCTCAAATATTGGAAAAATAAAAAATGCAATATGAAAGATGAACATGTTCTGGGTTTGAATATGACAAGGGACTTTTTCTGTTAATATAAACGTAAATATTGAATGAAAAAAAAACATGAAACAGAGAAATCTGTCTTAATCTACTTTATACGGGAGAGAAAGCTCCACTCTGGGTGGATCAATAAGAAGTGTCACAAGGAATAATAAAACACTGGAATGAAATATGCTTTGTGTAAATAAGACCAACATAAATATCATGTGAACATGTGCTTGTTGTTGCTGCAGAAACCTCAGGGATTGCTGTGCGTATTGGACGAGGAGAGCCAGAGCCTGCGGCCCGCAGAGCAGACCTTTTACAAGAGACTGGCCGCCCAGCTGGACTCTAGTCCCATTCCTGAGCTCTCGCTCACCACCAAGGACGGCAATGGCAACCCCCCACCCAAAGACCAAGGCCCGGCCTTCACTGTTTGCCACTACGCAGGACAGGTATGTCTGTATAGTTGACTAACCATACTGATTCTCTAAATATTAGAGCCATGGACAAATAAATTCATATGGACATTACTTGGACACCTGGCATCTACCTAAACATTTCTGCTGTGCAAATCCTCCTGACTCTAAGTGAATATCAAAGAGTCTCAAAACCGCTGCAGATTTTAGGCCGATTGAAGCATCTGCAAAAGACCCTACACCACATAGGGTCAGAATGAGTTGTCACTCGTGTTTCTGCCACACATTTTAGAACAGCAATCTGATCTAACAATCTAAACAAAGACATCGTTTCAAAAACCAAAGAACAAAAGCTAAATCCAAACAAAACCATGACATGGACTTAATGAGATAGCGAAAAGAAAAAGGTCCCTTAGTTATTTATTTTATGCTTCAGGCTTCTCCTGAGGATGAGAGAGATTGACATAACTAATATAGTTTAGTTCATTAACAAAAGATTAAATAAAAAAATAATGAGCCAAGTCATCATCTACTTTGCTTGACATAATAAGTTAAGCAGCAATATGTGGTTTTATATACTATACTCTATATATATGACACAGTTGTTTACTTTTGTCTAATACATGCAGTTTTATTGAACATAATAAAATGAGTGTTTATGTGTTTAGAAAAGAGTGTAATAATGAAAACAAGCAAGTATAAGGTACATTTCAAAAAAAGCACAATGATGAAACAATGATTGTATTTTGAATTGAGTGTTTGTTATCAGTGTAGGATAACTAAAATCTTCAATGCATCTGTGCATTTTTAAGATACAGGATAGTGACCATGTACTAGAAGATGTGATTATTTTCTACATGCTTTCCTAACACGTCTCTACAGGTTTAATTTGTATTTGAAATTCAGTACTTTTTATGTCACGCATTGCTAAATGAACTAAGTGAAAGTGCAATTTTTTGGTTTCTTTACCTTTAGATTTCATATGACCTCAGAAGAACCCTGACAAAAAACAAGGACTCCCTCCCCCAGAATCTGCAGCTTACAATGAGGTGTAAGTATCTGACACTCAAAACCAATATAAGCGCATTGTGTCGTCAGAGCACGCCCGAGCACAAAGACGCTCTCTTGTTTAAAAATGACGCACACAAGAATTGCTCCTTGTCTTAGTCTGGTTGTGGTTATGTGTGTGTTTCATCCCATGTGCAGCAGGCACTGTCTGTGTGTAAATTGTCTAAATAAGCTGCCAGATGTGAGGTGTTGTGGCTACCAGGACACAGGCAGTCGTTGTGTGAATGCCAGCTTAGCCTTGCGTCCAGCAGCTTAATTGGTATAATTTCCATGATGAGGCTAATCTTTTAAAGACTAACCTTTCACTCATTTTTTTGGATCTTATTCCTCCGTCTGACAATTCGAAGTACTGCTGGTTACATGCACATTAAAGGCTGCTTTATTGAGAATTTGTAGCAGAATTACCAGGATCCATGCACCTTTAATAGGTTTTGAGGGTCAGAAATAGCATATCTATTTAGCAAAAAATGATCTGACCCAGTTCTGGCCCACACAATGCACTAATACTTGGCCCGGACAACAAAGAATAACTGTCATTCGGTGGCCCAGGTGTGATTTTCCAGAGTTTTTTTATTGTTATGTTTTTGTATCACTTTGTCTCCTGAAATCTTTCTCCTGTATTTTTTCTAATTTCTTCTAAACATTTTGATGAGGGTCACTTAACTTTTACTTTCATCTTTTTCTAAATGACTTTATTGTTGTTCAAAGCTGACTGACATGTTTACGTCCTTATTTACTCCTCTTCTTGTCCTTCTCTCTTTCTTCTTTCTTCAATCACGTCCACTGTAATTGCCTTTTTCCCCCCCTCTCTATTTTCTTTTCTCTCCTTTCTTCTTTTTTTTCCTCTTCATATTGTCCTCCACCCCCTTTCTCCACCAATACTGTGGCTCACTCAACACTTCTTGTCCTCCCTCTCTGCATGTATGTGCTCGGTGCCCGGCAGCCAGTGAAAGCGTGTTGCTGCAGCAGCTCTTCCAGTCCAAGCTGACTCAGACTGGTTCTCTGGTGCCAGCAGCTCAAGGCCGCATAGGGCTGAGAGGGACTAAAGCTGCCTTGTTGTTCCGAAAGATGCCATCAGCATCCTCTGTCAATGCCACTTCTGTCCCCCAACAGCCCCGGAGGTACCATGATCTCTCTAAGGTAAAGCATGTCGTTCACACAGTAAGAAGCTAGTTGCTACATTCAGCTTGGGCACATATGTGTGCGTCAGTGCTTAACAGATAATAAACATTTTAATAACACCAAATAATCTCAGGTTAAAAATGACAAAATTTTAACGACCTTTTGTTTTCAAGTGACAACCGTCTGTCGGGCCTATCTATGGAAAAACAGGGATGTTATTTTGAGAAAGAGGAAAAAAAAATCTAATTTGAGCTACTTCCCACAACACATCTATATATAAACCTCTGGGAATTGGATTTGTTTGTGTAGCCATGCAGGAGATAAAAATCTCTTAAGAATGCACGCATATGCACGTAAAGTTTGGACTTGTACACTTTTTTGCAGTCCTTAAAACAAATGGCACATGTAAAACTAGTGTTCCAGCTTGTTTAATGTCTGCTTTCCATCTATGCATCTCCCTCTTTTTTTATCAACATCAATATTTAAAAGAAACACCATGTACTTGTGCACATATGTGAGTGAAAAGCCTTTCTTGTTGTGTAACCTCCTGGAGGTCCAGTCTTCTGTCTCTGTGGCTCATTAGCCATGTAGAGCAAAGGCTTATATAAGACCCCGTTTCAGCTCCCGGATCTGTCCCAGCAGCCATATACAGTAACATTAAATAATTTTGCTGAGCTGCCAAGTAAGACTGTAAATTTAACATTATGGCACACTAAATGTCACGAGTCTTGTTAAGCTTTAAAGCATAAAAGTCATAACTGGGACTAAAATCTGCAGTGGGGCTATTTACTGTAATTGCCAACATACCATTGAAGACACCATCATCATCATGTTTTGGGCTCTATTTTAAGACCAGACAATCAAATTTAATGATAATATTATTCCATAATGCTCTGCGCTCCTTACTGGTCACTTGAGGCTCAGCTAACATAGTCTTGGTTTCCCCATCTCATTGTCAGATCCTGAAGAAAAAAGGTTCAAGTTCTTTCCTGCAGCGACTGGAGCGTTGTGGACCCATCACAGTGGGTGTCCAGTTGAGGGTACGAACACTTTCTGTTATCTTTTATGCTCTGAGGCATTAAACCAATAGAAATATTAAGTCAAAATAAATGTCTCTCATTTTTACTATTATTACCTGCCATTGAAAAGTAAGCAAAAACGTTTTTGCCTATGACCGTGCATATTCATTTGTCTGCCATTTACTAAAATATTTCATGAAGCCCTTGGCAGATTTTAATAAAACAATTTCAAAGTTATCATTTGATGCATGTTTACAACCCAATTCAACATGACTGACACAGGTGAGCAACATTAGCAAACTCCAAAATGGCAATAACTCTGTCAATTTTACAGATATTGAGCTCTGAGTGCTGAGTCGATGTGCAACACTTTAGAGTATCGTGCAATATAAAGGCACATAATGTTATTTTCAAAGTTTGACCCAAACAGCTATAACTTTCACTGTTTAAAACTCTGGCATGAAAATCAATGGGCAAAAATGCAGTTTTTCTGGGTCTTTCATTTACTTAATATTCCCATAGTTACCATCAAACATTTGGGTCAGATCTTTTCTTTAAACAAAGAGGTTGTTTGCTAGGATTTATTTTAGTTTAGTTCTTATCTGCAGTCTTTGCCTTCGTCACAATAGTCCTCACAGTCTTTAGAAGAATGCAATTTTAAGACGTACGCCGCGATTTCATAATAATTTTGTGAAAGCAACAATAACATTCAGTTTGTAAAGAGCAGTTCAGGCTGTGCCACTGACGCAAGAAGGCTGAGATGTGTTCCAGAGGAGGAGTACCTTTGGTCTGAATGAAACCACTGTGTTGCACAATCAGAGTTGTGGACTTGTGGTCGGTGAGCCCCTCGGGGAATGGCAGTGAGGGAAAGAGTGGGCTGCAGAATGATGCTGTACCAAGCCAAACATGAAGCCCTCCACATGAATGAATGAATGAATGAACAATGAACAACAGCTACTGTGATCTGTGTGCTGCGAGTTGTGTGCATGTTTCAAGACGTTATGGCATTGTGAGAGCTGGCAGTGGTTTTCAAAACTGAGGCACTGAGTACTGTACCTGTGGCCCTGATGCAGACTGATGTCAGTCCTAGGCGTGGCATAAAGCACAAATAGTAGTGTTTACGCACATGCATCCATGTGACCTTGGATGCAGAATCTTTTGAATTGAGGATTGAAAGAAAAGCTCTTTCACACTTTCTCAGAAGAGTAAAGACTTTGTGTTCTTGAGTCCTTCAAAGGCAAGACACACACCCAGAAGTCAGAACGCTTTGCCACTAACACAATCCGAATAAAAAAGACATCAAGGAGAAAACTATTACTGTTTCCCAGTAAAACTAGCCACAGAGTTTTTCTGACCTCATACACTAATGAGTGTTCACAACATCTTGTTGTTTATCATTAAAGCAATCTTTGAGATCTTTTGAAGTGGGATTAATTAATAACATCCCGTTTGTTGTAGCCATCTTTTTGAATGACCTCAGTTCAAAGAAATAGAGCTTTATCACAACCAAAACGGATTTCTGCCATCTTACCACAACTCTAATCCCAAAACAGTCATGTGGACACTATTTTATGCTTATGTAAAAACATGTACTCATCCCCTCACAGATCTCTTCTGTTGGTTAAACATTTGCTGGGTAAATACAAAATGCAATTTTGAACTAATGATTTCATTTATGAAGATATAAACAGTATTTACACCAATCTGGCCCCAGGTGAAAAATAAGTAATTGCCCTCTAAAACAAACAACTGGTTGTGCCACATTTTGGGATCCTAAATAGCGATGATGTTTTTCACCTGGCTGTGGAGGGTTTCTGCCATTATGCTTCAGATCATTGTCCTGTGTGCTTGAACTTAAGTCAT
This sequence comes from Millerichthys robustus, assembly GCA_034783495.1. Lineage (NCBI taxonomy): Eukaryota > Metazoa > Chordata > Actinopteri > Cyprinodontiformes > Rivulidae > Millerichthys > Millerichthys robustus. The sequence continues at coordinate 11,430,667 of JAVKLF010000132.1, forward strand.
GAACTAATGTCTGCAGTTCTACATCTGAGTTTTCTGCTAGAGAGCAGAACTCATAATTTAATCATTTATGTCAAGTTGCCAAGGTTCTACAGCAGCAACCAGTCCAAGATCAGTAAGTTTGATTGCATGTACAATGTTATTTTTCTAAAACTCAGTCTTTGTTTCATGTCAGATGTAATGTGATTCCATAAAGTCCCACTTTTGTCTCATCAGTCCACCAAATATTTTCCCAAATGTTATGGGATTTCTCAAGATGTTTTTTGGCATATGTGAAACAGGCCTTAGTGTTAGTTTTGGTCAGCAATGGTTTTGACATTGAAGCTTTTTCATTGAGGCCATTTTAGCCTTTCATCACTTTTTTTAATTGTTCAATTGTGAGCTTTGACCTTAACTGAGGCAAGTGAGGTCTGCAGTTCTAAAGATGTTGTTCCAGACCTCCTGTACAGGACACTGATGCACTCTCAAATACAGCATTTTGTTTTTTAAAACATTGGACATTTGTAGAAAAAAAATAAATAAATAAAAAATCATCTTGTAGAAAGTTCTCTGGGGTGCACCTGAGTTGCTACAGATAATTGCTGCTGCTCCTGTTTGGTTATACAGTCATGATTGTAGAAACAGCTTTAGAAATATCACCTATCCACTGAAACCCACTTTTAACGATGTGAACTATCCTTTTAATGGCGTTCTCTTTTATTGTTTCTCTCACAGAACTCGCTGTCAGAGTTGATGAGTAAACTGCAGAATTGCACCCCTCACTTTGTGGAGTGCGTGCGCCCCAACTCCAGCGGTCAGCCTGACACATTTGACAGCTTTCATGTGTCCACCCAGCTGCAGCACATCGGCGTGCTCGATATGGTGCACGTGATCCGTTATGGATACCCCATCCGTCTGTCCTTCTCCGGCTTCCTCAGCAGGTCAGTGTCAGAACCTGTGGTGTGATAAAAGCTTCATCGTCGGAGGGCACTGTGCTACATCAGCGCTCCACTTCGTTCACTTCTTCCCCCCTCCCCAGAAAGGTTTTAAAGATGATAAATTGCACTTCTTCGTGTCTTTGTCCGCCTCGCGGCTCACATTCCGCTCCCAGCAGGTCACGGTGGTCGCTGTCATATTAAGCATGACATGTCCAGCAGGTCAGAGTGAGCTGAAAGTTAAACAGCTGAATGTAAGGGAGGTTTGTTTTTTTTTAAACACTCAGATGAACATAAAGGAAAGTCAGAGGAATGCTTTTGTTCGAGGTGTAGTTAGATTAGGATAGTCGATTTCTGACTGTTATAGGAGACCGCTGCTGCTGATGAATGTCTGAATGTCACTGAAACATTTCTCAAGTCAGCCTGACACACAGATATTCAACCAGTCAGTTGTCTGTAAGGTCACTTTGTCCTGCATCTGGGTTTTTGAAATGGTTACTCCCCATCGGCTGCTTTTTGAAAACTGTTTTACTGCTTCTACCTCTCAGGCAGAAAGGTACCAGACATAACGCTTTTCTTTATCTCTTTTTGTGTCTCTTTTTATTGATACTTTAAATCAAAAAGAATAATATGATAGTAATTGTATGTTTTTTTTACCTATCTTACTCACAACTTCTCACAGCTTACCTCTTTCTCTCAACATTTATTTTCCTGTTCATTCGATTCCTAGAATGCAACAAACAAACTGATGACGGATATTTGCCATAAAATTGTCTCTTTTTTTCTCTCACTCACTTCCTCTACCTGTCTCCAGCCCACTCCCTTTTTGAAAATAAAAGGATTAACGTGAGCATTTATGCCAGATAATTAAAAAAACAACAACAAAGCTGGTCACAAGACCATCCCCACTTGCAAAAACAAGTTCCATCACAGACTCTCTGAAAGTCACGTCCAAACTTCAGTCAGAAAGTCACAAAGCCTTTTTTCTTTTTTTAAAAATAATGAACATTACTATTCAGCAAGATTTTTTTCTGTCAAAATTAACTAGAAATAATCAAGTACATTGTCATAAAAACAAAGCCTACAGCATACTCTAATTTGCTACAGACTTCTTCAATTAAAGAAGAAAGCAGTGAGAACCCATAGGCAAGCCTTAATGAGTTAATGAATTCAGAATGAAGAAAAGTAAAAGCAGCAGTGTAAGATGTGTGAGACCTCAGAGAGACATAAGTGAGCAGATCTTTAGAAACAAGTTTGCAACAAAAACACTACACATAGTTTTTAATATA
>JAVKLF010000132.1:11432966-11443602 GCA_034783495.1 Millerichthys robustus
ATATATATATATATATACAATACTTGTTTTATTATATACTTATAAACAAAGCCATAGTCCCTTTAGCCAAAAGCCTTTGACAATGTGTAAATTTTAGCTTCGGAAACCTTGCTTTTTTCCCCCCAAAAAATCAAATTTGAAGACCTCTTCGTTCAACTGGGGTCACTGGTGCCCATATCCAGAGAGAGAGAGAGGGAGAGAGCGCAATGTTTTTGCCTGTGCATGTTTTTGCATTTGTCATCTGTCAAGTTAGCATAATATCTTACAAACCACTGGGCAGATTTTATTGAATGATTTGAGAAAATAATCACTGGATATTCGTTCACAACAAATTAACATTTCAGCCACATTCAAGATGGCCACCTTAGCAATCCCATACAGTAAATGCCTATGCAGAAGTCAGATTTTACAAATTTTGAGATAAAATTAAGTCTGTTATTAGCTGAGAGTCATGACATTTTGTACTCTGAGAACTAACTGATCACACAATGTTTTTTTAAGCAATTGGTGAATTTTAATGATTCTCTGAGAAAGTAATTATTGGCTGTATATTAGATCTTGTTAAGTTTTGGAGTTAACCCGGTTCAGGATGGCTGCCACAGTTAATCAACCAAAGTCAACACAAGAATGACTATAAATCAATTAGTTTGATACACATTGAGCTAAAGTTTGATTGTAGCAGCTGGGAATGTTAAAAGTAGTAGCTATTACCAACACATACTGAGTACTAACACATCTTGATCAATTCCATTCCTTATCATACTAGTTTTTAAAAAAATGTCATAAAAGGGGCCAGGAAATGTGTACTCCTTCAAGGAATCCTAGGCTTTTATTTTGCCAGCAGTGGACATAAATCCTTCCAGTTCATGTAAACAAAGCATTTCTTGAATATTTGAGGTGAATCCAGCCTGACAGAAATGTGAGCATGGGCTGAGCTAATTAGATTTTAATTGGTCTAAGGTCAAGGGCACTGAAACCTTACAGAACGTAAAACCTTATAAATGCATTTAATGTTCAATGGGTGTGGGGAAAATTCCTTCAGATTTTGGGCAAATGTCCCTTTTGATTTAAGGATTAACTTTTGTAAACATTGGTGGTCAAAGGTCAAGAGGCAACAGTTGCTATTAGAATGTGACATCTCAAGGTATCCCATTCATCTGACATGACCAGGTTTATAAAACCTTTTTGTCATAAAGTAATTAAATCCAATTTAAAACTAATATGATCACAGGTTTGTTTGTTTTTATATCCATATGGTCAAACCTCTTGCAGAGATATTTTAAAACCAGCTAACGATACAAAAAACAGGGAAAATGTGATGAGAAAATATGCTTCCAATCAAACCCTTTTCACCACTGTTATGTCCATGTATTGTTTTTTCTGTCCATACAGACAGAGTTGTGTTCTCCTTATTAAAGCCAGGCTTAATTGAAGTGTCTGCCACTCACAAAGACACCAGTAATCCCGACGTAAGTGCCATGCATTGCTCTGTGTCTCCTCCACTGCGCTCAGCACAGACAGGACCAATAAATGATTTAGCCAAGAAATCTTCTGCATTGGGGGGTTGGACAACGCTTCCTACAGCTCATGCTCTTCAGTTTGTATTCTATCCTCATATCCTCTTCTTTTTGTCAGAACTCTAAGCTTTCTTCGCTTTCTTTCAGATCCTATTACTTTTTCCTTCTTTCAGGATTTGCCATTGTTCTTTCTACCTATTTTCTGATCATGTGCGCACACTAATTCTTATATCTTTTTTTTAAATTTAGATTCTCTTTTGATTTGTTGCTCATTTAAAATAGGCCGATGGCCCTTGACTAATCAACAAAACAGCCGAATAAATCAGTAGTTAATCTTGACATTGCTATATATGCTCTTGGATACAAATGAACCAGTGTGTAAGCACAAATACGTTTGCTCGATGGATCTACAAGGGTTCTTTTCACTACGTTTTAGTGGCTGCCTGAAGCAAATCACATCAGTGTTTTAGAAATCAGAGTGTTTTGAGGAAATGTAGTTTATTGTTGCTTTTATTTGTATTTTATGGTACAAAATGTGCTTGTTGTATTATCCGTAAAATATGCCCATTTTAACTCTTTCTTTGCTTTTATTTTTCCATCCCTCTCTGTGCATTTGGACCGCTAAATATATAATTCAAAAAATGTTTAAATAATCAGAAACTGTCTAAACAGTAGCTTCAATACAATGAAGAAATGCTAGGGTTTTAATTGCAGGTTTGTTAACACATTTCTGGCATTGTTTTTTAGTCATTGTAGTTAGTAATGGTCCTGTGGTCACTGTGAAGCATGATAGCTCTCTTTGTAGCCTTTAATTTGTATTAGGGGTTATTCAGTTCCTCGAGCCTACACAAAACCCCTTGGGTGTTGTAAAAATCAGGGAGCATAGATAGTTTTCATATCCTCATAGGGGAGGTCACGGGTTTACAGAGTTCCTTTGTGTTTTATGGGTGGGGGTGTGAGGTGGAGGGCAGCGTAAGCTGTCTGCTGAACTGGTATTACCATAAGGAGAGAAGGTTAGGTAGAGTTCAGACAGGGACCACCCCCACCCCCCACCCCCCAACCCATCTGCAAATCAAACACATCCCACATTCACGGAAACTCACTCTCTCACTCAATATTGACAACACAAGTGGTTTATGTTTCCAGCCATCTGCTTCTTATGTTTGCTTCGTTGAGTGTGGATCATCAGCTGCTCCTGCCTCTTTACTGACACCATGAAAGATGAAGGGCTGACATAATAATACCAATAATTTGTAATGTCCAAATAAAATTCCTATATTCCGTACCTTTAAATTAATTTCAGTGATAGAATGTTTTTAGCCAAAAGAGCCTTTTGGGTTCTGTTAAAGTGTAAAGTCAACGATAAATGACATCTTAAATATATGAGTGAAGAGAAAGCTCAGTGCAGTTTTTTACAGCTGGATTTCAAATTCCTAAAATGTCATGGTCAGGCTGATACTTATAAATTTCCGGATATACCAGTCATTCTAGCAAATGCTTAAGACTTCATTAAGACTTTAAAGTTTGACTTCTGTCACATTTGTGTGTAGCTCATCATGGAATGCAGTAACACATGTTGCTACAAAGTCAAGTCAAAGTGTCTTCTTGGAACTAGGTCTGTTTGTCTTATATTCTAACTCAGCTATGATTGATTGAAATCTGTTTTTGTAGTGCTGTTATAATTTATAAAGATGATAACCTTCAAATGACAGATAATCCTGTGTTTGATCTTTGTGTATAAAGCTAAAAGATTTATGGGTCTGCTGTCTGTCACAAGTTGAGCAGCGCAGACAGAAAATTTACAACACACCCACATGGGTATCAGTTTTCACTCCTCGGTCAGCTGCTGGACTGCATTTCTATCCATCTATATACAGTGAGAACTTTCACTTAAAACAAAAACTGATTTGTAAAGTGTTACATAGTTCACAGACTTTTTCTCTGAGTAAAAAAAAAACAAACCACTGACTCAATCCAGCTGATCAGTCACAGCAACCGTTGCCTAGCACAACACCAACAGGACCAGATGCTCTTTGGCTCCTTGGCCGTGTAACCCCTCTGACCTTTGGGTCCATTGTTTGCAAAAGGAGACAGTCGCTATGTCTCAATGAAATTTCTCAACTCAGCGTGTTTATCTCTGCAGCTCTCACGTCTTTTCTATTTCTTTCTTTGTTATCCTCAGATATAAAGACCTTGTGATCCCAACTTTGGGAGACAAGAAGAAATTGTCAACAGAAGAGAAGTGTCGCTTAGTCCTGCAGCAGTCAAAACTCCAAGGATGGCAGGTGTGTTTGAGTACATTGTTATTATTATTATTTTATTTGTCTTCATCGATAGCAAAAGATTTGTCAGATGACTTAATCTTTGACCCCGTGTTTAAAAGCTCTCATGGAATCTTGACAGCTTGTTCCAGTCTCATCACAATTCCACTCACACACACACACACACGCACGTACATGCACACACACACACGCACACACAGCAGCATGAAGCCCTCCACATCGCTCTCGGTGTTCTGTCTGCTAGACTGCTGTTGTGTCTGAATGTGTGACCTGTAGGGTCACACACACTCCCCCACAATGCCCTGCCGACGCTGTTCATGAACCTCTGTTTCACAAACACACACACACACAGACACACACAAGTTCTGCACATGGCTGGCGTTTTGTTAAGTAGTCTGATCAGTAGAAGTATGTCAGCCTCACAGATCTTTGCACCTTGTATAGATTGACCTCGAAGCCCTGGGAGTTAAAGCACTGCCAGTATGCAAATCTGTACGCTATTCACAATTTCCTCCCACCTATTATCATAAATTATTGCTGCATCAGTGCTTGTCCATCAATAAACTGCCATTTATTTGAGTTTTTAAACAGAAAAGAACTTTACAAGGTTTGCACATCATTTTTTTTTTTTGCCATGACAAGTGTAAGAAAGACTTGCATACGTATTGTGTGTGTTGTTTGTGTAGATGGGCAGTAGTAAAGTGTTTCTGAGATACTGGCAGGCTGACCAACTCAATGATCGCTGCTACCAGCTTCGCAAAAAGATCATCACCTGTCAGAAAGGTAACATTTAAATAACAAGAAACCAAAAACAGTCACGCTGCTGAATGCCATTTCTGTTAGCGTCTAACTTCTGTTGCTTTATTTATTTATTTATTTATTTATTTGTATTTCTTTCCAATGGTTTAGTGGTTCGTGGTTGGTTAGCCAGACAACGAGTCAATCGCAAGCTGTCATTGCAGCACAAAGAGAAGGGCAGCGTGCAGCGTTTCCTGCAGGGAGCCGAAGACATGGGACTGCGAACCTACGACCAGCTGGTCATCCAAAATGCATCTGACATTGCGAGAGAGAGCGACCGTCTGCGTGGCCACAGCCTGCTCAGTGCACTCAGCAGCAGCCCACCTCTTGGTGAGAGGCCTGAGCCGGTGGGCAAAGAGGAGGATCAGCCGGTGAGAAGGTAAATCAGCAAATGCAGGGTATATATCATAAATTTGATTATTTCACAGACTATGTGTCTTGGTAATTGAAACTAACTGGACCTGCGACTAAAATCGTGTACAGCTTGCTCTCATTTGCAACAACATTTTAGAAAAGTGTATTAACCTTTTTGATAAAGTGATGATAGTTTTCATGAGGCTAATTCAACGATTGTTTAAAGATTACATCACAATTTGAATAAAAAATTAAAAACTTCATATGATAACGAATAAAGGACAGTTTTTATGGTTTTTTTTAGATTTTTTAGGTTATTAAAATGATTTGACTGAACCATATTTTGCTTCAAAGTTTGAGTGCCCTCATGTTAACTATTTTACATTTTATAGACAAAAAAACTGAATGAAAAATATGAGTGACAAATTAATAACAAACCTTTTACAGTTTGTCAGTCACAAGATTAATTATTGTATGAAGGAATCATTTACCTCTCTAATTATGTTTGTGTGTGTAATCATGTCTATGTTTCTGCATGTGTGTGTGTGTGTCAACATGTGCCCAGCAGGTGTTCTGTGATTAATGATGTCACTCTATACCTGTGCACGCAAGACTTTTAATTGTAAGCTTCATGATGGATGGTCAGATAATGAACTGCGTTATCAGATTGTATAGTATTGCACCTATGGAACACTACTCCAGTCTACATGTCGCCTCAGTCTAATGAAGTAAATTTAGACAGACAGAATGAACCCAAAAGGCTTGTGCAAAAAGTACAGAAATAAATACACACATTAAAAAGTCCTAATAATATTTCAGACATACACTTATTTTACTCCATTGGCTGTTAATTTTCTCTATCTGTTTCTAGAATGGTTGAGAAAAACGGAAAAGTCCACGAGTGCCCGGCAAACGGCGGAACTCGAGTTATTCGCCACTATCGTTCCAGTTCAGTGCCCATTCCCCTCGCCGTTGAGAATGTGGTCCATTTCTCTGCTAGTCCCCTCGTCAAATCAGCCTTGCAGCAGGCGGCCCAAGCCAATGAGGATGGAGCAGGCAGTGGAAGCCTTTCCTCGCCACGAAAGCAGCCACCTCCCAAACCAAAGAGGGACCCCAACACCCGTCTGAGTGCCTCCTATGAAGTAGTCAGTGCTGGATTGACGATGGCTGCCAAAGAGAGCTCCACACCAGAGGGGTATATTTCACCAGCTGGAAGTCCTCCTAAATCCCAGCTTTCCCCAAATGACCCTTCAGGTATGTCAATGGGCATACAAACGCTTTTTTGTACTCTTATACGCCTTATTGATTTACACATTTATTTAATTTGATTTGACTCTGTATGGTTACTTAGTGTGTCCTTTCCACAGCATCCAAACCTCGTCCCCACAGTGATGACTACACAACAATGAGAAAGGTACCACCACCGAAACCAAAGCGCAGCCCCAACACTAAGCTGACAGGCTCGTACGAGGAGATTAACGCTGTAGCACCTCATCTCCACCAGCTGCAGCCTGCTGATGTTAAGCTGGCCTTACTTTCTCGGGGTGGGGGATTTGGAGGCCTAATGCACAGAGCAGCCTCTATAGATGTTTCACAAGGGGTAGCACTGAGCTTATTCAAAGGACATGATGAAGAGGATGTATACATTGAGATGTTAGGTTCTCAGCCACGAGCTCGGAGCCTCCAGGAGCCCCCTGATAGCCCAGAGCAGATAGACTCAGAAGCAGTCTATGAGGAAATGAAGTATCTACCTCCTGAAGGAGGTGGAACACCTCCCACGGCAGTAGCTAAGGCAGCCAAACTGCAGGCTTTAACTCTGGGCCTGGTGGGATTTGGGATGTCTCCTCCAAAAAATGGAGAAACCAAACAAACATCAGTTGGGGTGAGTGCTGCCACGGACATTGCTCTTACACAGAGCAATGGAGCGCCCAAAACTCAACATGGCAAAGATGGTAGTTGTGACATCCCTGCTCCCTTTCCCAACCTGCTCCCTCACCGCCCACCTCTCCTGGTGTTTCCCCCCTCACCTGTCACCTGCTCTCCTGCTTCAGATGAATCACCCCTGACGCCGCTAGAGGTGAAGAAGCTGCCAGTGTTTGAGACCAACCTGAACTATGCTACAGGCCCAGACAGCCCCCTCTCCCCACAGTTTGCTCGCCAAAGGGCTGACTCTTCCCCTAGTCTCACTGTCATTGTACCAGAAAAGAAGTCTACGCCCCCACTCACTCCTCCACCTCCACCTCCTCCCCCAAGTGCTCCACCTCCTCCCTACAGACCCCCATCACACTTCCCCTTCCCACCTGAGGCCAGCTTCCTGACTCTGACTCGAACAGCATCTGTCACTGGGAGCTCAGATTCTACTAAAATCTCCTCACAAAGGGCAGTTGGGGAACCACTGGGGAAGCCCCCTCCTTACTCACCTGTGAAGATGTCTCGCCCCGAGCCACGAAGAGCTCACTCCTGCTCATCATCTCCCCTGCTTTTTAACCCAGCCAATGGTAGACCCTTGACCAGCCCGTTGGATGAACTTAACACATTGTTCAGCTCTGGACGCAGCCTGCTGAGAAAATCGACACCTGCCCGCAAGACGAGAGAAGGTCTGTCAGTAACGCACATACGCATTTCCATTTCCATTTTCATTAAAAGCCTCTCTCTTTTCCTCTGATCATCTTTTTTTATTGCATCTACATTCATGGGATGCTTATCTACAATTACAAATAAACAGATTGAGTAAATCCATGCTTGTGCGTATGTAGACAATTTGGAAGATGACCACTGATTCTTGTGTACAGTACAATGTCACATAAGGCTCAGGTGAGAACATTTGTGCATTTGCACACTTTAGTGCAGCCATGCATGTGCCTGTCATGTAGTCTTATCTTGTGGGATGAGTCGCTAATTAAAGACTCATTAACACATTAGTGATTACCTTCTGAACACCAAAAGCAATGTAAGACCTTGAATAAATAGTAACCTCATATGATCAATTGCAAAGGAGTACAACACCTTAATATCTACATTCAAAATGTTCTTACTTTTATTTGAATCTCATAATAATCCCACTTATTGACAAAGCAGCACTCTAACTCGTTAAATTCATCACTGTGCCCGTCAGTTTCTGCTGCTGCTTTTTAGCATGTTGGGTAACAAGCTATGATGTTTACCTCATGCTGCAACCCATTTGTACTTAGAGGTCTTATTTTCCAACCTCTAAGTTGGAAACTCAAGCAAAACACTCAATGAAGTCAGAAATTTTACTTGGAAAGTTAAAGGTTTCTTGCCAGTTTCAATCCAATATGGTTGACACATGTATAAACCTTGGTGATAGTTGCTGTAATAAATTGGTTGTTTACACTTCTGACTGTTTGCCTCTCATTCAATCAGTCACTCATAGTACTTTCCAATTTCTAATGAACATGTTGCCTCTGGGTTTGAATGCATTAAAAGCAAAGAAATACATTGTCTTTCACTTGTAGAGCTCATAGCAGTTAGCCTCGGCAGTGAGCACAAATTCCCCTGATTTTCCAACTTGAAACTGGGACACTCTTGAGTACGTCATTCTCAGATTAGAGTTCTGACTTCAGAGGTAAATGTAACACACCATTAGTCTTAGGCTGCAGTCTGAGTTTGTTTTAGCAGGGCTACTTTGTAAAGTACTTCAGTGTGCAGCACGCTTGGAGAGCATGTGTTGCGAAAGTAGGGCAAAGTAAATTGAGAGTCATTAGGTCAAAACATTCTAATCAAAAAAGTGATTATGTCGTAGCAATCGCGTGATGGTAAATAAGCTGTTGTCACACCAAACGTAAGGAAAAATCTATAAATTTTCTACCCTACTGTTTTTTTTTAATTAGTTTTTTTTGTTTTTTTTTTGTCCCGGTATCTGTTGCCTCAGTGTATGACTTGTGACTTGTTTAATAATACATGAGCAGTAGAATGATGAGAATTAGGCATCAAATATTTAACAGCGCACTCGTGTTCTACTGAAGGGACTGAATGCTCACCAGCAGTGAAGGGTAAGTCCTGGACAACTATCTGGAAGACAAAAAAAAAAACCCACAGTCAAATCAGTTGTAGCCGTTGCTGTAAATAGTCAGTAGTCTTTCTTGAGCCTTATTAAGGAAGCTTCTTCATTTGTGTAACAAACAGTTGTGTCATACTTCTATAATTGTATAAAAATTCAGGCAGCGGTCAGCTCAACGCCTTATAAGATGCTGTATGCAACCAAGTGCGTTTGCTGACGCATTTGCCTCGCATCACGTCTTGCAGTTGACTCTTCGTCAGCACCTGGACCTGAGCAGGAAAAGCACTGGCATCATGGAAAATGGTGTGTGTGACAGGGGGAGCAGGCCACAAGGTATTTTGAGCAGGCAGACCACAGCGGCCCTCTTAGATCTGAACGCACTGGGATGCCTTTAGGCTTAACAGGACAACCCACTTCCGTTCCCTCTTGGCAGTTAAATGACTGAATGTGATACCCAAACCTTGGGGGAGTGGCCTGGGGTTACAGTTGCTATTCCAGACTTCTCTGTGAAGAGCAGCTGACTCCCCCTGCCCTGCCATCATTACTTACCTTTGAGTATGAGAAAGCACAAGAATGCAAGAGAAAATCATAAAAAATGGATCTTTTAAAGCAGCGTTTAAATCTAACAGGATTTGACTCTGATTGTCTTTTGTCAGGCTTTTGTTTCTGAACACAAATCTTTACTCTATGATGTAGTAGGGTTAGTTAAGCTTATTTTTAGGTATCATGTGACTATAGTGGCACCAACAGGCACAAATTCCCAGTGAGACAGCAGCTGATGAATTATTGCCCAAACTGACACACACACGTAACCGGAGTCACTTACTCATTCAGTTTTCAAACACATGTGAACCCCAAGAACCATGAGTACCTCACTATCAGAAGGCAAAATGAAAACTTTAGGCAAATAATTTTAATTTGCTTTACATTTTTAAACACCTGATATATAGTCAGAACATGTACAGACTCAGTGTGCGCCTTTTCTCTGGTCACATTTCTTCCAGGGTTCAATTCTAATATAAATCTGCCAGGGAAAGAAGAATGTGGCTCCACACCCACGTCACCTTCTCTGCAGCTGCAAGACAAGAACGCCAACAACCACTCTCTTCACTCCCCAAGCCCTCTTCCTGTAGAGAACGGCAACCAGATCTCCAATGGTAACACCATAGCACTTTACATTTCACACACAGACCTTAAATCACACATTAAAAAAAGAATAATGATGAATGATGATTATCTCTATACAGTCCACAGGACTTTTAATCTGATTTAATCTGGTTTGTGGTTTTCCTATATGGTATTCAGGATCACTGGAAGAGGAGACTCACATCAAGTCAAATGCCAGCACCTCCTCCCTGCACAGACACATGGACAGTCATCACACTCAGGTAATGACAGGGGCTTTAAAAAATATCATTTTACATATTTATTATCTTGTATGATTCAAAATACTGTACATGTAGTATGTGTGTGTGGATGTGTTTGTATGTATAATATATATGTTTTCTTTTTGTTCAGTATGCTAAAATGTAATGTCCTCTGCACAGTCTCTATGTTCTGTTAAGGCTTAAATTTATTGCCTCAAAGCACACACAAGTGTGTGTGTGTGTGTGTGTGTGTGTGTGTGTGTGTGTGTGTGTGTGTGTGTGTGTGTGTGTGTGTGT
>JAVKLF010000132.1:11519674-11538373 GCA_034783495.1 Millerichthys robustus
CGGATTTCCTGGGGACCCAATGTCTCCTTTTACAAATATCTGGGGGCCAGGAGGACCAGGAGGGCCTTCATTACCTAGTAAATGCAGTTTTATAAGAAATAAATCAAATATGACATTATCAATATTAATTTTAGGATTAAAACATCTAAATATTTTCCTCTTTTATTACCTTTTTCTCCGGGGAATCCTCTGTCACCCACTTCTCCATTGAATCCAAGGTCCCCAACAGAACCCTTGGTACCTAAACACAATTGCCAATTGAAGTAAAACTGACAAATTCTTTTTTGAACAACAGATGTTCAAATCATGTCATTTTAATTTGAATAAAAATGACTTCATAGTGTAAAATAAGTAATGATAGATGCATTTTGCAGATCTCGTCAAATTTACAAGCAAGTAAGACACAAATAAACATTTTGTCAAATAAATGTAGGTGCATGCTCACATTTTTCTCATTTTTATGTTTCTGTAATTACAATTTGAAAGTAATAAGACTCATTTTCTCTAAAAATAAATCTACAGTACACGCAAATGACTCAAAAGACTTTCAATTTTTAGTTAAAATCAATTTTAAGTCAAGAGCAGAATAGGTACTCTGCAGTACGATCTGCAGGCCTGACAGAAAAAAGGCTTTAGCCAGAAAGAACAAGAGTGCAAACTACAGTTACCAAATGAATATACAGAGCAGGATTGATTGTCAAATATTCTGTTTGAATGGATCAATGTAAGTGTGGATGTGATGATAAATCCAGCTGTGAAACAACTCAGATTATAGAGGTGTTATTGTCTGGGCTTTGCTTCACTACTTCAGCTTGTTGTCTTTGATTCAACTGTGAATTTATTCTGCACAACATCAGAAACGGCCTGAAGATTTGGTGAGGATACTTACTCAAAAAGTTCAAGATGACTGACAAAAACTTCCAAACACTAACCACCCAGCAAAAATGACTCAGCAAGTATGATCCAATTGTTAAAGAAAGGCTGCATCATTGTTCATATTTTACTCTTTCAAATATTTCTTACAGTGGTATGAAACAGGCTTAAGATAATTGTGTAGGTTCTACAAAACGATCAACCAAAAAAAAAACAATACTTCAAATAAAAAAAGTTGAGAACTATCATCTTTAGCAAACCTCACTTTTCATTCAACTTTTCATTTCATTTCGTTCATTCATTCAGTTTTTTCAAGACATCCTGTGAAAAACAAGAAGTTTCAAAATATGTCACATAAAACCAATGTTTCAGGAAGATAGATGAACTTCAACTTGTTTTTGATAAAAGACATGTTGTGTATAAAGTGCAAATTACAGCCGTCATATGAATCCCACTGCAAGGACTCACCTGGGAAGCCTGGGACACCCTGTAACCCTCTTTCTCCTTTCTGACCATCAAGACCTGGGAGACCAGATGGACCCTAGAACCACACACACAGAATTAGTTTACTTTTGCAGCTATTACTTTCACACATCAGTAATCTGACATGCAAACACTGTGCCATGTATGAAAGAAAGTAAAGAAACAGTCTGATTACATACAGGAACTCCAGAGGTTCCAGGGTCTCCCTTGTGTCCTGACTCTCCCTGGTAACCAGGTGGGCCCGGGTCACCTGTCTCTCCTTTTGACCCATCTCTGCCTGGCACACCAGCAGGTCCTGGTGCTCCTGGGACTCCTGTTTTTTTTTTTTGATACAACATAAGCTGTAATCTGTATTTTGGCATCTATAAACTTTGTTACATTTCTGTCAAGACGTCCTGAACATTATGGAGTTATTTCATGTCTTGTCCGCTGTTAACACAGTACCTGTTTCACCAACTGGTCCGGTCTCTCCCTTGTCTCCTTTAGGGCCTTCTTTAGAAATGCCTGGTGGGCCTGGCTCTCCTGGCTCTCCTTGGGGTCCCAGTCGGCCTGGAAGTCCTTTGTCTCCTCTAAGGCCAGGACTACCTGGCTGACCAGGCATGCCAGGTAAACCTGCACTACCTTTGTCACCTGGAGAAGTAAAAAATCAGGCTGCATGGAATAACTGATTTTTATCATAAAATCATAGACGACAGTGACGGACAGGTTCTTACCTTTGACGCCAAGACTTCCAGGTGGCCCAGGCAAACCTACACCAGGTGTACCTGCAAAAAAGAGCAGAGAAAAGTTGGGATTTAGGTTGGCTTAATTTAAAACGATAGCAGTTACTAAAATGGGTAAAAAGATGAGAAACTGAAGCATGGGCTAAATCTCACGTCAGCATTAAATTAATGAAAATCAGTCTAATTATTGGAATTATTGGAGCACACTGCTTTCATTTGTAGTCTAATAAAGCAGTTCAGCTTGTTTCTTAATGATAACTAACCTGGGTCTCCTCTCTCCCCGTCTGATCCAGGGATGCCATCCACTCCAGCATCACCCTTCTCTCCACGAGCACCAGGAGGCCCCTGTTGACCTCCTTCACCTGCAGAAACATAAAGGTACTTATGACATCAATTTACTAAATTTACGTGGCTCAAAAAACCAAGCAGAACGTCTTCAGAGTCTTTATTTTGTTTTCTGAACATGGCTGATAGGAAAACAGCAGAGAAACCTGTTTAAGATTTAAAAGCTAGTTCAACCACACGGTAGGAGCTTTGAGAGGCAGAGGATAAACACAACTCATTCACCAGTTGTGTGTCCAGTTATTTGTCTAACTGAACTACTTTCACAAAAAAAATCTCCCAAAGTAAATCTTAGGTACATGAAGCAAACTATGTGTCAAAGTTTAAACCATCAAGTAGCATTATTGCATTATTTTAACATGGCTCTCACTTAAAGCAGAATTTAACTTACCAGGACGGCCGTCATGACCGGGATCTCCTGCAGACCCAGGGAGTCCAGGAGTGCCCTTCTCTCCTGGTCTTCCTGGCTGACCTAAAGGGTACACACAAAGAAAGAGTAAGAAAGCGTCAGAGCATGTCTAAATAAGGATTAATTGATCACACTTTACTTTATTGTGGTGAATTCAATGAGATATCTCAGTCGGAAGTCTGACCTGGGTATCCAGGGCTTCCTTGGTCTCCTTTGGTTCCTTGCAGTCCAGGTTTCCCAGGCATTCCCTCTTGACCTTTTTCACCTTTGTCCCCACGCAGCCCTGGAAACCCTGGCTGGCCAGTCTGACCCTGTGAAAAGAGGAACATATAAGAGCATGATAAAAACAAGCAAACCAAAAAATAATAAATAAGAGTAGATCTTAATTCAACCTCAAGGGAAATAAACTACTGACACAGGAGGACACTCCTAAAAAAATGCTGCTTCGATGACAACACCATTTTTAGTTTTAAACAGTGAATTACCTGTTCTCCTGGATGCCCAGGAAGACCAATACCTGGCTCACCAGGTACCCCTGAATCTCCCTTTTCACCCTCTGTGCCTCTGAATCCTGGATGACCCGATGTACCGATGTCTCCTTTTGTACCCTTTGGACCAATTGGACCTGTAAGCACGTGCAAATAGGAGGATGAGGGTAGATCAGGAGCAAATGTTGCAGAGGTTTGCCCTCACACATGAAGCACCTCTGAAACATGTCTGAGACATTAAGGCTGTTTTGTTTTTCTTGACTTCCTTGATGTTTGATTTCAGAGCACATACCAGGTATTCCCATGTCGCCCACACTGCCTTTGTGGCCCGGTTGTCCTGGAACTCCAGGCACTCCGGGATAACCAGGATCTCCTTTATCACCTGAGCAACAGCAGTCACATTGAGATAAATACTACTTAAATTTTAAAAAAAAATCACATCATGAAGAACAACAAGACAAGATGATGAAAGTTTAGTTGGTTAAGTTGCCTTGTTGTCCAGGTAATCCCGGAGCACCATCTTTGCCAGGCATTCCAGGGTCTCCTTGAGCTCCTTCGTAGCCCTTCTCTCCAGTGACGCCAGGTTGGCCTGTTCGAAAAATGGAAATGAATTTAAGAATAGGGCAGTGATGTTCCTCCCTGTGGTTTGACTTAATCATCTATGCATTTGACAATCTCTGCAAGAAAAATAAAAAGCCAGCACGTTGATTCATACCTGGGTCTCCAATGTCTCCCTTTTGCCCCTTTAAGTGCTCCATTTCAACCTTTGTCAAGTTCCCAGGGGGTCCTGGAGGACCTTTTTCTCCTCTTTCACCTTTAAGTCCGGGATCTCCGATATCTCCTCTTAGTCCAGTTAAACCCGGCTCACCTAGGAAGGACAATGCAACAAGATCTTGATTGTTGCTGATAAAAGTAAAGAAAGCTCAGGAAGCTCACATCATTTGAGTTGCAGGAGTCTTATGACTTAGTATGTCTCACCTCTCAGACCAGGTGATCCAGGTGATCCTGGAGGTCCAGGAAATCCTGGGGTTCCTGGAGTTCCCATAACACCCATTTCACCTTTCAAACCTACAAAACATGGACACAAACAAACACACGCACATTCTGTCACTAAAATCTAAAGTAAAATAGGTAAAGTAACTAAAAACAAAATGTTTGGACGGCAGGGAGATTGCAATAAAAAAACAAAAATTTCATGACTTCACATTGTAGACTGTTTATTTTCATTCAGGGTTTGTTTGGACTTGATGGACTTGACAAAGTTTGGACAAGAGAATGGAGCTTTTTTTCTGTAATCTATGCTGCATCTTTGCTGTTTTGATGACTCACCTTGGTACCCAGTTGGTCCATCTATGCCTGGTAATCCAGGCGGCCCTGGCAGTCCTTTGAAACCTGGGACTCCTGGGAATCCAGAACTACCTTTGTCTCCTTGAGGCCCTGGCATATCGAGACCAGGAACACCGGGGTAACCCTTTTCTCCCTTTACACCTTCGATGCCTGTGGAAAATATATGCAAAAAGTTGTTTTAAAAAAAACACCAAACAATAAACAGATTAAGAATATACATCAAAAACTACAAATAATAGTGTTTTGTCCCCCTATAGTGACATGATAAAATTATTTTAATAAAAAGTAAACATTGCTCATTTATGCTCACCATAAGGTCCACGATCTCCCTGTGGTCCTTGTGGTCCAGGAGGTCCAGGTAAACCTTTCCCCGGAGCACCAGGTTGGCCAGCTGGTCCAGAAGGTCCTGGAGGTCCAACTTCACCTTTGTTTCAAAACAAAATAACATCAGTTTTGGTACGTGGAACAAATTATATTCTATAAAGCTTCACAGATGTGGTTTTGTAAGTTTCTTGCTTTACCTTTATGACCTTGAGGTCCTGGTGGTCCTGTCTGTCCTTCATGTCCAGGAACACCAGGGAATCCAACGTTACCCTTCTCACCTGGGAAACCTACAACTCCTGTGTAGCCTTGTGAACCTTTTGGGCCTGGAAGACCTCGTCCAGGTTCCCCCTGTAGGTTTAGATAAAAAGAACTGAGTTACTGAAAAGTCTAAAAACATTTTTAAAGTCTCCCAGCTTAAAACAAATTGTTGTTAGATAATATTAAGCAAAAATTACCACAACAAATTTAGTGAAACATGAGCAGAGGAGGAATTTGTTACATTAAAACAGTGAAATCAAATGGCAGTAAAGAAAAAGTTTTCTATGTGCTCTTAAATAACATACAAATACTTCTTAAATGATACACACTTTCCGTCCAGGCGGGCCGGGTTTTCCAGGCGAGCCATCCTGTCCTGGTTTTCCAGGCTCTCCAGGCAATCCTGTGGTTCCAGGAATTCCACTGATTCCTGGAAACATGGACAAGACGCGCGATGTATCACCCACATATAGTTCAATTGGGATGAAAGTATTTTTGATGTCTTCTTGTTAGTTTTTAGTAATCTATCGTTCTTTTGAGGTACATTACATGAAAAAAAAAGTATTTTATTCAAATTTTGATGCTGAATGTTGTTTGGAGTTTTGAAAAACTCACCTTTAGGACCTGTTGGCCCAGGAAATCCGACTCCCGGCAGTCCATGTTCACCCTTTTCTCCAGGAGAACCTGGTAACCCTGGATCTCCTGGAAGACCGCTGTCACCTGTAATAAACATTAAACCTAAAGATATTCTGCTTCTCCACTTCATTTATTTTACTGTTCAAGATCAAGAAACCAAACTTAAAGAGCAACTTTTAAATTAAAATAGTCAGTCAAAATACATGTTGACGTTTAGGTTAACTACCTTGAAGTCCAGGGAGACCAGTTTTTCCACGTGGCCCAGGTACCCCCTGAGGTCCAGGAGTACTATCACCAACACCTGGATCTCCTTTTGCACCTGTAGAATAAAAGGCACAGGTAAAAATGATTCTTTATTAACTCAGCAGCTGTGTGACAAAAGATTATCTAATGCTTACCAGGTGGTCCAGGAGATCCAGGTATTCCCGGTGACCCCTGACTGCCCTTCTCTCCAGTGTCTCCTGGTCGGCCATAACCTGGTAAACCTGGAGGACCACTTTCTCCTGGAGGCCCAATAAGACCAGGGTTCCCATCTGGTCCACGGTCACCCTTGATGCCCTCTTTGGCCTGGGAGAAAGAGTAAAGAAAAGAGGAGACACAAAGCAATAACTACTTTGATGTGCATGTTTTAAAAAGCTTTACGTCCAAAGAACACTTTACTTGTTGTAGATGGCCCTTCAAAAACCTCAATTTGGAGAAGGAGTTTATTTCTAACAAACTAATAACTAGATGGAGTGAGGACAAGACAATAAGTGAATTGCTATCATCATTTAAAACAATAAATAAACCTTTGCGTTTTGTCAATTTTGAATTGCAAAAATACAAATTGACATGAAACACTGCAACGGTTTTCAGACTAGAGATGTTTTACGATGGCACCAGTCAACTTTGTTCTTGATCTATTTATCACTTAATTTGTCAATCTGGTCAGAATAAAACTCTACTTCTCCAAAGTGAAGTATTTCAAAGAGCTTGGGGACTATGTGGAAATAATCGTGCATACAAAAATGTGATGTTAGAAGGTTGTAACCCTGGTGGATACAATAAATCCAGGAAATAACAGCAATCATTAAAAAGGGAAATTGATGACACTGAGTGGTGACTCATCTCTTTATAACATGAGCCAGATTATGTTAATCTTATCCATGCACTCACTGGTTCTCCTTTGGGACCCTGTGGACCCGGGAAACCATCTCTCCCTGGCACTCCAGCCTGACCTGGCTTTCCATTTAAGCCAGGATAACCAGGAAGACCTTTTTCCCCCTTGTAACCTGGTGCTATGAAAATATCTCCCGGTTCACCCACAGCACCAGGGGCTCCCATCAATCCATGAGTTCCTGCAGAACCCTGAAGTCAGAAACAAAGTAAAAAAAAAAGCAAAATTAAAAAAAACTGCACATGCAACAAAAATATTAGTTTTTTTGTTCTGAAATGTTTCTCTTTTGTTTTCACCACTAGAGTAATGGTGGAACATTTTACTCACAGGTGTTCCAGGTTCTCCTGGAAAGCCAGAACGACCTTTTTCTCCTTTTAGGCCACCTGGACCAGGAGGTCCTGTCAAATAAAAAGAAGAGAGTGTGCATTTTAAAGTCATTTAAACCTCTTTTTTCTTTTATCTCTTTTTTCTTTTGAATAAAAAAACAATTGTTTGTGCTTTGGACTATGAATAGTTGATGTCAAAAACCCTCATTTTCACAGAAAAAAGGAATTCAAACCTAAACATGATCAAATTAAACCAGTGTAAACAGACAAAAGAAGAAGATGGATGAAATTGGATTATAAACGGGTGCCTTTGTTTTATTTTCAGAACATGGTATCACAGTTGTAGGATTTCATTATGTTTAAGATTTGGTCTTGTTTTGGGTTTGTGATTTTGGTCTGTTTTTCTTTTCTTTTCTTTTTTTTTAGCTCATTATGACTTGTCTTTCATGTTATTTGTTAGTCTACACTTTTTTTTTACCTTGTTCTCCTTTGATGCCCTGGATTCCAGGAGGACCAGTGCCTTCACAAGTGATGCAGGCATTTCCTTTTTCACCTAAAATTGTGCAAAGTATCATCAGTTCAGAAACTATGCTCGGACAAAACAGTTTAAATGTAATACACGTGATAGCTTTTGAAAATACTACCTTACAGAAAATTCACGAGCATTTGTGGAAAGATGGTCATTCGTTTTTAATTTTATTTTATTCAGTCTGCAGAGTCACCATTCGTCCTTACCTTTGTGTCCTACTTCTCCTGATAACCCTGGAGGTCCAGGTGGGCCAGGGTCTCCCTTTTCAACTGTACATTGTTCTAGGTCAACTAGGAAGGGCACACATATTTGTTAGGTTCACTGTGTTGTATAAAGATGTCATATTTTGTAATTTAGTGAAGCCGTACTTGGTGGTCCGGGTGGCCCTGGGGGTCCGGTTGGTCCTTGTTGTCCTGGAGGTCCAGGAAGCGACAGCCCTTCTACGCCCCTGTCGCCCTTCTCACCTATTTGTCCTTTCTGACCTTTCTCACCACGAGGACCTTCAATGTGGTGACCTTAAAAAAAGTGCAAAAGTTAAAAATAGTTCAAAACATATCTGGGTTTTATGATCTGTGCTAGCATTTTATGCTAGTTTATGCTAGTTTTGTTCATCTCGAGCCGAACTTATGCAGACATGACAATATTAACATGTATTTGCTATTTATCAGCAGCATGATTTGGAACACAACAGCATCAGAGAGAAAGTTCCTGTTGCATTACTGGCAAAATAAAAAGCTCTTTACATAATGATCTAACCAACGTGTATAGTTGTATAGTTGTTTTACCTGGTGGACCAGGCTCTCCCTGAGGACCCTGGAAGCCTAATGATTAAAAGGACAACAATGAGATAATGATAAGCATTGATATTGTTGGTCAGCGTGTGTTTGTTAACTCAGGCGAACATTTGCCAGGAAATTATAGCATCTTTTGTACCTTTTTCTCCTGTAAAACCTGGGGGTCCGGGGGGACCAGGAATACCAGGGGGACCTCCAGCCTAAAAATTATTTCAAATACGTCAATTTATTTTAGCTGGAGTACAACTGAATTCTGAGCAGAACCAATCAGTAAAATCTAAATCTAAAAAGAAAGGTGTAAACTGTGTGTTTACATCTGAAATACGTTCTTGACTCAAAGCGGTCTGTTGTTCCGGATGTTGATTGGTCTGAAACAACGGCGCCTAATTCACAGAAACATTTTCGGTCTCTCCTCCCGGTGCTTTTTTCTTCCTTGTTCATTAGTTTTCTTTTATATTCTGTCTCTTGTCCTCAGCTTCTTGTCAAAGCATTTTGTTTTAATTCCCATGACCATTCATGTTTGCTTCCCAGTGTTTATTCCTGTTCAATCCTGTCTATTACTAATGTTTGCTGCCATGTCAGCCTTTTCTGTTAATATAAAGTTTAGGTATTTCAGATTGTCAGTCTTTATCTGCACCTAGGGTTCAACCAACTTATTTCTCTAACATGCAACAAAGTGATCTACATCAGGTCTGTAATAGATGTTTACAATCATTTCAGAAAATCTCACTTCAAAGGATCAGAACTATTCCTTTAAAGCTATCCTACTGAATCTCTGCAAAAAAGAGACATGATTTGTAGACATAAAAATGTTCTCAGAGTGTAATCAGTGTAACTCTGGAGAGATAAAGAATCCTTAAAGACAGTTCAGTTCTTTCAACCAAAGTTTAATCCCTTCCTATTTTTATCTATTAAAAGCTTAAATTTCCCCAAAGTATCACAAAACAGCAGCCATGACTCCTCACTCAGCTGTGAATTCAGTTTTTATTACTTTTTACCTTTTTGTGTGTGTAGGTCTGATTTTAAAAACTAACCCTATTTGTTGCTAAACACTGGAACAAATGAATAAAATGAAACAAAAACCACAAAGGAATGTTGATCACTTACATAACCGGGGGGTCCTCGTTCTCCTTTTTCTCCCTGTAGCATCAACAAAAACAGATTTGAGCTACTCTGGTTAACACAAATGAATAGTTCTATAATTTTTTTCAAAAAAATTATAATGATGTTAGTTGCGCATAAGTTACCAATAAACCGGGGAATCCAGGGGCTCCGGCAAATCCTTTTTCTCCCTGCATGATAAAATGTTAAAACATTAGTGACAGAAATGACCCAATGAAAAAAATAAATCATCAGGTGGACAGCTTTGGAGATGAAAAGTAAAAAAAAAAATGTTACCTTGAACCCATTCTCTCCATCTTTTCCAGGTTTACCCTAAAATTAAAGCCAGTTATTAACACATGAAACAATAAGTAATGACTCATTATTCTTTAAAACAAATGTATACTTCTATGATTTATTACAATATGACTGAACTTTCTTTCTGAATGATGGGCAAGTCATACAGACAAATTTATTTAATATTTTTATTTTCATTTTTGATACTTACACGTGGACCCGGTGGCCCCGGTTCACCTTTGATCCCAGTCTGATGAGGCACGCAAACTCCCTGCAAAATAAATCACAACTTTCAAAAACAAAATATAAATAAATAACAGCAAGCAGTCCATTTCCAGTGAATGTGCTACAGCTCCAAATATCTAAAGAAAATATACTAACTTTGTCTCCTTGGTCTCCTTTACTTCCTGGGTAACCCTTCAGGAATAATGATTAAACAATAAACACATTAAAAACATGAGACATAGAACAAATTATTCTGTTCATTTAAAATGAATAAATAAGCTTTAATAATTTGTTGTTTGTGTACCGGTGGTCCAGGTAAGAATATAGTGGTCGTTCCTCCCACTTCCTCAGGACGTCCAGGGGGACCAGGGGGGCCTCTGAGTCCTTGTTCACCCTGCAGGGAGGTGGTAACAAACACAGAAACAGTCACAGCTGTCAAAAAAATAACATTTCCTTCTCAAGTTGTTTTAAAAATATATATATATAATTTTTTTTTATGTCATCAGCTGTTTGTTTTAGCATTAGTAGGAAGTGGGAGCTGCAGCGCCCTCTGGTGGTGGTTGGAGGGTTTAGCAACCTCCTCTGAACATAAGTTTTGAAGTTATGTTACATATAAAACTATGTATTTAATAAAATTTTAAACAAACATCTAGTTGTGGTAAAAAAAAATGTCACAGCTAATAAAATCTCCACTTGTTCCTGTTCACTGGATTTGAAAGGAAGTTGGAAAGATAGAAAAGCAAGAGTTTAAAGCTCATGAACCATTGCTTCCAAGTGAAGTAAACACTTATACAGTAAGTGTGTTGATGATGTGTTATTTGAGTTTTAACATGTGTCAATCAGTTAGGGAAATACATTATATAGGCTACATTTTTAAATGAGTAATGGCTGCCTAAACAAAAGTTCCCCTTTTGAGAAGCAACTAGTTACAAAAGTATCCAGTTCATTTAAAGATAAATCTGATTACAATTATTGCATTTTAGCTTTTTTTTTTCTTTAGCGCCTTTTGTGGTCAATTATTTCAGTCCCAAAATTGTACAAGTAAAGTGCAGATAACCTGTTAATGAGACGTAATGTTGAAATTCCTTTGTCTGTACTAACATTTTGAACTTGTATTCTAATAGAAGACAAAATAAAGCCTCACCTTTTCTCCTTTTTCCCCCACAAAAGACAAGCGGTCTCCCTGCAGAAAAATTAAAACAAAGTTTTTAGTTAATGTCACCAAGCCTGAAGATGAAACATCGTCATCGATTATGTGTTTGTGTTTGATCTTACTTTCTCTCCTGGAGGGCCAGGGGGTCCAGGATCACCCTGTCAATCATTCAACAAAATAATGAGACAAAGCATAAATCATCGAAATGTTGATTAGAATAGTCTTTTTAAAAACTCTACAGTGAATTTATTTCATTTAATAAAACTGAGCTTCCTTCACAAAGTTTTCCACTGATATGATAGGATGAAGAACAGCCAAAAACTCACTTTAAGTCCCTGATACCCTCGAGGTCCCGGTGGTCCAGTAGGTCCACTGGGGCCAGGCAGTCCCTGGAAGAGGAAAATCAATTATGGGGAAACCTTTCCTCACAGACGTACATCTTCATGTCACAAACATGTAACACTTACATGCAGTCCAGGTGTGCCAGGAAGTCCTGGCTCTCCTTTGAAAGGAATCATCCCAATCACACCACCAGGGTCTCCCTACAGGAAACAAAAAGTGTCACTTTAAAAAAAATGACGAACAACCTGCATGCAGTAAAAATGTAAAAAATAAAATAAAACGTTGCTTACTTTCATTCCTGGAAATCCCGGGGATCCCTGAGAAGAAAAAGAATAAAGAAATGTGAACACTGTTTTCATCAAACCTGGTTTACTGCAAAGATCTGGACACCTGGCAAATATTCAAATATATGATTACAAAAATAAGGCTGTGTTTTCCAGTTTAATGAAGTGTGGGAGATTGAACTGAAGGGATGGCTGTGGCTGCTTACAGGAGGACCTTGAAGTCCAGGAAAACCAGGAGAGCCGTCACGTCCTCTGTCGCCCTGAAAAACACACAGGACGCTGTCAGAAGGTACAAACTGTGCCATGTGTCTCCAGTCACATCAAACTGAGGATTAAGTCACCAGGTAGTACAGTGAGATTTAAGCAGCTATAATGCATACTGTAAGTAAAAAATGTGTAAATATTGGATTTTGTCAAAATTTGATGAATGTAAATCTTATTGGTCCCTTTGAAACATATTTATGTGCAGTGCAAACAATTAGCAATGAATTTAAGCAGCAAAATCGCAAAGTTTTACTACTTTCCTTGTACCAGCTGGGAACTCTTTAAATCCACATATACTGTATTATGTATATGTGTTCAAATATAGCTTAAAAGCCAAGAATCTGAATTATGTTTAGTTTAGTTTTATCAAATATGGCCTATTCCCTGATTTCATGTGATGGGTCGCATTATGTGTCATCATGTCAATGTGTGAGAAAAGATCAGAAAATTTAGATGAATAAATTGACAGTTGAACTAGAAATAACTTACTTTTGTCCCATTGCATCCTGGGATACCGGGCGGACCAGGAGGACCATCGTTCCCATTGATGCCCTATTATTAGAGTTATGGTGGATTGTTAACAAATGAACAGTATATTAAAAAACATACATACATACATATACCATCTAAGGTACAAAAAGAAGATAGCAGGTTAGAAAACTGAAAACTTACTGGTAGTCCGGGGTTTCCTGGCATACCTGGCAGACCAGGAGGGCCCTGCACAAACATAAAAGTATTTGATTTACCTTCAGCAGTGATAAAAGGACTAAAAGTTTACGTCAAATCATAAACAAGTGATATCAAAATTAATGCCAATGTTACTTACACGAACACCTTTCAGCCCAGGAGCCCCAGGCGAACCATAATCTCCCTGTTCAACAAATGATATCACACTTAACATAGTATTCCAAAGCATTTCTGGAAAGTTGAGATTTGATTAAAAAAATAAATAAATAAATAAAAAAGATTTTGCCAAATAGTAAATATTAGGTTGTTAATTTTTTGTATATTGAAGGAAGCAAAAAACAAAACAGCAAGCAATTTGTTTCATTTTTATGTTATCGTTTACAGATTAGTCATTCTTTAAAGTTGAATTGCTAAAATCTGCTGGCTAAAACTTCTCTTGCAGAGGGGCTAATTGTTCATTTTTTAATCCACTTCTTTTAGTTTTAAGACATTTAATTATTTCCTGACAGGGTTTAAACATGCACTGTACTTTTGGCTTTATTTCGTTATAAAGACCTGCTTGTAAGACCACTAAAGGCCACGATTGAACATGTACACCAACCTTAGAGCCCATTGGCCCCTGTGGCCCCTCATGTCCCTGCATCCCTGGGAATCCCATGGTACCTTGAAGACCAGGAAATCCTCGCTCACCCTGCAATACACAGATTGTTAGAATGTATAACATTTTCTAAATAAATACAAATAAATACAAATAGAAATTTGACACATTTTAACAATGACACATTTTGGCCACTATGCATGTTACTGCACTGTAAAAGAAAGCAGTGTTTTAAAAAGTAAATTGGGTTAGTTGTATACAATGATGCTAATAATACACCAAATTCACCCAGAGGAATTCTCCATCCTGCCACTAGATGGCAGCATCGCCCTCTTATGGAGAATCGTTTAAACCAAACAAATGAGAACTTCCATATTGAAAGCATTAGGCTATTTTTATGATTGATTTCCCCAACACCTGGATCACATCAGTCAAAACAAACGTTGCATGTTAAACATTGGGAATTACCCCTGGGTTACCATGGCAACTTGTGTTGCACAACCTTAGGAAGTAATGGCTTCATTGGGGTGGGGGAATGGATCACGGGAGGCTGTTTGAGGTCTTTCAGCAGCTTTAAAACACAGAGGAGCTTTAAATTCACAACAACTGGGTGGACTCTACTGAAAAACAACAGAGTACAAACTGTTACAGTCAAATGTACAATGTTTGTTCCTTGTTGCTGTTGAAATAAGGCCAATAAGACATCTGAGTTCATCTCTTCTCAGACAGCAGGAGTTCAAGTACAAAACATACATTATCATTATAAAACACTTTGAGAGCAGATTTAAAAAAATCAAAAGGTTTATAAAGAAAGATAAATATAATGCAAATAGTTGTGCATTTTAAATTTGTTTTCCATGTACCCAAATTGTGAGCATTTTAATGAAGTTTTAATCCTAATAACAGAATCATAAATGTATAAAATAAGATAAAACTACAGGGAAAAATAATGTCATTAAAATAAACTCATTTTTCCACAGAGCTAATGACATTTTAATGTTTCTGGTCAGTGATTAACGTGCTAACAATTCTGAGCTTACTGACAGTTTGTGGCCACATGAATATTTGTAAATCCCAGCCTTCGTCCAGCTGATGAGATTCAGGCCTTTAGCCCAACTGTGTGAGCCTACATGCTCCTATTGAAATGGATCTTTGTTTACATCCACGTCTCTGCCCTCCTAGTTCGACCCAGGTTCATATTAAAGTCCATCTTAATGAGCTCATCCCACTATCAGAGCCCAATCTCTGCAACATTGTCTCGTGTCTTGCTGTGAACTCATAGCAATTTGCGCTTCCAAATCCCCAAAAGTTTAATCAGTGAAAGACCAGATCAGGGCTGTACATGTGAATATCTCACCTTTGCTCCCTTGACACCACTGCAGTCACATTTTCCACACGAAGTTCCACAACCCTGAAGATATAAAGAAACATAAAAATAAATGAGTTAGAAAAAGTTAGACGTTGGGTGTTTTTGTCCATTTCGGGACATTAAAACAGTCTTTAAACCAAAGCTGTCCAATCCTGGTCCTCGAGGGCCACTATCCTGCATGTTTTAGAGGGTTCTCTGCTTCACCAAACTTGAATTGGATGAATGGATGATTAACAGGCTGCTGCAGAACATGGAGAGGTAATTCAATCAATGAAGTTGATGTGTTGGAGCAGAGAAACAAATAAAACATGCAGGATAGATACCCTCAAGGACCAGGATTGGGCACCCCAGCTGTAAATATTTATATTTGTGTTTGCTAATATATCCATTTGTCCTACATTGTGTGTTTTTATGTGTTTGTCTGCCTGTTAGAGAAGTATCTTAGAAACTCTGGACTTAATTGAAAAGCTCAAAAAGTAATCCTTGGAGATCAACCTGATTCAAAATGAAAACCACAGCTATTTGACCTTAGCAAACATTAAAATAGCTGCAACTTGGTCAGTTTTACAGATATTAAGCTACAAATTGGTGTTGTTGTAGCTGAAAGCCATCCCCAACACATACTGTACTTTGATCATCAAATGATTGCACAAGATCTATGATCCAAAACAGCTCAGTGATTTGCATCCTTGTAAGGAATGTTAGGCCTTTCATCATTCATGTTTTTGAGACTAAAAATAAGCTGAAAGCAATGGATAATAACAGCCAAAGATTAGTCAGAGCAGAAGATATTATGTTGTTATCACCGGCTAACATCCGTAAACACGTTTATTTCAAGCCCCCAGCCAGTGATCACTTATTTGTGGTCCGTCTCGCAGTCAGTAGGACATCCGTACACCAGTGCAGCTGGTCTTGACCCTCCACCCCCCTGAATCCCACACTGATTTTTATTCCCCCTGGGGTCTCCAGAGGCTGAGCCTGGGAACTGGCTCTTGCACCGTCTTGGCTCCGTCTTCTATTGCTCCTTGTTTCCTTTTCGCTCCCATTTCCAGCTGTTGCTAGACTCACGTGTGAGGCATTTAGCCAAAATGCTGTCAGAGCCTGGACCGGTTCTGAATGTTCGGGAAGATGGTACACAGCTACACTAACCACACATATTTCATACTTTATACTTTTGGACACACAAGAAACAAACAAATCCTTCCATTAATGACCTTTTAATTTTCTCACCACCACGTTCAACAAGTATTATCCAGCTCTGCATTTACTAATTGCAGGGCCTCTGACTGTTAACAACCGAACATACCTGTTAATGAAATCAACATGTGGGCAGCAGCGTTCCCAGGTCTTTTAGCGGCCTTCCTTCATTCCAGTTGTTCTCCTTATTTTATTGCACATGCATGGCTGCATGGCCTGCACCTCTCTCTCCATCAACCTCACTTCAACACTTCCAGCTGCCTGATTTTTCTTTATAACTATCATGCCTCAAAAAGGTTTTATGAGCACCTGCTTCAGAACAGATCATAAGACAAATGGAGGAAACCAACATCGACTTTGTAAAAACAGCACATATGGGTTTTATTATCATGATTCCTGACAGAAAGTCTAGCTCTTGGTGCTGGATTAGTCAGAATCCTTTTGGCAGTTCACCAAAAGAGTGGAGGTATGTTAATTCAATGGGAAGAAACAGTTCTGCTGATAAATCACAGCTGCTTAAGGATTTAAAAAACTCCTTCATCGGCCCGTTGTTTTCTGTCTGCCTCATAATTGCTCAGTGTAATCTTTTTTTTTTTTTATCACCCATTTCAGACACAACTGAGCTCAGCAGACATTACATGTTGGAGGGCGTGACCGGGACACCCTGAGGCTTATGCAAAGCTCCACCCAGCGATGTCTGCTGGAGCTCCAAACACAGTGCAGTAATCTGCAGGTACAGTACACATGAAAGGGATTTCTTTGATTCTTTTTTCTTCTACATCTTAAACCCAAACACCAGCTGAGAGTGATGCATTCGAGACTCGCATGACATTCACACAAAAGGTTCGTCTTGTTAACGACTCGTGAAACCAAACAGCAGATCTGCAGGGATCAGTATCTGAGCCAGATGTTTAAAGGGGATTTAAAATGATCTTATCCTACAAGTCTTCAGGTGAATGAGATAAGGAGGGTGTCAGAAGGCAGGAACTGTTTGAGCATGTGTGATGTTTATACTTTACAGAGATAAAACACAAGTATACGGAGAAAAAAAATCTCAAGCTTAAATGTTCTTAAGGTCTTTAAAGTATAAGTATTTTGCGTCCAAGCAGTCAGACTTTCTCATAATTTTTGTAAGTGGTCGTGATCAGTCCATCAAGTTTTTTTTTTTATATATATATTGTCTTTTATTTATGTCTTTTGGATTTGGACCTTGATCATGGACCTTGTCATGGATCATGACATCATATTAAAAAGTGAACAAACTGGAGACAAGAAAAGATAAATCAAATTTAAAAATATACAGTGGATGAAATGTACTGAAAAGCCCAGCAAATCCAGCAAAAACATGACCCAGGACCTGAGAGATATATCATCCTTTAGTTGTGAGTCAAGTTTTCAGCTAACAGTTTTTTCAGAACTACTTTTTTCTTTTTTTATTATTTGATAGTATTTTTAGATTCAGGTAAATTATATCTTTGGGACAAACTGCTGGTAACAAGAAGTCTAAAGATTCAACTTAAATTTGATTTGCTGCTAAAGCGATACTGAGCCAGCGTGCCTGATGTCAAAGGACCTCAAAATGCTTATTAAAAAGATTTATTAAGTTATTTGTGCAATGTAGTTGAAACGGGAAACCGGGAGAATGTCAAAAAAGTAAAGATTGTGCTGGATCCAAAACTTTTACGCTATTCCACAGAGCAAATACAGTGAGGGCTGAGGCTGTGTGGTAATGAGTATTAATGTCAACTGTCACTATTCAGTGGCTGGTGAGTCAGCGAGCTCTGGAGGATCACGTCTGCAGCAGACGGACTCACGTGTTCCTAGACAAGAGTTTACTTCATTCCCAGGTCTGGATGGCTAGCAGGTCTAGATGTATCCAAACTGTGAAAATCACCATGGCATGAGCTGGCAGACTGCTTACTTTTACTGGGCACTGCACAAAACACTGCCTTATCATAATTGTGTGTTTATGACAGAGTGTTTGTGATTGTTTACTGAGACTTGGGCTGCTAAGGAAACACAAACCAGACAGTTTGTTTTGACAGACTATAAGATGGATGTAAAAAAAAATACAAAATACCAACGGAGGATTGTGAAACCATCTGCAATTGTGCAATGGTTTGAGTCGATGCTATGTGTCAGATGTTCCGGGGATCCCATCCGATTAGGCGTTTTCCCCAAAAACTTTGGTTTCATCAACCCTTCTGTGACACGTCTGATGTCACAAAATACCCAGTTCTGAGTCGAGGCTGGTTAGAAAAGGAAGCGATGAGTAATGTTTGCTTTGGAGATTAAAGGTCCTGAACCTGCAGGGATTTCTGCTCCAGAGAGCTCAGCATCAACACAATCGCAAAACAGAAACAGTAAGTTCATTGGGCTGTTTTCATCCCTGGATGCTAATAAGAAACATGATGTTACAGCAGAAGAAAGCACAAAACGTTACAGTGGATCAGGCTCCCCAAGAGAGTTTGGTTTTGTACTGGTTCTACAAAGCCCAA
>JAVKLF010000132.1:11550011-11568814 GCA_034783495.1 Millerichthys robustus
GACTGTGGAATCAGACCATTGGAAAATTAAAACTTAATTTAATGCGATATCTCAACATAACGATGATTAACTGCATAGCCAGTACACATCTCTTATGACTTTGCCAGACTTTTGCGTGTAGCAGCACACACACACACACACACACAACTCCAGCTACTGTAGGCGCATGCGCCCCACCCTCTTCCCTCCTCTTTTTCTCAGCTCCTCTCCAACAGAAGTGGAGGCAGAAAGTTTCAAAGCAGCATGTCTTCAACACTGCAACTATAGCACACTAGAAACAAAATCATGACCCATTTAAAAATAAAGTAAAGAAAGAACAATGCTTGTTTGAGTAAGAATTAAGCAGATAAATAACCTGAACTGCAAGAGCGCACGACTTCTCAGACACTTAGCCTACAGTTTTTTTTTTAACTCGGAATTCAGAAAAGCTGCCAGATGATATTCAGAGCGCAGGTTTATCAGTGACTTCAGTTCAAATGATATGAGAACTTTGGCCTCACTTACCTCCGCTCCTGTCAGGTGAAAGTTGCAGCAGTAAGCAGCCAGCAGCAGCAGCAGGAGCGCGCCGGACAGCATGGTGACGGCGCGCAGTAAGTCTCACCCCGCTCCTCGTCCCCTGTCCTCCGCTTAACTCGCACTTTTATGTCTATATTTATTATCGGCGGAGCACAGGCAGCACCTTAGGCTGCATGATTGTCCGAGACTAAGTGAAGTTCTGATCACTGCAACTTGCTCTTGTTTCTGCTGCACCACACCCCCACCTCCCAAAAAGACCACCCTCGCACAAGCGAACAAACCCAAAGCGTGTTTCTTACAAACATTTCCACTTTTCTCGGTAAGGAAGAGGAGAGCTCGGGACACTTTTGTGCTTTTGGATAGGGATTTAGTTTCAGTAAGTTACGGTTGTGAAACTTTTGTTGTTGTTGTTGTTGTTGTTTTTCCAGAGCATCTCTTTTCCTTCTTCACTTCACCGCCGCGGGTGGGACTGTTGGAGACAGTGCGTTGTTTTAGTTAACCAAAACTGAATATAATTTTGTCAAAACTAAATACGTGCATTTTTATTTGCTCTTTTCCTGTATTAACGTTGCTTGGTCTGCCTCAGGCTGGGTGAAGTCATGCTTTGAGAAGTGCAGGAGCAGTGTGAGTTTGTGGGACGTGTGCGCTTTTTGGACCATGCAGGCGCAGCGCAAGTGGGGACAAAATCTGAGGTAACGCCATCTTGATCGTGACACAAAATATGTGCCAAATTATTGATTTTGATATGTATGTGTATAAGTATAGGCTAATTGAATCCTCATCAACAGGCTGCTGTTTCTGTGCATCTCCATCACCACTTTCATCTCCGGAGTGCACGCAGTAAGTTAATCTTCCTTTTTTATTTTATTTTTTGCTCTTAAAACTTGATGACACAAAATCATAAAGATCAAACCCCATGTCTTTGGTTTGAAACTATTCAATTTAGTCTATGCAGATCTCAGAGTGGGAGGGTCTGGATTCAGTGGGAGGGGGTCTTGGGGTTTTTGAATGCTGGTGAAACAACTTATTAACATCAAACGTCAAAGCAGTTCCTGCTGAACTGAGTCATGCAGACTTTTTCTAAAAGTAGACATTTGTACATTTGTAGTTTTTGGTTTCGCAAAAAGAGCAAACAGAAATGGGACACTGGAATCTGTAAGTTGTGTCCTGGCTGACCCTTTGACCTGCCACTGAGGGGTGGGGTCATGACCTCTGCTGCAGGAGAAGTTGTATTTTAAGGGGATTCACTTTACTTTTGTATAAGACAGGAAAAAAAAAACTAAAGTCTGTCTTGTTTGTTCATTTTACGTACTTGGTTTGGTCAGGACTGTTGTCCAACCCAGCAGTCAACGGATGAGAGATAATGTAAAAGTCTGGTCTTTTTAAAGTGTTGTTCTGTCAGTTATCGGTATTTCATATCAGCCACGTTATGAGTCATCGAGCACAGGTAATATGGAGAAAAGGGCAGAGGTTTTCATCCAGGCTATGGCTTTAAAACAACCTTCTCTCAAAGTAAACACTCATTAAAAAGGCTCTTTTAGCTAATATTAAACCGCAATACTTGCATGACGTCCTTCATTTGGTTTGTTGTTTTCTCAACCAAACAATGTCTGGGTTTCTCTCATGTAATTTAAAACTATATATTAAAATACCATAATGATGCACCATCAATCTTTTGAGATTGTTGTTTAAAGATGGCAGCAACTCACTTTGGTTTTCGCTCCACTTCGATTAGCTGGTTACTTGTCAGGTGGGACAGAATCCAACTCTGTTTCTCCAAACTGAGATCAATCAGAGACTTTTCAAACACAAATAAACTGTTAATGTTCATAACCCCTCAACAGAACCCCACTTCAAAAGATTTGAACTATCCTTTTAAAATCAGCCGGGTCAGTTATTGATTCTAAGTATGTTGTATTACTTTGATCACAGCTCCACCTTTTTTAAGTTTTTAACATCTAAGCTGTTAGCAATATTAATGGCAAATTAATAACAATTTCTTTTTTCTATCTGATGCACAACTAAAACTTCTAGAGGTTAAAACTACGACAGTGAACACCAGTCAGCTTTAGTTTCCAAACTGTTCAAAGTATTAGGAGATGGGGTGAATAAAAACACAACCAATAATGCTGTTGGCTCAAATCTGAGCATTATGTTTTAATATTATTTTTGTTATTATTATTTTTTTGCATTAACACATTTTTCAATTTTTGGAGTCGACTCCTTGTATGTTTTTGTGCACCACGTGAATCTGTTTTTCATTCCGTTTCTTTCAGCTTGTGCAGGATATCAGATGTTTGGTGCTTCTCCAAGATATTTAATACCATCCCTGAGGTTCTATGATGTGAAGTTATTTTTTTGAGGCTGATGAAAAGGTTCTATTGTCTCATGCTCCTATCAGATTTAGTTGTGGCTTGATCAAAAGCGTGTGACAGTGTTCAGCTCCTCTGTGTATTGTGAGTCTTCTCCTCACAGCAGCAGTACTGATGGTCAAATTTAGCTCAAACAACCCCTATACTGATCACAAGCAAGTATGGTATACAGTCAGAATCAGATTTTTTAGCATATTTCCATGTCTAAGCTACAGAGAGGCTGCTGAAAACATGATGGAATAAGGTTGTAGGGAATGGTGTGTTTAAAAAGAAAACTGTTTACAGAAACATGTCAAGTCTTATTAGTCATATCTGACTCAGAATTTCTCAATTCATCTGTGTCCTATTTGGTAAATATGTTTTTGTTTATTATCATATTTAAATCTGACTCATGGGACTCCTTCAGTTCTTTGAACCAAACCACCGTGCAACTGTTTCCCACCATCCATCTCCTTAGGATAACTTGTATTTGGAATTCCTTTGCTTATGGCTGTAGTTGTCAAGACGTTCTTCATGTTCTTCATATGACATGTTATTTGTCAATCCCTCATATATCTCATTGCTCTGATTGGTTTAACCCCAGCCCTTTAATGTCTTAAAAAAGTGGGCGTAATGTGGCTTAAATATGTTGATAAGAGCACAGTTTTTAAACACCATAGCACCTCATTGAGAAACACTTTTACCCTGGGCATTTCTCGCTAAAGTTTTAAACAAATCATGCATATCTATCTTAAAAAATGACAGAGTTATGGCAGTTTGGGCCAAATCTTGAAATTAACGCCTCATGTAATTTCAAACAATGTTGTGAGATCTTGTTAGATTGATTGGCCTAATTAGTTAGCATACCGTCTTCCACCTTCTATGCCAAACCCCTTAACCAATTTATTGTGTAATCTGTTACCACTCAAAGGATGTGTTTGGGGTGATTCTCAGGCAACTACCACACCACATTTTAGCTCACTATATGTAAAACTAACAAAGTAAAATTAAACTTTTTTTCTCCTTCACAATAATACTTGATGAATCATGTAACTGAAGTAGGTACGAATAAGAACTTGAGCTGATGGGTTAATATTGGTTTTATGAAGGACACTGTTTTTTTAAATTATCATGAATCAAATCAAAGAATGAGACATAAATGCTTAAAAGTGCAGCAAAGGTGAGTTTAAACTTATGGTTTGTGTTGATCTGCACTCAAAAAATTTTTAAAATGTTAACACAATGAGCTGCCATACTCTGGTGGGAAAACCAAACCCTCAGACTCATGAAAGAAGAAACAAAACACAATTTTCTGACTATATGGAGCCACCACCACCAATTCACACACATGCTCAAAAAATATTGCTTCGGCGTCTGCTAGTGGAGGAAGGAAAGAGTAATGTTAACAGGATGTTTCATATAGGTCCCTTTGAGTGGCTTTGATTCTCTCGTGTTTACGAATAAATTTCAAGATCTTTATGGGGTCAGTGGAATCGGAGGGGGTGATCCTGGCGGAGGATGTGTAGCCTGTGGAAATCTGTGACTGTAGGCGGGGCTTTTTTTTTGGGCTGCAGTTGTCTACCTGGAAACCAAGCTACGTCTGCTTAAACAATTAGCCTCCCCTCTTGGAGTACATGATTGTGATGGATGTTGCGTCTGTAGTTTGGCTTGGTTTCCCATTGCTACACATACTGTCAAGACCAGTTGACTTTAATTTAAATAATCATGAGAAAAATGGTAAACAGTGGAACAAAATGTGAAGAAATACAGTCCATGCTGCTTTGAAGCCCTGTGAGGAAAGGTTTAAACATGTCTCTGAGGGATGTGCATGTGATGGGGGGGTCACCAAATGGAAAGCTGATCTCTTGAGTGTGATTGTTTTATCGGGGCGGAAAGTGTGTGTCCGAGGCTGAGATGTCGGCTGATGATAAGGATAGAAAAGGGCCAGAACATCTACTGCCAAAATAATGGCTGTGACAATTGGGGGAAGAAGCCATTGTGCTGCTATGCAGGAAGCTGCAGGCTCGGATGAGAAGTGCGGGGCTTCCCTGTCACCGATGTGTATGTGAGTGTGTGTGTATGTGAGTATGTGTGTGTGTGTGTGTGTTATTTGCATGAATGTGTATGTTGTATAACTGGGAGGATGAAAGAGGGCAATTTGTTACCACTGAGATGTTGGTCATACCTCAGACTGACCCTTGTGACCTTTCCACATTTTTGCTGTGTTGCGTCTGCTCCGGTAGATAAGCGCGTGCAAAGAGATGTACATTATGGGAGCCGTTTGTTTGGAGGAAGTGTTTCCTCAGAAGCAGCCTTTTCTTGTTTGGTAAAACGTGACTTTGTGGTGGTCATTGTTGGAGTAGTTTCAGCATTCTGCATTGTAAGTGTGAGGAAAGGCTTGTTGCAATTGGCTGCAAGCCCCACTGGCGTATAAATAATTCTTGAACCAGATTTTGAAGATGAAACCCAATACACCAAGAATGTTAAAATTTTAACACCTTTTATGAGTTACTGTAAGATACAGAATCTTAAAACATTCCTACAATTATGCTGTCTTCATTGGAAGGATATGTTAGCCTGACCTTTTTTGTTTGTTTGTTTGTGTGGTTGAAGTGTATTATTTAGTAAAGTTATCTTTCATGAGAAATATCTTGAGTGCATGCAGAATTAAAAGAATATACTTGTTTTTTCAGAGAACCTCACTAAACAGAAAAAGGAAGAGGGACGTTAAATATGTCAGCGTTTCTTTACAACCCTGCACGTCTCCACATATTTTCTTTACTCCAGAGTTTACTTAACAGTTTTATGTAGTTTGACTTAAAATTATTTTCTTGTTTTTTCCTGTTTCTGATCTTATCCTGTTAAGGTTCTTAATGAAGTTAGATGTCACTAAAGTACCTTAATAGTAGTTAGATACCTGCTGGTCAAAATAAGGCCAACAAAAAGCTTTACTGCTTCTTCCATTATCGACATCAAAAAAACTAAACGGTAATTATGTGTCCCATTGTTCTTTGCAGAAGCATGTTAAAAGCGACACACAATGAGTTACAATTATCAATCTATCATCTTTACCAGCTTTTCACCTTTCTGTGTCATGGGGGTCAAAGGAACCCATGTCCTGCAGTCACCGTTCAAGAGACAGGGTACACCCTGCACAGATTACAAGTCCATCATAGGGCTACAGAAAGAAAAACAATCATTCACACTCACAGTTTCAATGCCAAAATAGCCTCCTACATCTCAGACAGAATTAAGATACCCCTTGGCATGAAGTCACATGAAGGTGGGGTAGGACAAAGGCGTGAAATAGAACTCATCTTGTTGTTGTGTTCGTTTTGCAGGTTTCTTGTATTTTTTAAAGTCTTCATACATTACTTCATCCTTAACCCTGTGACATTTTAAAGCTGTGGAAGTGACAGTAGGAGGAAGCTGGTAAACATAATAGATAGATCTCGTATACCAGTGCCTTTTGTGGGGTGTTACTAATAAGATTGCTTGGAATATTTGGTTGTTTAAATGCAAAAAGAGCAAAGTGTTTAGTTTATGTGTTTGTGTCTGCAGTGTGTCTGCATGGAAAGTTTTTATGTGACTTAGATTGAATGTAGGTT
This sequence comes from Millerichthys robustus, assembly GCA_034783495.1. NCBI lineage: Eukaryota > Metazoa > Chordata > Actinopteri > Cyprinodontiformes > Rivulidae > Millerichthys > Millerichthys robustus. The sequence goes on from JAVKLF010000132.1 coordinate 11,556,487, forward strand.
TATGATAAATTCTTTGGAAAATCCCTAAATACTTCATATACAATACATCCGCCCTCATCCTTTGCCCCTACTTTATGTCACAGTGATTAATGGAGGGACACTGGGGTCCCATCAGACTGTGTTGAAGGAATTCCAAAGTCTCCATCCTCCCCATCCTCCCAAGTTTGAAGTCTTTCTGCGCAACGCTGTCCCTCACTTCCTTTTATAGCCTCATTCCTCCTCTGGTTTTCTTCTCAGCCATAATCTGTCCACTTGACTCTACTTTTTCTCCCTTATAACAAGAGACTTAGCAGACAGGCCACCCTTACGTCTTCCTCTCCTCATCTTCATTGTACCCCTCCTCTTCACAGCTCTGTTTCTGCTCAGCAGAGGTGAGTCTCCTCAGTGAGCTCAAATGGAAGGATTGTTCCAGCTATGTTTAGAAAGAACATACCTGCTCATTTCTTACAAAAATGACTGGATTTTCTGACTTACGTGTTGATTCAACAGTTGCCCGAACCATCATTACATTTCTGCACACATTAGTTTGAGTTTTACTCATCAGGGGGATGTTTTATAAGTATGTTTTTATCTGGTCATGTAATGCAGATGGTTGGAGAAGCAGACAGTGCAGTCGCTGATCTCATTGTTGGGCTTTGCATGTTTCTTTTTCCTGGCATCAAGACAAAAAACATTACTTTCCATCCCAGCTGTGGTCTTAATTGATTCAGCTGAATTATTTCTTGTTGTGGGAAGAATGTTAATAAAATTAAATGCGTACTTTGTGATAACATGACCAGTTGCCCCTTCTTCTGCTCTCTTTCATACCTTGCCTGTTTTTTCTTTGCTTATTAGAGGGCTGTTCCCACTTTGGTTAGGATAATTATACCTCAACAGTAATGTTCGTGAATTGCCACAAAACTTGAGGCAGGTATTGAAGGTGCCAAGAGAATTAAAATGGATATTTTTGCCAATCTTTAGATTTGTTTCTCCAATATGCCACAATTATAAATTTATGATCCTGTTCACACCTGGTGTTAAAATTCATCTTTAGCAATAAAATAAAGCTAAATACCAGTGTCAATGGGCTCAATGCATATTGATAATCATTTTAATCAAACCCCTTTGGTTGTGGTCTGGACCCCTTTGATTTGATAGGCTGAACACAGTGAGTCCTGAGCCTTGAATTAAGACCGATGTCACACCACTTAAGCAGCAAAGCTATTACCTTACGTGTCATGATAAAGAGAAAACTGAAATAAACACTCATCTATAAAACTAATATATAATGCCAGGTCTGAACAGGGCCTCAACTACTTAATCTGTCTATACATCCTACATTGTTTTTTTATGTTATTTTTGCTGATTGCTAACCCTACATTGGTCATTGTTACAGATAAAAATCAGTCAAACCCAATCATTTTTAGTGAGTTCTCATTTCGCAACTTTTCCTTTTTGCTCTGACTCATCAGCAGATGATGATCAACAAACAAGGATGTTCTCAGATGCATTCAGTTCTTCTGTAACTGAATGATTCCTCCCATCTGGGTGCCATCACTCATCTCGTTTGTGTGGTGAGCAGCAGAAGTCTGACAGGTCGGTATGGTTGCATCAGAGTCCGGAGCAGACATGTGTCTAATCCCAGGTTAATTTAGCCTAGTTTGTAGCAGGAAGCCCTGATTAGAAGCGTAACCCACAGGGAAATAGAGTGGAGTCTCTCTCTGACCTGAGGCCAGTTTGGAGACGGAAGGTTGAGTTTTGTCAGCTCGAGGGCAGAAACCAGAGCTGTGTTTATGCTGGAGCTCAGCCACAGGAGCATTTTGGGAAGTTTCTGATGTTTAAGGTCCGCTTTACTCCAGTTTATGTTCTCATTAAAAGTCATGTTCTGCACCCCACTGACCAACCCTAACCCTCTGACCCTGCACTTCCCTTTCACGTCTGCTCTTCTTACATTTCGGTGCTTTTCTATAAAATTCTGTTGGGCTGGGATAATTAAAAATCATTATCTGGATCAAGACAGGACCACAGATAACAACTGAATGAAACTTTGGTTGTTGTTTTTTTTTTTCATTTTGTAGGTCTAAAAGTAAATAGGAAACTTTATTAAACCAAATCAAATTAGAGATCTTTTTGTAAATAATCCTAAAATAAGAAGTTTTTAAATTTTTTACTTTGTTAAATTTTCTTGTCTACTGTAGACGTAGCAGTGCACAAATAGACACTTTTACTCAATAGTTGTGTAGCAGGAAGCAGCAAAGCGTTAATCTAGATAAGTTCTGCTCTTTATCAGTTTTTAAAAAGTGCAAAAACCTTTTATGGCTACAGCAAGGATTCAGCCATAATGGATGCATTTAGATGCCTGGTGTTATCAAGCCTCGCCTCAATTTAGCTAAGCCAACACAAACACGGTGTTGTTTGATGTTTTGGTTTTCCGGCTTCTGTGTGTTTATGTGCGTGTGTATGTGAGGTTGATTATTTGATAAAGCATGTTGGGTTATCGCTGGAAGGCAAGGCTGCACAGAAAACATAAACTCTTGACTTACTGCCCTACTTTTAAATTCGTTTTAGGCAGTTATCGCATTTGTTATTGGTTGCCTTGGTTTGAAAGAATGGTGTTTTCTTATTGCGTGAAACAGTGACAGCCTGGAAAACTCTCAACTTTAAAGGATGTAAAGTAAAATAAAGGAATAAAATGATCCCAACCCACATGTGAATCGCACAAAGACACAATTACATGGTTTGACTCTCATGTGAACTCATTTCAGACTTGTTTGCTCTCCCACACAGACCTTTGTAATTTCATGTTAATTTCCTTCCCACTCACAGTGACAGGTCATTGTTCTTTCTTTGTTTTATTCCATAAATTTAATGCAGAACCCCTGTGACGTTGTTCTGAAGTCACGTAGTCTGTTTGATTCAAACGTATCTTGTTTGAGATGTTGTTCAGAAAGGGTGAGTTCCCGTGAGAAACCTTAAAATGGGCCATATGAAGTCAACCCAGACTTGGTGCTGAACTGTAAAGACGTAAGACTGTAAAGAGACGTTTCTCAGCTGGCAAAGGGAGTATCACCCAGTGGAAGATATAATACATTCATGCATATCTCACACCATGTGTTCATCACAAATCTGTCAGAAACACAGTGACACGTCTCAGACCCTTTTTGGCATCCAGGTGTTTCAAATTCAACTTGCTTGCACTTTCTCTTTGACATTTGTCTCGTTAGGCTGATGGAGGGCAGCTGGAACTTTGGCAAATCATAGAAATGACAAAAAATACAAATGAGGTGTTTATCTATATTTCTATGTATCATGTTCAATTGCTGTTTCCATCTCAGAAAGATTAAACAAAAAAAAAGACATGCATCAGATTGCTTTCTCTCATGATGTGTTCCATTTGTACTTGGAAAGCAGGATTTCCCAGTACCCATAATCCAACATGGCTGACTTGTAAAAAAAAAAAAAGCTGGGATAGCAGCAGTAAAATACTTGTTTTTTCTTCTGTACGTTCTGTACAGTAATTCAGTCAAATACAAAAGTTTTTCTCATTACTATTGTGAACATGTGGGTACAGCATCAAAATGCTTAGGAAGCATATCGTTATTGGCCTGTTTTGCTAATGGTAATTAGTCTGGCCACAGAGCACAATTATCAAATTTTACTAGTTTATTACCTTGCATGAAGAACATGGTTAAATCTGTTGCATCAAGTGACTAACCATACACATGACCAGAATCCAGAAGCTGAAGCTACAACGTCCAAGTGTCCCCTAGTGGATGACTCCAGTACAGGTTTTAAACCACTTTCATGTTATTAATGTCAATAAGTCTAACAGACAATGGATGGATGGATGGAATTTGTAGTATTTTCTGAGGTGGTATTCAATCTAAACAAATTAGAGAACCACTGGTTTATGGGGATGGCTACAGGCTTTAAGAATCCCCAGCTTGTGAACAGTTGTTTAAAGGAACTGATTGAGTGTTTGGATCAGACATTCCTCTCAGCTGAGGTTGAAACAGAGAGGTCACAGGTCAGATCCCTCTTCTGGGACAAAGTGTGTTTCCTGCCACAGAACAACCTTGTGGTCCTTGTTGTGTGATTTAGCGTCCTGTGACTGTTGTGGCTTCAACAGCCATCATTGCTGTTATTGCCACGGTCGTATTTTTACACCTTACATTTCGTGTGTGTGCGTTAGTGAAGATCAAACACTCGTCCTGACAGGCAACAGTTATTGGGGATCATCTGATACCTCAGACACCGAGGCTCTCACACAGACGTTTTGCTTTAGTATCACATTTTATGAGTCAAAACTGAGAAACCAGCTAAAAAAAAGCAGTTTGCTGTTGTTATTATCTAAGAGCTGCTCATGCTAGTGTTTGTGTGTAAAAGAACCAGTGTTTTATGTTAAATATTCATTTTGTTGGATGTTTCAGTGTTGACCTGTGGAGATGTGGAATTTTCAGTTGTGTGTCGACATGATAGACTCACACCTCTTTCTTTCTGCAGATTTTTGTGTTTTCTTTGTGTTTTATGTCTTATTAAAAAGCATTTTTATGCACCTTTTAAAGGCAGGTGAATACTGACATAGTTTTTGTATGTACGTAAAATTTATCTTGTCCCACCCATACCTTCTTATACGCCCAAAACGTGATACACATATTTATCATCACCAGACAAAGCGTTGCATACACTTTTCATCACCCCAGCTATAAGATCAAGGTCATTGTTATTTATTTGACGATGAGCGTACAATGTTCCGTATGCTGTATTTTTGTTAGTCATCTCGGGCTTTAAAGATACATTATATTTGGTCTTATACTGTCAGTTAGGCTTTTGTGATAAACCGATTGCTCTGAACTCCCACAAAGCTCCTGTTTCTGGGGTCTTAATGAAAAATGTTTTCTATTTGTAGCTCCCCCTAATACAACAAACACTGTTTTTTCCACTGCTCCCTTTATTGTTTTTTTTGTCTGTATTAGTTGATGGGGGCTGATTTTGTCTTGACATCATCCTGTCCTCCTGTCCGGGTTTCTTTGTTTTATTTGGCTGCTTTTAGACAGGAAGTGGTTTTGTCTGTGGTCAGCCTGATCTACACATTACTCAGTAAACCCAAGACCACAGTGACTCAGACTGACCACAGTCACACAAAAACCTGTGTCAAAAACAAAAATGCAGAGAGGTTTGTGTGTGTAGGAACAGAATCTGTTTTCTACATGTGAACACAACGGTGAGGCAGAGCAGAGAAGTGATTGCTGGTCACAAGACATAAAATCTGCCATCAATCGGGAGTCACAGTGTAAACAAGGGCACTAATGAAAAATCTTTACTGTCATTGTTTTATGTCACATTGTTTTCCGTTAATTATTATAACAGCAGCATGGGAATACTTTTCTGTTATGGTCCTAAAACCTTTTAAAGTGTAAAGAATGACTTTGTTCTTTACATAATATTGCGAAAAAGTCGCCATCTGGTAGATCGTACAGAACTCTTATGTTTGGTCGATGAAGGGGTCGTTTTTCATTGCAGGTTTACATACAGTACAGTACAGAAAGTGCCAGATTTATGATAGCAGTCGGCATGAACTTACACTAGGTGGTCTGGGTTCATCTGTATTGTGTTATTGTGCATACTGTAGTGTAAATTGTTTCCAGATCAGAGGATGAGTTTCAGAGCGCTTCAAAAGTTGTCACCTCAAAGTTTCAGTTAGATTCTGGTGAGTTTAGCTCAGAGGTGAATTTGAGTGGCGTTGATAGAGTCTCATTTAAAAGTCAAGGCAGTAAAAGGCAAAATGTTCTTGGCTTATACCAAATTTTTAAGATGGGCAAAACGTTACCATTTTCCTTATTGAACAATGACCAATATAACTTCTAAATTATTTTTGATATTTACCTGCTGCTGTAAGAAAATACTAGTTTCACTGTTGTACTGTAATAACTGACTTCTGTGTCCACATTTTTGCTAAACAGTGAACGGCTTGTGTCAAAATTTGTAGTTTTATTGAAAAACTACAACTCAAGTTGTCTCCATGATCATGACATGTTTTTCAGGATGCAGAAATATGGAAAAGGTAGTTTGGTCAAACAGTGGGTTATTGTGAGTTTGGGTGGAGAAAACAGGATATCATAGCTCAGTCCTATTGTCCTCTTCTGAAACTGTCAGTGACTATTTTCAGCTCGTAAACTGTAAAGTTGAATTGATGGTGCATTTGTCCGCAATGTGTTATTACTTTTAAGGGAGCCAGTCCTTTGTGTGCCTATTGGGGAATGACGCAGTCTATTGTCTGTGTTTTGGTTTTCCATCTGCGTATGGAGGAAAGGTCATGACGTGACTGGGTAACATCCTCACTGTGATGAGGTGACCTCTTTTTATTTTTGCATCTCCCCTCCACAGGCTAAACAAACTGAAAAGGCATCCATCTTACAGAGGACTCTTGATTTAGCTTCAAGCTTGAAAATAATGAAATGTTTAAGAAGTTCCTTTTGGCTAATTTTATACCCATCACTGCATCTCTAAATAAGTCTTATCTAACATTATGATGAAAGGAAACCTTCAGATTCACTGATAGTAAACAACGTTAAAAAAAAAAGAAAAATTCCGCCTTGTGCATTCCATAAGAGAGAGGCAGGGGCTCTTTTTGTTGAAGATAGTGGATCATTAAAGATGACTGTTCAGTAAGAAAGGGGTTTTTGTTTATGAAAAGGACTTCAATGTGGCCTTTGTAAGTGGGGCTGCTGGGATCTGCTGCCAGACTGAGGAGGGAGAATTATTCAAGTCTTTATCTTGCAATTTGTTGGCAGTGTGGGCATGAAGTGGTCATTTTACAAGGGTATTTAGGCATTTGCTGCCCAAGCAGGCGGTGGTATGGATGTGTAGGTGGTGGACATAGAAAGTTATAGGAGCAAAGCATCACAACCGAACCGAGCCTTTCTGAGAGAAGGATTTTGGACGGCCTTATTGCCTCTTTTGATAAACAAAAAGTTGATGGTGTGCTCACAGTTTAGACGTTTCGCAGCTATTTACTGCTGGACATCATATGAAAAAGTTGGAAAAGAAGTTATTGTGAAATATTGAAATAAGAGGTTCAAAGATCAGCTCAAGTATGGTGAACAAGTACTTGAATGAATCTGTTGAATCAAAATTTAGCTACTGTTTGCAAAAAACTGTGCAAAAGACAATTCAATATTAAATATATTGATGCAAAAAAAACATTTCTCACAAGAACAACGGTTCTCATCACAGCAGCGCACTGCCAGAGTAACCTTTTCAACGTGGCTTTAAAAACATTTAACATTTCCTAATTCCTAACTTGCCCCTGCAGTGTTAAAAGTTGTATCAATCAGGCATTTTCTTTTGCCTCCAGTTTGAAATTTTGTGATAAAACGAATGTGTTTGCAGTTTTGTGAAGCTTTTAATTTTGAGCAATTTTGCCTCCAGGAAGCTAAAAACTAAACCAGAGCTCTAAATTTAAACAGTCCATTCAGTTCAGATTTACGCGGGACTTTATTTTGAAACACGTGGACTTCAATTCTTCTTACTAATGTGTCTGGCTATCTCAGCCAGCTCCGGGTCCCGACTCCTCTGACTTTTAAAATGCTGTGATGGATTTCTTTGATCATGTCATGTCCACGCTGACCCCTGCGGGGGCTGTTTGTGTCATGTCTAACACAGATCAACCCTGTGATGGTGGGTGGTTTGGTTGGAATGAAGACATCTGAAGAGGAATTGTCCCTGCAAGCGGCCAGACTAGCCCCCTTTTCTCTGCCGCAGAACTGTTCAATATGTGTAAATGTTCATCATGAGTCTAAAACATCCCCCAGGCACCACAACTGTGCAGACAGCAGTGTGACAATCATCCGCTTAGCTACGACAGAGCCGCTGGTGTAAACAAAAAGAGTGCATTCACAAACCGCAGAGCACACAAACACAGCTGTTCACACCAACAGCACAAAACGGTCTGTTCCCACTGTGTTTTAGGGGTTACACAAGGAGAGTTACCACCTCTGGGTTGAAGCAGACATTCTGAAAAGCAACGTGTCGCAATGCTCCGGGTATGTGACATCCTGAACTCTGACCAAAGAGTTCATCTCTAACCTTCATGTTGTCTGATTTGTGTCTGACAGGGTGGGAAGAAGAGCAGCGGCCCGTGTGGAGGAAGAGACTGCAGCGGAGGCTGTAAATGCTTCCCAGAGAAGGGTGCCAGAGTGAGTCCCAAACTTTAGCTTTTGGTCCAACACTCAACATAGCCCAACAAACATACACCTCTCTCTTTTTTTCATTTGTCTTCTCTCATTTCCATGTTAGCCAGCTCTACCTACCCTAACCAATCTGCCACAGCTGCCCCAATAAATCGATGATAAATTGATATTTTGTCTTTGCTAAGGTTTATTATCTGTAATTATCTGTCATGAGTCTGTTGTAGATGTTCAGCAAGTGACAAACATAGGCAAATACATAAATGCCTATACCTTTCATGGTGAAGAGCAATAATCATTAATCAGTAAAGGGAAGCCACTAAAAGAAATATTCATTGTGTTTGAAAACACAGGTAAATCTAGAATTATAATTAGGATGGAACACTTGGAGTAAAATATTAAGAATTACCTCAGCTTTTTTAGCTCACGTGAATGAAAAAATATAAATTATTTTGAGCAGCACTAATGATAATGATTACATTTAGAATATGAGTAAAATATCTACTCACAGAGTTAGCCTTCTTGTTTTAGATTTGAAGCATCACAACTAGTGTAAATGTGTGAGATAATGATTTTTTTCAGTCAGATAAATGGAAAGCTGTGCAGCTGGAAATTATTAAAATGAAATACTTTATACATTTTGCACATTCTTGCAGCAAAGGTGATGGCTTTTAAAACATTAACCTTTGATTTAAAAAAAAGGTCACAGTGGAAGGAAAGTGTGGAGTGTTTGAGACCCATTAGAATGAAAAATGGAAGAGAAAAAAGAATGCTGCTTTTAAATCAGACATAGACTAAACATCTTTAGATAAGTTTAGAATGAGTAACAGAGGTTCTGCACAGCTAAAGGTTTGTTTTGATTAAGTTGCGTGCTTCATCAGCTATTTAGGGTCAGTTTTCACTTCTTTAAAGATTTTTTTGTCTTTGCTCCCTGACTGCCAGTGTTTGATTTATGTTGTAATTCATAACAATTTGGACTTTTAAGGAGTTCTTTTTAAATCTCTTATGTCAGTTCTAATTCAGTAATCCTACCATGAGCACCAGATAGTCTTTATACTCACCTACTTCTTTCTACTAACACTTTGACGTGTTGTAATAAAGCTCTCTTAGCTGTTATATCTAACTAATTGTACTGTCTAAATCTCAGTTAGCATGTCAGTGTCTGACTCTGTTAGTGTCAAGAATTTCTATACATCTTTGTCTTTTAGCTTCTTTCTTATTCACATCATCTGCATCCAAGTCCAATATTCAACAGCACCCAGCTGCTTAACAGCACCATGGGTCCTGACCAGTCTGTTAAGGCTGTTGTTGGATGAACCAGTGAGGCAGTCATAGATCCCATAATAAAGTCGTAGATTTGCATATTTGATTTGGGCCAAGTTTTTAGCCGGATGCTCTTCCTGATGCTTTACTCACCATTTATCCAGGCCTGGGACTGGCACAAGAAGTACACAGGAAGTCTCCTTCCAATGGCTTGCTTTGAACAGGAAAAACAGAATGAAGTTCCTTTAATAAGTTGATAAAGCATTAATGGTACATATGTCATGTCCCACCCAAAAAAGAAGCTAAGAACAAACTCTCCAGATGATAAACTGACTCATTTCCTTTCTCCCTTTCTTATCTTTGACAATACTTATGGGAACCATAACTGACTCATGTCCAGGCTAAGATGTAAAGTCAAGGGCTGATATCGAGCCTTATAAAACTCTCATGCAAACGGGTAAGTATGAGTCCTGAGGGAGATGTGCTTCAGTACACAGAAGTGAAGACAGGAATGTCCTCCAAACTGTACTTTGGCATGTGCTGAGAATTGATTGGAGGAACTTAACAGTGGATCTGACCTTTGAAGAGCTCTTGTACACAGGAAACTCTATTCAGACGAGCCGAGTGAGGAAGTTCTAACATTCCACGTCTGAAGGACACACATACTGAAGCTCATGATGTGATCATCAGATGGCAGCTTCTTTTTCACATTATACTTTTAAGGGGTTTTCCGTATTACGTACACACAAAAAACACATTTTTATTCAACTATTACTTTTCAGTTTTTACTATTAAACTCCTGGTAACAGTTTGTGTTTTGCCTATTGAAACAAAAAGTGACTGAACCATCCTGGCCTATTGAAGTTTATTTTGAAAATTGTACATTTCTGCTCGTTTTTATGTTGCTTGTTGCTTCTAATATACAGCACTGCATGTAAGGTAGTTAAATGTAGTGCAGAACTTAAATTAACTCTATTATCCTTTTTTTTTTTACTACAATTGTCATCATTTTTGTGATTTATGACTTTATGACTTCAAGAAATGAGTGAAGACTTCTGCACAGTGGTGCACTTTGGAAATGCAACATGGATCTTCACAGACGTGTTTATCTGTTCTCTGTTGTGTCTCAAGTGTGGCATGTTCTAAATGTTTTCCGTGAGGTGAACCATAGTAATGAACTCACAGGAGCGTCATTGGAAGGGTCAGGCTGATCCTGCACAGATGTCCAGAAAGGCTGGGACTGCATCCAGCTGTTGGGATGAAATGGTGATTAAATTGGAGCAAAGTGGCCCCAGTCGAGAGTGTCTGATCACTGGGTGGGAATCACTATCATATACTCTGTTTTTTTCTAAACATAACTTACAACAATATCTAAAAGGAGATGTATAAGTGTAACCATCGCATTCTCTAACAAGCAGCTTTACAGTTATCTGCTACGATTGTCAGCGCCACCAGTTTCTTAGACAAAAAAAAGGAATGAATTAAATGTCGAATGAATAAATGAAACAGTAGCCAGACACTGCTCGATGGCTGAAGAACAGAAGCGCGTATTGAGCTGAAACAGACACCGTTTTCCTCTGGGATTTAGTCGCGATTCAACATGACAACATTTTTAATTTCTTTGTTACCCAAGAAATCAGCCAGTGTGGGTTTAAAGAACAGGGGGGGGTTATACTAAACTGGGAAGAAAAGCAGGAATGGTGAAATTTTGTGGATTCATAAGAAACCCATAATTCAGATATGGATGCATTAAAAGTCTTAAATGAGTCTCAGAGAAAAGGCGTAAGAGACACTGGAAGAATGAAGCAGATTGTTTGGTGGGGAATAAATATGATAATTTTATGGATCTTCTGCTCCAGGGATCTTAGCCAAGACTTTGGCAGGCTGACTGTTTAAAGCTGTCCTGCAGGAAAACATCAGTTTCAGCCGAGTGCACTATTCTAAAGCTTTTATTGTACTTCTGCATCATTAGTGGTTCGTGAAATTTGTAATAAAACGGAGAAAGGTGGAAAACGTTGAGTTGGAGAGTTGTTCAAAAGGCTGTTTTTACAGCTGAGAAACAGTTCTTTACAAACAAAGTAAGGTGTGGTCTAAGATTTAGGATTCATTAGTCCTGTAACGTTGGTGTAAAACTTGTGTGGTTTCTGGAATCTGGAAAACCGTAAAACATGAGAAATACGTCACGGGGCAGCTTTTCTGCAGGAAGCTTTTCCGTCTGAAAACAATCCCAGGTGCTAGCTGTTACACAGAAATCTATAAGGGATCAGTAACATCCTATGGATGAGCTCATGGTCTATTTCGTTCTGCCAACGACCATGATGAGAAAAACAAGCTGTTGGAAAAGAAACTGAGGAAACAAACAGGGTGCCCATTATAGACACTGTACAGATAGGGAGATGGTGCCTTTTCTGTAAAGGGAAACGCTGCCACAGCTGATGCAGGACAGGAAATGACACGTTTAGGAAGTAAAGCACAATGACAATCCACTGATTCATTGATCTTTTTGTTTCCCAGTCTACCGCTGTTTATGTTGGAACCAGATATTGTTTTCCCAGTGCTATAAATGGCAGAGATTTCCTTGTTCCATAAAAACAAGCTCATACCTTCAATCTGAATCAATACCTGTCAAAAATAGGCACTAAGAGGAATGTTGTTGGTTCAGTCAGGATAGGAGATAAAAAGAAAAAAAAACACCTCCAGACAGATGCTTGGCTTCACATGTTTTCAGGTTTGAACTTTGGTTTTAGATGTTTAAATGATGATACTATATAAAATACTCCTCAATCATTAAAAAAACCTTTTTAAACTGGATGATGATGTCATAGATAGATAGATAGATAGATAGATAGATAGATAGATAGATAGATAGATAGATAGATAGATAGATAGATAGATAG
>JAVKLF010000132.1:11580276-11593971 GCA_034783495.1 Millerichthys robustus
CTGACTACATAAACCCCCAGTTGCACAAATTCACATGGTGTCTTTCCCTCGTGTGTTTTCTGACCCTTCTAAAAATTACTGCCCTAAAATTTAGTGTCTCAGTTTTCTTGCTTGTAAAGCACCAAAGCTCTTCAGAAAATCCATCTAAAAGTTTGTTCTCCTTTAAATTACACCTGCACCGTTCATGAAAAGATGGAAGTAAAATTCATAGCATGTTATTAGGCCGTGTTTTTTTCCCTGTCTGACCTCCTCTCTCTATCAACCTGAGTCTCTTAATCAAGTTGTGTTGTAGGGCCAACAGACTATATATATATAGGTGTGTGTGTGATAAATATGTATTTTTCAGCTGCATCTTTTTTCTTCTCTGCATGAGTTCATTTGAACTTGAAGTAGTTTATCTGACAAGTTGCAGTATTTAATTTCACCACTAGAGGGAGGCAGTGAGCAGGGAGACTTGAAATGAACAATTTTTATAAATATAAGTTTCTGTCTCCCTCTGGTGACGCAAGCAAGAAATCTCATCAGAATTTTTAAAATAGCTTTAGAAGGGATGGGGAACATTAATAAAATAGACTCTGCTTTACGGTTTGTTTTTACTGTGATGCTTTGGTTTTAATTTATTGATCCCACTCCTGATATACAGTATGTCCTGCTGTTTGTTTGTTTTTTTCTTCACTTTTACTATTTCTTTCTTAAACCAGGTTAGTTTTAAATGATGAGTGATGCTCTTTTTGTAACCTCAGATATCTACAGTGTGTGTTTATCCTCAGCACTTATCTGAGCTTGAATAAACACTTCAAAAACAGTTCTAGCACCTTTTAATTTAACAGGCTTCATTCTTAAGTTGATTTTTATTATAACACTTGTTCCTCCTCTTCCGCCCTCCTAAAATCAGGGACTTCCTGGGCCTCTGGGTCCTCAAGGCCCAGTGGGACCAGGAGGCCGACCAGGAGATCCTGGTATCCAAGGACCAAAAGGGCAGAAAGGTGACCACGGACCTGGTGGCTTTATAGGTCCTAAAGGCAGCATGGTAAAACACCTTTTAATAATTAAAAAATGTTATTTTTTTTATTTTCTGTTAACGAGTGTCTTATTTTTCTCCGCAGGGGATGACCGGTGTACCAGGGTTCTCTGGAATCGATGGCATTCCTGTAAGTAAAATCCCACAGGGTTGTCTGTGGATGCTGACCGGGTTTTGATCCTGCTTATGTTAAAACTTCTCCAGGGCCACCCAGGACAAGGTGGACCCAGGGGGAGGCCGGGAGCAGACGGCTGCAACGGGACTAAAGGAGACTCTGGATTGTCTGGGATTCCTGGTTTTATGGGCCCTCATGGATCTCCTGTGGGTTGCTAAATCTCTAATTTCCTAAATATATATTTTCCTCTAAATAATACTAATAAATATTTTTGATCTTTTCTTAATTGTCAGGGATTTCCAGGCAGGAAGGGGGAGAAGGGAGAATCTCTGGACATTTTTGTGTACATGCAGCACTTTAGGGTGAGGAAGAGGAGTTCCTAACAAACATGTCATTTGTTTCATTCCTTCCATTGGCATTCAAAAACTTATTTGACACTTTCTCAATTCATTTGACGTTGAACATTTCTCATCAGGGTGATCCAGGAACACCAGGATCCAATGGAATAATTGTAAGTTACATTATGAATATAATTTTATTCCGTGTTAATGTTATGCAGCTGCACTCTTTCCTTAAGTGTCTGAAATGCAACTTTTCTCCAGGGGCCTCCAGGAATACAAGGACGGGAAGGTAACAGAGGCCCACAAGGACCAAAGGTTCGTGTCTGCATGTGTTCGTGGAGCTCAGTTTTCAAGTTTATGATTTTAAATTTATTATGAAGCAAATGGTTTTTATTGTTTTCTTCTCTTTTAGGGCCCTTCTGGTCCTGCCGGTCCCCCAGGACCAAAGGTGAAGCAGCACAAACTCAGTTAATAGGAACAAAAGTGATGTTTGATGGTGAACATACTGCTGTGTATCTTTGTAGAAGGTCTTATTCAGATAGAAACCTGAAAACATGACTGTCAATTTAAATCTTGTTTTTCCTTTTGTGCAGGGCACCATGACCAAAGTGTTAAAGGGAGTCAAAGGAGAAGCGGTGAGTAACAACATCAGTCGAAGGCTTTACCATTTTTATTCATCATATCAGAGTGGATTGCTACTGAATAAATGTAAAAAAAAAAATTGTTGTTGCATAAAAAAAAATATGTTAAAGTTAAGGGAAAAAAAATATTTGTCTTGCATATTGAGTACAAGTTGTACAACCTATTTATTTAAATAATTCTTTGGTTCATTTATTCTAATAGTTTTAATAATCTTGACAATCCAAAATCTGGTCTAGTTATTATGTTGTATTGAAGGAATTCTTCCCCAGTTTTGTCCTAGAGAAATACAGTATTAAACAGGAGTTTTACATAAATGTTATCTTTTTTTATTTATATTTCACCTCACGCACACCTATGTTATTGAGCTGTAGGGTAAAGTGTTAGATTTGTGGTAAAGTTCTTGGATTTAACCATCTTCCTTCTGTTTTGAAAATGTCAGATCATACAAAACTGATTAAAACGCATTTCGGTCTGACAAAAGCAATCCGCACAACATTTACGTGACATGAAGTGGTTGCAATAAAGCAGTCATGTGATTTTACAAGTCATTAGAGACAAAACTTTCAAATTCTTTGAAACAAGTTCTTCTTCACAGAATTTAGCTTCACTAAACGACAGGAGTTTTAGATAATGGTTTGCGTTTCTTGCTTTGACCACAGGGTGACATCGGAGCACAGGGGCCACCGGGGAACTACACGACTCAGCAACGTCAGCCTCAATCTGTAATCAAAACTAAGAGTTCATATTTAACTCACACATTTGCTCTGATAACGTAAATAGGTTTCTGTTATTAAGAAACTGTTGAACTGTGTGAATTTAAAGACAAGTTTTGAATTGTTTCAGGGGCCAAATGGAAGTAAAGGTGATAAAGGAGAAGTTGGTGCTCCGGTATGTGATTATTAACACACAAATCTATCCATACAACAATTATATTTCCACACAGAGAAAAGTATACAGATCTGTTGCTCTGGTTGGTTGATTTCAGGCAGACAACAAAGGAGAACCTGGTATACCGGGATTCCCCGGGCCGAGGGTGAGGATGAGTCACATTTCATTCAAACACTAATGTTCTTCACATGCCCTAACTTTGTATCATGTTGTTCTGAATTCCTTTTTCAGGGTGAAAATGGTGCAAACGGGCGTCCCGGACTGAGGGTACGACTGTGGGATAGTTTCTCTGATCATTTTTGTATCCTCGGATCGAAACGAAACATTAGTTTCTAACATCTCCATGACAACACTGTTTCAGGGTGACTCTGGTGAACCAGGACTGGATGGCAGTGTCGGGACTAAGGTAACACAGAAACACAGAATCCCTGAAATTATGTGCGGTTGAGTTAATGTTTGCTTATCAGGTGTCTGTGTTGATGACACAACTAACACAATTCTTGCAACTTTTCCTATAATAAAGGTCCAACTCTAGAAATATTTAGTGATAGCTAAAATTTTTTGGTTTCATGTTTTTGCCCTTTTGATTTTGTCTAAAAAGAAGTAGCAGCAGCGATGATGCATTTTTCTTTGTATGTTTGTGTTTCAGGGAGCCAGAGGTGATCCGGGAGAGGTGATTTCCTCAGGACCCTGGTCTTCAGGGGGTAAGATGGTGAACACATGAGGAAAAACCATCCTGAAATGTTCCAGAGACATTCTAAAGGGTGTCTTGTTAAAATGCAATAAAACGTCCAAAAGATCCGATGAGATCATTAACCCTAATCCTGACACGTCCATCCTCCCAAACAACTCACACTTCCTCTCATATATTAATTATAATAATAATACACGCTTGAGCAGCAACTCAGAAGTTAACCCAGTCCAGATTTCCCCTGAACATCCTCAGTGGTGGTATGTGGAAACAGCGAGATGAAGTATTGTTGGAGGGTTACAGTCACAGCTGACTTAAAGTGAAACTCTGTGAGGAAATAAAGGACATCACAGAAGTTAAAAACAGTCTGAGAAACAAACGAACTTCGTCTTTGTCTAACCCTAACCCACCGTTAGCACTTTACTTTTGAGATGTGTTGCTGTCATCAAATTTAATGTTCCCTTTTTTGTGTTATAATTTCTTCAACATTTTATGTAATAACTATGTTCACTTGTGACTAAATTATGGATTTATTTACGTTTTACACAACATCCTAACGTTTTCAGAGTTAGAACTTTTTTGTGTTTAATGGTATTTGAGTTTACCACATTATATTATGTATTTTTTAGATCTTACTGAATCTTATGTACCTTAAGTTATACTGCAGTATGTATTCATGTTGTTTTGTGTTGCATCTCATCATGTTTTGTACCAGAAGTATTGAACAAACAAAACCATTGTTAATACGTTGAACTCAGAGCTCAGTTGTTAACTATATTGTGTTTACATGAAAACTAATGCATTTTCTCTTTGTTTGTCTCGTGTCATTAAGATGGTCTCCCTGGATCCCCTGGTGAGCGAGGTCCTCGGGGTGAGAGAGGTCCAGTTGGAGACCAAGGTTTCCCTGGACTGCCTGGACTTCCTGCTTCTGACTCACAGCAGCAAGGTTTGTAAGCTAAAACCATACCAAAAGATGATTTATTGATTTCAATTTGTTCTGTGACGACACGTGCTCACTTATACTCGTGCTACACTGTGGTTCGGCTTGGCCTGCAGTTCTATAATAATACCAGCAAAATATAACAGCAATTCTCTTGAATCATTTTTTGTATTTCTGCTTCATCTGCTTGTTTGTTTAGGGATCGATCCAAGGACGGGTAATGTAGTCCTCCTGAACAGGTTCATACCAAACACCTGAGCCATTAGGAAATTATTCAAATAAATTCAGAAAGAGGCCCTTTAAACGATAATTAAATAGCATTTGATTTCTGTGTTTATGCTATTCTGTTAAAATGCAAATTATAAGCAACATTCATTTTGTTTCATTGATGGCTGGTTTTCTGTTGTGTGTGTTAGTGATTATTCTGATTTAGCCAGTTTTTACTTTGTGTCTGTATTGTCATTTTTGTGTCCCTGCACTATTTATTTTAGGAATTGTTCATAAAGGAAAATACTTACTGTCAAATTAATAATAACGTTATATTTGAGAGACAATCTAATTATATTAAACAGATATTTAGGTGATTGTGTAGTTGTGTGCTGTAAATATTAAATGTTTAATACCAAGAAAGCTGACACGAAATGAACAAACAGCTGCACTGTCAATCTTTGTGCATCTTTTAGTTATTTTATGAAATCTGATTACATTTGAATTTCTTTTTTACGCAGCTAAATAAAAGTCAAAGCTGTAAATCACAAACACAACTAGAAGGTCTCATCTGGAAGTTGCTAAGAAAGACAAAAGTCTCCGAATTTAGTCTCAGATGATATCCTCTAAACCAATCTTTATATTTGTGTTTATCAGCGTTGGATTCCTTTGGTTCATTTGGTTTTGAGGGCGAGCAAGGAGACAAGGGCCAGCCAGGTGATCCAGGATGGCCTGCTGTCATCGCGGGACCCCCAGGAAACGATGGACGTCCCGGAGAGAGAGGCCCTCCAGGACCCAAAATATCATGCGAGTAGTAGTTTTTAAAAAATGAATGTATGCAATATTTCCCTTTTTTAAGACTCTTTACTTCTGTTTGTTTTTAGTGAAAGAATACTTTGCTGGAGATCCAGGAATAAGGGGACGCCCCGGCTTTGCAGGCATGAAAGGACAGAAAGGTGCACTGATCATACACCTTCCCTCTTTTCCCTCTAAAACTTTAACCATTCTAATTCTGTAAAATATTTTCGGACGATGTTGTGTTTGATGTAGGTGACCACGGAGAATGTGAGTGCAGGCTTGGAAATTCCAAACGTGGTTTGCCTGGTCCTGCCGGTGAGCCTGGAGATGCTGGGATGATCGGAGAATTTGGTGGTGGGGGTGACCCAGGAGACCCGGGCCCTCGAGGAAAAGATGGACAGCCTGTGAGATAAAACACACCTTCATCAAACAAACGAAAAAGAGAAGGATGTATTTATTGTTTTCTGTTATTAATCGTCGGCTCATTGCTGTTTCCTCTCATTTGTCTGTGTTTTGTTGAAGGGATCTCCGGGATTGGATGGCATTCCAGGCATAAAAGGTCGTAAAGGAGACCTGACTGTTGTTTCACAGAAAGGTGCAAGAGTTTACTTTATTTCTTTCTCATTCCCATGAATGAGAGGAGTCAGTCAAATTTACCGTGTGCGTGGTTTGTGCCATGTATTTATGTATGTTTATTCTCCCCAGGATATTCTGGTGACCCTGGAGATCCAGGAAGAGATGGTTTGGTAGGAATACCAGGGGCTCCGGGACCAAATGGTCTTCCTGGTTTCCATGGCAGTCGTGGTCTTCCAGTAAGTTCATTAAACCAGCTCCAAATCCCAAGTACTTCACACTAATTTCACCTACTTTTCGCCTGAGTGTATCTCATCCAAGTATTTTGTTTGTTACATTGTTTTCTGTCCTTTTTGCTGTTTGTGTTTCAAATTAACAGGGTGAAGGACCCCAGGGAGAACGAGGAGACAGAGGGTTCCCAGGGCAGCCTGGTTCCCCCGGTGCAAACGGATTCAGAGGAGAACCCGGTCCAGATATTGTAGGCATCAAAGGCCGTCGTGGTCTACCTGGAGATGAAGGTCTCGCTGGTTACCATGGGGTTCCAGGGGTACCTGGAAGTCCAGGTGAGAACCAGCTGATTGCCTCTTTTCCTGTTTTTATGCAGTCTTATTTTTGTAGTGCATATTTCCACACTTTATATGGAATTTGCCTGTTTTTACTCTGTGTAAAGTTTGGGCTTACTTCTTTCAAAATCTTTCGTAATCCAGTGCAAAGCAGTAAAATTGGACTGTACGACAGTGGCTTGTGTTTAAAAACGAAGGAAGCATGACAACCAGCCACTTCTCTTCCTTCTGCTGTCTAATTAACGCAGGAGCTGCATCCCTTAAACCAGCTACGGCTGAGCTTGTTTGAGACAATGCTTGTGCTTTTGAATAACTCTTGTTCCGAATGCGTCTCTTTCATTCTCCCTCATTGGCAACTGAAAAGGTGGCTGTATATCACAAGGCGATGGAGGACAGGTGGAAGACACAGGTAGCTGGTATAAAATGTTTGTTTTTTTATTATTTATAACAACTCTATTTTGCTTTGCTTTTGGATTATTTATCTGATGCGCATGATATTATTATTTTTTTGTTTACAATTTAAAAGTTACAGTATTGAGATACCAGCTAATGTAATGATTATGTCTGATTCTGAAAAACATTCATGCTGGGCAGCAGACAATACCACCTGCACCAAAAAAATAATTCTTTAAAAGCAGCCTCGCCAGCAGAAATCACAACATTTTTTTAAAGTTCCTCTATTTTCTTGTCAGGCTCTTGCAAACCTGTTCCAGGACCTCCCGGCCTGCCTGGACTCCCAGGACCGTTTGGCTTACAAGGTGCCCCAGGTAACTAGGGGTGAGATTTTTGTTTTTTCTTAGCGTTTCATTTTTGCAGTCATTTTAGAAGCCCTGTTGTGTTTCTGGTTCAACAGGATTTCCTGGCCTAAAGGGTTCGAATGGTGAAAGTGGAGTCAGGGGGGAGAAGGGAGAACAAGGGGAACAGGGCAGAGGGGGCAGTCCCGGACCACCAGGTGAAGAGAAACATGAAAACGCTGTCTGAGATTGAGGAATGGAATTGGAATTTTGTTCTTTATTTGATATAAAAAGTGTAACCTTCACATTTATAACAGACATAAATTTCTATACTACTACTATCAACAGCAATACCAAAAAAATTGCTAAATAAAATAGACTAAAAACTTTTATTAAGCCTTTGTTTTACCTGTACCTCTCTATTTGATGTGACTTTACCTGCTATTATTTCAGTACGCTGCACTACACCCTGGTGATCACTATATGGGATTGGAATGAAATGTTTTTATGCTGCTTTGTTTTTAATAATTTTTTAAACACAGGTTTCTCGGGACCTCGTGGAGATTTTGGGATTCCTGGCAGAAAAGGTTTTGTCGGAAACCCAGGTGTGTCTGGTGTTTCTGGTCGACACGGAAATGAAGGTGAAAAAGGTGCTCATGGTGAAGTATTAGGAGCATCACCTGGACCACCAGGTGACCCAGGACTACCAGGTCCTCAAGGAGAAAAAGGCGAAATCGGAGACCAAGGGTCACCAGGCTATTCAGGTCAGCTGTGTTTCCCCGTCATCAGTTTAGTAATTAAACAATGTTTGAACGTTGTTGTGTTATCTGTACTCAACTGATTTTCCCAGGAATGGCCGGCATGCCTGGTATGATCGGCTTTAAGGGGGAGAAAGGTTTTCCAGGTCTGACAGGGGAAGAGGGGAGACCTGGGCCAGCAGGCAAATATGGGTTTCCTGGTGATCCTGGAAGGTCAGGTCCACCTGGACCTCATGGTGAAACTGGACAGCCAGGTCAGAGAAAAATCCAAGCAAACACACTTCTGTCAAAAACCATTTTATCTTTGTTCCTGCTGGTAATCTGTCATCCACATTGTCAGGAATCACCGGAGAAAGGGGGATACAAGGAGATCCAGGTCCTCCAGGTCCAGTAGGATTAAAAG
Organism: Millerichthys robustus; assembly: GCA_034783495.1. NCBI lineage: Eukaryota > Metazoa > Chordata > Actinopteri > Cyprinodontiformes > Rivulidae > Millerichthys > Millerichthys robustus. The sequence continues at coordinate 11,588,951 of JAVKLF010000132.1, forward strand.
GGACGCCGGGTACTTATGGTGATGATGGTGCAATAGGAGAACCCGGCACACCAGGTGATCTAGGACAACCAGGTGCACGTGGACGACCAGGGCTTCCTGGAACGAAAGGTCGGTTCCTTAAAAAAAATGCTACTGCTAGTTTACCCTGAGAAAAACAAAACAATCATACAAATGGTTAAATCTAAAATGTTTTTTTTCTGGGACTTATCCCTTTTTCAGGAAGCAAAGGATCCTCAGGCATGTTAGGATTTGATGGGCGTCTGGGTGGTTTGGGGCATAAAGGCCAAGACGGACAGAAAGGAGAGACTGGCGAGCCTGGCCAAGTAGGTCTGAAAGGATTTCTAGGCCAGAAAGGATTAAAAGGTAGGACTCAACATCATCAGCTCACTGCTGTACTGAGTCACAAAGCTAATCCCCCACCACCCCTGTGGCCAGGTGAGAGTGGGCTTACAGGGCCGCCTGGGAAGATGCCTCCCCAAATGCTCATGGAAATAAAAGGAGCCAAAGGAGAAGACGGCGATCCAGGCAATCAAGGATTCGTAGGACCAAGAGGTCTGCAGCTCCAGTCTGATATCAGTCTCTCAGTTCACCCTCTCTGTCACCTCACTCCTGATTTTTAGCTTTATTAACAGGGAATCTTTATGCTTTCCTCAGGTACCAAAGGTTTGCCTGGTGAACCCGGTTCTGATGGATCTTACGGTTCACCTGGAAACCCCAGCAACGAGAAAGGTTTTGAAGGAGATCCAGGAGCGCAGGGGCTGCCAGGCTTCAAAGGTTTGCCAGGACCAACGGGAAACAGAGGCATTATGGGCTTTGAGGGAATGACTGGCAACAAGGTGAGCAAAACCATTCTGAAACATCATGTGATTCAGTGGATTTCAAAATACCTCATGAACAAAAAGGTCATATTTTAATCAAACGCTCAGAAAATATTTATTGGCTGTACATCTACAACTGAATAACTTTTGTTGTCTGTCCAATCAAAGATGGCCACAAAAGATCATTGACCTTAGAAAACACAAAAATGAACACATTACATCAGTTTGCAATCGTTCTAATGCATTCTTCTTAATTTTTTTTTAGGGAGGCAAAGGAAGCCCTGGTGCTTATGGTGCATCGGGTGAAAAAGGAAGGAAGGGAGTCAAAGGTACGAGCTCAAATTTAAACCTCAGAGAGTTAGATATCAAACAGAAAGTAACTGTGAAGGAGCTATTTTATGTGTCAGTAATTTTATCTAAATATTCCAGGAGACAAAGGTCTTCGCATAGACCTTCCAGGAACTCCTGGACTGAGAGGAGAGGATGGATTTCCAGGAGAACCAGGTATAAGATGACCTTATACAATTGTTGCTTTCTTCTCTGCTTTATCATCAACAGCAACATCAACAACAAAAAGCAGTTTTTAGCTAGTTTGTAAAGTTTGATGTACCTTTTCCTAGGTTCGAAAGGATTAATTGGAATTACTGGCGAAATTGGAATAACTGGTTTTGATGGTATCGAAGGGATGAAGGGAAAGTTAGGTGTTCCAGGACTAGCAGGAGCTCCAGGTAAAATATTATTCTAAACCTTCTAATTTTTTACATTGCAGATTTAGATTTTATTTTTATGAATTTGTTTATTATTTCAGGCTCCGATGGGCAGACAGGAACTCCTGGTTACCAAGGACAAAAAGGTTTTCCTGGCTCTCCTGGAAAAGAAGGACAACCAGGAATTCCTGGCTTTACTGGAGTCAAAGGTAATAAGAACAGACAAATATTACTGTGTATATATCCTCAATCACACTGTGTATACTTGTCTAACCTATTGTTCCATCTAAATGTGTGCAGGCTACCCTGGCCTTAAAGGTCTCTATGGATTACACGGACTGAAAGGACAAAAAGGAGTATCTGGAACACCAGGTACCAAATCTTAAGAGATAATATTTTTTAATGAGTCTTCTATGCACTGCTGTAATTAAAGCAATGTACTATATACGTTTCAGGCTCTGTTTGGTCTACATTACTGCTTAAATGCTCATAGAATCTATATTTGCAGTGTTTTTTAGACACTAAGTCTGACATTAATACTTTTTTAAAAATAAAAGTTTATTTTAAACTACAACATTATTAAACATGTATGGTGATTTTGATCGAATATGTAGTATTACGTTTCTATTTTGGGTTTGCAGTCAACAGCATTTTCAGAGCTCACATAGCAACAAGTAGATTTTGAAATGAGCTGTTCTAACCCAGAATGCTCTGTCTGGTTACGTTCACATCAGGTCAGGATGTTATCGGACCTGCTGGGGAGACGGGAGTTAAAGGACAAAAAGGGGAGATTGGTGAACTCAACATTCAGTCTGGTACTCCAGGCGAAGTGGGTTTGAAAGGTTTCCAAGGGTTTCAAGGTAACCCACTACTTCTATCTATACAAAGCCCAGCATAGGCCAAAAAAGAACTACCTTTAGCACAGAAACACATGTCACATCCGCATGCTGCAATATGATTTTACTTTCTTAATGACAGATTTATGGTTTTGTTTGTTCAGGTGACGTTGGCCAACCTGGACAGCCAGGTTTTCCAGGCCTTGCAGGACCAGATGGGACCCCAGACAAACCAGGCTTTACTGGGGATCCCGGATTTCCAGGAACACCAGGGTACCAAGGTAGACAAAAACACATTTTACAAAGCTTTGGATCCAATAGATACTCTACCTTTTTTTTTTTTTTTACTTGCGTTGTATGGAATATTATTAATTTAATCTTGGAGCAATAAAAAATAAAAATTGAATAAAAATAAAAATCACTGGAAATAAAAGGATAAAAAATGTTTATCTTTTATCAATTTGTTTAAACATTTATATTATATTCCATAGGCAAACATATTTTTATGTGCTTTATATTTTGAAAGTACTTTTTGTTGACTTAAAATGCACATCATATATTTTCTCTTGGAGGATACACCTACTCATTTTAAATATTTCCATGAGTTCTAATTGATTTACTTTGTAAGGTACTCCTGGAGCCAGAGGATTGCCGGGTTTGGATGCTTTCCCAGGACAAAAGGGTGTACCAGGACAGATAGGGTTTCCTGGATTCCCTGGTACTAAAGGATTGAGAGGAGATTTAGGTCCAGCTGGATACCGGGGTACTCACGGTGTTTCTGGGAGGAAAGGTATGGACTAAATAAAAACCCATCTTTTTATGGATGCAACTCTAAGATTAGTTTATGTTACTCTGTATTGTATATTTGAAACAGAAATCCAGGACAGTGTAAGGTAACAAACATCTACACATCTACAGTAGTGCATTCTAACAGTCCATCTTCAGCACTAAGTCACATTACAGACCTTTTGTGCAGTAATATTATTTGCTTTTAGTTAAATATAGGATCTGAATTACTTTTTCAAAAACCAGTTTATACTGTTAATATCTTGTATTTGGGGGTTTTGATTCAACATCTTTGGGAAATGCTAAGTAAAACCAATGGTTGGTGCAATAATAATATTAATAATAATAATGTATATTTATTTATTTAAAGGGGGCAAAGGAGACCAAGGAGTCATGGGATTTCCTGGCCATACTGGTTTAAAGGGAGAAAGAGGGCCAGCGGGTCCAAAAGGAACCACTGGATTACCAGGTCAGTTATCATTTCCTAATAAATTGACTGCCAACTAAACAGTCATAATAAATGTTCAGCTCTTCCAAAGTGTCTTTCTGTAGATTCTACAAAAAAACTTTGGTGTTTTTTTGATTCATAAATTTGATGAAACACTCCTGTAGCCACTGTATAATATTTTGTCTCATATTCATTCAATCACACACCAACGTGCAGAAGGCAAAGCAGAGTCCCCACCAATGTCATTTTCAGTTGTAAAAAACAAAAAAATCCATTCCACAGGTTTTCCCGGGCAACCTGGCAGCCAGGGTCCAGCTCCAATACCCATTAGAGTTCCAGTAGAGAGAGGCCCTCCAGGACCGCAGGGCATCCAAGGACCAAAAGGGAACAGAGGGGAACCAGGACCACAAGGGCCACCTGGAGATCAAGGTTTCTTGTCAGAAGACTAAATGTGTAACACTTAGTCCAGGGACAGCCCTCGGGCACCTACAGTACAATAAAGGTGCAGCGCAGTAACAGATGCATCTGTTGACCGTACAGGGTTCATAGGACCCATCGGGGGGAGAGGTATGCCCGGGGTCAGTGGAATTCCAGGACTGCCTGGATTCCGCGGCGATAATGGACATTCAGGCCACCCTGGTCTGCAAGGCATGGAAGGTACGTCTGACACTGAGAGGCAGTTTGGGATTAGGGTAATAATCTTGGATTAAATGGTCTGGAGCAAGAAACTGGTTACAAAGGCTTGATTGTTATTTTTGGTCGAAGTTCATCAGAGACAAATTAGAAGGTTTTTGACAAGCATTAAGTGTCTTTAGGTGGTTGTTGTAGTTACCGATTATAAAAGCACACTTTTAGGTGGATAAATTGTGGATCATTTCTATAATTTTGTTATACATTTATTGTTAAGTAATTGACCAGACAGTTAAAAATCATCAATCCTTAACAGGTCGCCGCGGTAATCCTGGCATCCCTGGGTTACCTGGTATGCCTGGACGAAGTGTCAGCGTGGGCTACTTGTTGGTGAAACACAGTCAGACTGCGGAAACCCCCATGTGTCCCGTGGGAATGTCCAAACTGTGGGACGGATACAGCCTGCTGTACTTTGAGGGCCAGGAGAAGGCCCACAACCAGGACCTCGGTGAGTCCTATTAAACTTTCAAAACTGTGAACTAAGAAATAAGACAAAGCAGCCAAAGAAAGTACCAAGATAAACTTTGAAGGACCTTCAGAAAGCCCATAGAACTGTTGACATAAACCATTTGAATTGGTGCAGAGTCCTGTATCTCAAAGGGTTCTTGTGTTTTCTGAGACCACGTGTCCTCAGCTGGAACAGAACCTTGTCCACTTGTCCCCTTCCTAATAATCTAATTCAGTTGTGCATAATTTTCTGTACATAATCTGATTTGGTGGCTAAATGAATAAACTT
>JAVKLF010000132.1:11594071-11618697 GCA_034783495.1 Millerichthys robustus
GAAATTTCTAAAACTATTATTCCCACCATTTTTCATTGGTTTCTTAAAAAGCAGCTTGGAAGCAGGAAGTTGGACTTTCCAAGAAATTTTATAAAAAAGAAACCTCTTCCCACGGGCCAGTGTGACTGGGAAAATAACTGAGCTCTTAAAAGATTTCTAACATCACAGTTTGACTTGGTTGAAATAAGACATATTTTATGCTTCTTTTAATAAAATCCTCCTTTTTCTTAGTTATCCTTATTTTTTCTCACTCACTCTTCAGGTTTGGCAGGCTCCTGCCTCCCACGGTTCAGCACCATGCCCTTCCTGTACTGCAACCCAGGAGATGTTTGTTACTACGCCAGCAGAAACGACAAGTCCTACTGGCTGTCCACCACTGCTGCCCTCCCCATGATGCCCGTGGAAGAAACAGAAATCAAACCGTACATAAGCCGCTGCTCTGTGTGTGAGGCTCCGTCCGTTGCAATCGCCGTTCACAGTCAGGACACCAACATCCCTCAGTGTCCTGCGGGCTGGCGCAGCCTGTGGATCGGCTACTCTTTCCTCATGGTGAGTTCTAGTCTCGGGTGGAAGCTTCAAACATCAGAAAACATCCAACGCCATTAAAAATGAGTGGGAATTGGTCACTCACTCAACAATGATTGATGGATGGATGGTTTTGTGTCTATACCTAACGTTCCTCGTGTACGTTTGACCCGATCTGACTCCCCCTCCACGTCTTTGTCCCCCACAGCACACAGCAGCAGGAAACGAAGGTGGCGGCCAGTCCCTGTCGTCGCCCGGTTCCTGCTTGGAGGACTTTCGCACGGCACCATTCATCGAGTGCAACGGGGCTAAAGGCACATGCCACTACTTCGCCAACAAATACAGCTTCTGGCTGACTATCATGAGCCAGGATTTCCACTCTCAGCCGGCGTCACAGACACTAAAAGCAGGCCAGCTCCTTTCGCACATTAGCCGCTGCCAAGTCTGCATGAAGAACCTGTGAGAGACTTGAAATTTGTTTGTTGTTTTTAGATCGATTTATTTTTCTCCTAAATTCTGCAAGGACTCTGTGACGCCTTCAGGATGCACTGTATATACAAGAGAAGTCGTGTAATAAGAACAACTCCGTTATGAGACAAAAGTTACATTTTTGTTTGTTTTAAATGTTTTGGTGCTTACTTCTTAACTTATTACCTCAGCTATAAATGTAAACCATCAGAGACCGTAACATACAGCTGAACCAAAGATGCACAGATCGATGTATAATCATGCTTCAGTTAAACCACAAGTTTCGGTGCTTTAGACTCTACAGCTTGTCATAAAGCCACTAACACTGCCTTGTTTCTACTGCAGAGACAAAGCTTCATTTTTAAACTACAGCAATCTGTGTTTATGCATGTTTCAACTACTGCTAAAGCTTTTATATCCATTATCCATGTGTTCACACAATGCACTGATTCTGTTAATGCCATGAAGCGAAATGGAGCTTTAAATGGAGATCTTTTGTACCATTTTCAACTACACTGTTTTCTTTTTCTTTTTAAGCTACACTGACAGCCCAATAAGACAGAACATGAAGTCACAGAATCACTGAGCCTGGGCCATATTACAGCATTTTAGTCATTAGAAATAAGGTTAAACGCTCTGCATCACCTTAATAAATCTGTTGAAAAATAATCCAATAAACCTAAATAATTGATTTTTAAAAATCTGATTTGTGTCAAAAATTATCCTTTTTTTGTACAATATATTTTTAACAGATAAAATTTGTATTTTTATGTTTTTAAACTGTGACAAAAAGGTCAATTGCAAAATAAAACTCTTTATTATAATACTTTTAAAAAAGTTCAACAAGGATACTTTACACTTATTTGCTCAAAATTTGAATAAAATATAAAGATCCGTATCAAGGCTAGTAAAAAAAAAATCAAATACGTGAAAATAAAGTGATTTGTGATTTAAACAAACAACAGTGAAATGTATCACCCTGCTAACGATTAGTGCAGTTAAATTAGTGAAATTACACGAGTAAAACATTCATGAAGAGCAGCGATTGTCTTTTTAGAATCAGTTTTTTTTCTTGTTACTTTCAGACATCTTTGGGACACATAAGTGCAGTTTCAGTCATTATTGTGAAAGGTTTTAGACATCATAGTGATATGTCTCTTCGTAATAAAGAAAGAAGCTGAATTTCTCTGATCAGAATCTATATTTGCTCTTCCTGACACTCTTTACAGCATTAAGTATGTGTGTGCGCGCGTTCTATTAAGTCTCAGTTTAGGTGAAACATTAGCATCACAGTTTGAATCCGGTGCTCAGACCAACATGAGTCTGCTGGTGGAAGCCTCTCGGCTCCTGGTTTGGTTCCTAACAGCAGGAAGATTTGGCCCGCTTGCCGACGATGCCCCCAGATTCTTCCAGAACAACCGTTGGCGACTCCTTGTTCTCGTTCCTCTTCCTCAGGATGGACGGCAGCAACAGCTTGAACAGCGTCTCGAACAGAGTGTCCACGTTGTACCCGGTCTTGGCGCTCGTTTCGAAGCACATCTTGTCCGCTGGAAGTCCGCTCTTCTCGTCCAGACCTTTGTACCGCAGAATTCTTCCGTAAAGCGCCATGGCGTCCTCGCGGGTCACCTGTTGGCGAAGCACCGAGCCAAAGAGGGACACAGGGGAAGCTGGGGGTGTGGTGCAGGCAGACGGCACCTGCGGTTCTGTCCTCTTCTCGTCACTGTCGGTTCGCTCCTCAGAAAGTCCATCAGAATCCTGAGACAGCTGGGCTTTAGGATCGGTGAGATCCGCCTTGTTGCCCACTAAAGCGTAGATGCAGTCGTGGTCGGCGGTGTCAGTTAGGGACAGGAAGCGCTCCTCCAGTTCACCGAGGCTCTGCCAACTCGTGACGTCGTAGGTGAGGATGACGGCGGCTGCACCTCGGCAGTACATGGAGCCCAAACCGTGGAACTGTTCCCGACCTGAGGAGACAGAAAGGGCGTCAACAGTTACTGAGAACAAACTTAACCTGAAACCCAACAAACAGCAAAGGGGGGGGGGACATGCTGTATGACATTTGGTCTCCTTCAGCGTTTTATACAGTTAATTTGTGCACAGGCACTCCAAGATTCAGAAATGGACAGCAGTGTAGGACACAGAAAGGGGACTTTTGTGTGAGGCAGTCAGCAGTTTAGAAACAGAAACATCGTTTGTTTCTGACATGCACAGATTCTTCAAAGAGCTCATTGTATTTGGATATAATGATGCTGTGAGGAATTTCCGAGTTCAAAACATTTGTTTTACTTTGATAAAAGAAAATAAAGTGTAATGCTGCAGTACATAAAACAGGTTTGACCTTTAAAAAATAAAGGATGAAACATCACCATATCAAGGCCTGATTTAGAGTTTTAGCACAAACTAAATGTTACATTAAAGAGGAAGAGTAAATTGAGAAGTCAAACTAAAAGTTTTTGTTGCAAAATAGCAACTGTTCACTTATCAATTATTAGAAGTTTTTAATCCATTAAATTAATGACATCATTAGTTAGTTTAAAAACCTGGACTTGACTTTAGATTTTACTTAAAAAAAGTAGAAAAACAACCAGAAGGAAATCTTTCTCAGTGCACCCACACAGAAACGTTACTCCCCTTCAGAGCTTTGCGGTTTATGCTGACAGGTGCCTAACAATGGCTTTAAAGTGACTCAGCGGTGTTGATCCGTCGTTTCACTCCCGCGCCGACTGAACAAAGGCAACAGCGAGCCGTGACAGACGTCAGGGAGTAAAAGCAACACAGGCAGGAAATGACCAAACGGCCAATGCTCCTTTATCTCTGGTGGCCCGCCAGCTCCAGCCCCGGTGAAATGTGTGTTTGACTAAGACGGTTTACTGGAATTCGTGTTTACACAATGCAAGAATGTAGAGAAGTTTAGAGATTAACAAAAAGCTGAAACAACATGAATTGTTCTCGTCACAAGCAGCAGAAAAAGGTCTTTTGTGTTACGAAACAAAAACAGCAGCGTCAGTGTATTTAAGAATGACGGTTGGTTTTATCAGTCACTGTTGGTCAAGTGTGCAAAAGTTCACGATGACTGAGCTGGGGCTTTTTTTATTTTTTTTAGAAAAAAAAACAAGCATTCGGAAACAACACTGGAGTTTTGGGACAATTTATCTGCAAACATCAGGGAGCAGAACAAAAATATCTGATATTAGGCATATAAAATTAAAAAAAGACTTTTTATTTGCCAATTACTTGTCAAAAAACACATTTTCAATCAGGTTTGTCTCTTTTATGTCTCGTGTGTAGCATAAGCCTAGAAATAACTTCCTATTTCAAATAACTCAAACAAACCGATCTAGAAATCAGAATATAAAAACATAAATAATAAAAGGTGTTTGCTTTTTGTACTTTCTAAATATGAGCTGTAGAAAAACAGTCACTGTAGGAGCAACGTATGAAAGGTGGAGGGGATCACCTTGAATTATTTAGAAGTGAAATTTGTAAAAAAAAAAAAAAAAAAGCCTATTCACTCGTGTTATGTGTCGAGTCATCCCTAAGTTCTTTAGATGTTGCTTTTAATGCACCAGACGTTCTTTTCTGTCAAGGTTTTCCACTCTTTTACAACAGTGCCTGACCCTAAAAAACAAGATCAAGCCAATTAGCTGAAAACGTAATAAACAAATGATCAGGATGATGGATTTCTCAGGTTGTGTGATAGGTTCTTTGTTGATATGTTTTTTTGTTTTGTTGTTAGAAGGCATAATTTTCAGACTTCATCTGCTGCTGACAGATTTTAGGTCTGAAACTTCCTCCTTTGTTCTCCATTTTCCTCATTTTTCACTTCAAGTTGCACAACTTGTTGTCTTGGTTAAGTACAGAAAGTGGACAGAAAAGATTTTTGTCCTCTCAAAAAGAAGAGGGCAGAAATGAACCTTTACACCTTTTTTTTCGCAATGTATTGCAGAATGTCAGATTTAAAAAATAAGAAGTAAAAAGTGGAGCTACTTTATAACTTTCCAGCAGGATTTCATGAAGTAGCAACAAACAGAATTAATACCTCCTGACTCACCATGCCACTAATTACTACAACCAACCATACCTGCACAATTGAGAGGTAAATACTATTTATCTCAACTGACTCTTAATCTCATTACAAGCACTCCAGATTATATCACAATTTAGTTAAGATATCACTTTTTTTTACTGAGTCCAAACATTTCAAGTCATTTGAAAGTCTCTAGAATGGAAGAGATAAAATTCTAATATTCAGTGCTAATCACATTGAAGGCCTTCAGGGATTCTCAACTGGTGGGTCACAGGCCTTTGCCTGGACAAAAAATGTTAAGAAAAAGTGTTATGTCAACCTTGTTTGTGGTTAATGCTTGAATGAATAATTCTAACACAATGTTAAATTTTCATTGGGTGGGAGCTCAGCTGACGCTACATGGTTTGAGTCTTTTTGAAACTACTTCTCAGTAAAACATTATTATTCAATTTGGGAAGCTACTTGACATCAGGGAGTGTCCCATGGTCTGACCAGATGAAGGTCAAAAATATGACAGTATTGTTTCCACGGCTCACACATAAAAAGTACTTTGATTTGGTCACTTTTTTTCCATTATTGAGCAACACAGCACATGAGGCACGCACGGATTTCATGACATATCATGCAGGAAATGATGAATGGCTCAACAATCATAACACAAATGATATGCATTGTTAAAAAATCTGTGGTGCATTTTGGAAGGTTTTTGTTTTGTTTTGACAGCACATGAGAAGTTGACATGCTAAAAGTTCTAGTGTGAACTTTAGAGAGTTCCAAATGCATCATAGCAAATGATAAACCCAACATACTCACTATTGACCCCAAACAAACTAGACCAACAAATGGCCTCGTTTTCCTAAACATTAACAGGGTTTAGATACTTTTATTAGTACGTACATGAAACTCAAACCATGATTTGTGCCTGGGAAGTCGTTTGATGATTTAGCCTCAGTGTGGGGAATTATCAGACTGTGTGATTTAAAATGATACGATTTGTTTTTATATTGTTACTTGCAGAGGACAGTTGGCAGAGATCACGTGCTGCTGATTGCCTCAGGTGGTATCACGCGTCCACAGGTAAACACGGTTATTCAAACAGAGAAAGGAGGAGAAATAAACTCATGAAACGAAGGGTTACCTGCTGTGTCCCAGATCGAGATGTTGTAAGGCCCCCACTGTTTGAGGTAAAACGCCCCTCCGACCGTGCTGACGGTGTCTTTGAACTTCCTCTCCATGTATCTGTGGAGCAGCGACGTCTTTCCCACGTTCATGTCGCCCAGCAGAACTATCTTCACATCGGGCTTCTTCATCTTCGACGTGTCGGGCATGTTGAAGAGCTCCACTCCCGCTATTTGTGTTTTTTCTTTAAGCGCGAAGACGATTCTAGTTCGAAAACGTCATTTTATGAAAAAGCAGCTGTTTTTCCGGGACATGTCTGGCTGGCTCCGACTTTTTCGCTAGTCCGAACTGTGAGCGTGAACTTTGAAAAGTCAGCGAAGCAAAACCGGAAGTTGGTGGAGAAATGAAAGCGAGGGTCAAATTTTTCCCAGAGTTGTGACTTACAGGCTCCTCAAACAGCGTGGTCCCGCGAGGGGGTTCAGATTCATCAATGCTGAAGTTTTTCAGATGAACTTTTTGGGTTTGAGGCACAAGTGTGACGTGTTTTCTTACCTGATTGAGAACCAAAACGTTTATTATCCTGTTATGTAAAGAATTATTGTATTTTGAAATGCAATATTTTCAAAGTCTGACATTGTACTGTGAACAGTTTAAAGGTACAAAAAAGTTCAGAAAAAGAGGTTTACCTTCTTGTTTTGTTGATAAATATTTTCCATCAATAACAGCAATTGAAACAGTTTCCTTTTTATCAAGAAAAAACCTTAGCGAACTGCCTATTAATTTTGAATTATTTTCAACATATTGAAATGAGAATTTTATACAAATTAATCGTGATAAATACAACACCAAACATGGTAATCAATCCTAAATTATTCACCAATTTATTATTATTACTGGTAGCAGTAATATATTTTAAAAAATGTCCATGTTATATGCAAAACCATAAGTGCAAAATACACCAATTTAGGAATCAAAACAACATGAGACTAAACGTTAAAGAATGGTTTTCATAAAATATAGCTTTTTGTGTGGTTTGAGGAGGGTTTTTTTTCATTTTCTGTTTTTTTCCCCTCCTCTTAGTTCTACATTTACTTTGTGAACAATTAGTGACATAAACGAGTGGAAGAATGTATTCTCACTAAACTCACACGACCTATAAAAAATGGCATGAGTCAGTTATACCCACAAGACAAAATGCAGGGCATAAATGAATGTTGTACCTGATTTTATCTAATTGGATCAATTGAAGTTTTTAAACTTCAGCAATTAACACAGCAAAAATTTATTTTAAAATATACATTTATTAACCTACAATAAGATGCTTTGATATAGTGTCAAGATTTTGGATCATAATTCTGGCAGATATATATATACAAATATATAAATAAAACACATAAAGCTTAACTTTTGTAATTATCACAATACATTTCTGTCATTTACACTTCAAGTCTTACCTAACAAAGATATGTGTTTTGCGTTTCAAAACAAGCTATTATTAAAAACAGGAATAAAAAGGACATCCTCGTATCCGGTTCGACTCCTCAGCCTTTTGATACCGGGTAGTAGCGTTTGTTTTGACACTGGATTGCCCGAGGAGCATTTGAACGCACCGCCACAGTTTTCTTCCTGGACTGCTCTGGGTCAGAACGCCTCATGATCAGGAGCGTTTGTGTTGACTTTTCGGCGTTGAAACGCAATTTTCATTTAGGTAAGAAGGATTTGATCGAACAGGGTGGGGGTCTTCCAGGCGTGGAGAAGCTCTGAGTGTCGATGGCAGCAGTTTTACAAAAACTACGATGCCTCAGCAGCAGATTCAGATACCGCTGTCGTTTTCGTTGATCGCAGTTGTACTGTCGATTCTCGCCATGTTCATCTTTTTGAACGAGAAAGGTAACATGAAGGAACTCTTGATATATTAATTTAATTTGATCACAGCAGTGTTTTGGCTATAAGGTTAACTCTTCTTTTGGTCGAGATTCCTTATTATTCGCGGGCTTTAGGACCTAGCCGACACCACTTGACGAGGCGGGCGGTAAAAATTAACCTCAGAGGACTGATCAGAGGTCAGTTTGGAAATTCCCATAATGAAGGCAAAGGTTGAGATAACAGCTCCGGAAGCTGACCCCTATTCAGTTTATCCAAAATAATAATATACTACGCCATTTTATTACGACGTAAAGGGATAAACGTAAGCTGCAAAGGTTTGGCTAGCATACGAAGAGTTTGCTTATACACGTTTTTGTTATGAACCCGAAGTTCAAAGCTAAATTTGTAGCCACTTCAAGGACTTCCTGTAAGCTAATATCAAAATGGCCACTGGACGTTGTTTGGGTTAGCTGCGTCCCGCCGCTTTGATGCAGTTCTGGATCCGACCTCCATTATTCTGCAACATTCAACTCAGGCTGGAGGACTAAACCGGCTCGGTTCAGCAAGAATGCTAGCCAACACAACGCGGGGCTTCCTGTGGTCGGACGTGGAGACGCGGACCTTGTTGAACATCTGGGGGGAGCAGGACATCCAGACGGCGTTGGATGGAAACTTCCGAAACAGCTTCGTGTACCGCGACGTTTCCCGCAGGCTGGGAGCCATGGGCTTCGAAAGGACGCCGGAGCAGTGCAGAGTCAGGATCAAAAGCCTCAAGAGGCAGTACCTGCTGGCCAAGGAGGGTAACCTGCGGAACAACGGGCAGTACCACAAGATCTGCAAGTTTTACGACATCATGGAGGGGATTTTGAGCAACCGGTCGCCTCTCGACGCGCAGGAGTTGATGATGGAGAGCGGGGCGGGAGTAGAGGAGGCCGGGGACGGCCTGGAGGAGGATGGAGAGGATGTTCAGGATGTGGAGAGCACAGGAGAGTGTCCCTATCCTGCTGAGACTGAAGTCAAGCTGGAATACCCGACTGTCCCCATCCCTATCCCACTTAAAGTCACAGTCGGCAATAACAGTAAGTGCTTCATTCTCTCTCTCTTTACATTCTTCTGCTCTTGATGTCACGAAACGTTTTGAAAAGTTACTAAAGTACCGTCCTTCCTTTAGGCACTACATCCAGACCACATAACAGCAGCCAGTCAGTTGGTTCTCTGCCAGCGAGAACGCCAAAGCGGCCCAGGAAACGGCGGCCCAACTTCCCCATGGAGAAACTGATGGAGCAGTTCCTGGAGCAGAGCGCTCAAGCCGAGGAGAACTTCTACCGCGTGGAGGAACAGCGACTGCAGGTGGAGGACCACCGTCGGGAGACCGAGCACGCCCGGGAGCTGCACATGCTGCAGATGCTCGCCCAGATGTTCTCCAGCGTCTCCTCAGCCAGACCCAGCTCGACTGGCAAGGCGGCCAATCGTCCGTCCCGCGCTCCGGTCATCACCGGCTCCTCTCCGTCGCACACGTGTGGACGCAAGTCGCCCCAGAAAGACTGTTTGAGCGCAGATTCATTAGGTATTAGCTCAGGCGTCGTGGAGGTGGAACGTATAAAGAGAAAATTAAACGCGAGTCGGCTGTAGTGTCATCATGATCCAACATTTGACACATTTTGCTTATTTAAAAAATAGAATGGGCCTACAGTACTTAAGGCAAGTTAATGAATTTGTTTTTTTGGTATTTTAAAACTCTCATGTTGTTTGTTTCCTTAGTGTTCGAGCGGTACTGTAATTTGGGCTCTTCGTCACACAGAGCCATGGACAATGACATCTTCTCACTGGTGAAGAGCATCATCCCTCCGCTGACATCCAAGAAGCACAAGGGGCAAGATGGGCGCATTGGGATCATTGGAGGATGCCAAGAGTATGTCGCACACTCAACAGCAACATGGCATTGTTTAAAAACGTTTGTCCTGAATCTTTTTAAAATTCTCTCCGTGAAGCTACACCGGAGCTCCTTACTTTGCTGCTATTTCTGCACTGAAAGTGGTGAGCTGTAACTCTGATCTCTAATGTTTTAGAGTGGAGCGTTGACTCAAAGTCAGCACCATTTCTTTCTCATTTTCAGGGGGCTGACTTGTCTCACGTGTTCTGCACTAAAGATGCTGCGACTGTGATAAAATCATACAGTCCTGAGCTCATAGTGCACCCTGTACTGTAAGTACACATTGATTAGTAATTAAATATCATTTATAATTAGTGATTGACAGGACATGAAGTGTTGTAGGGTTTGTTTGTTTTTTAGTTGTCCAAGGCGTTCTGATTTTTAGAACATTGTAAAATTTGTAGAAATTACTTTCTTGATTTGATAATTCCAAACACCTCTAACGGGTGTCACCTTGTGTGTGTGTTTAGGGACAGTCCGAATGCAGTGGAGGAAATCGAAAAGTGGCTCCCAAGACTTCACAGCCTTGTTGTGGGACCAGGTCTGGGCAGAGAAGACGCTTTACTGAAAACTGCCAAGGCATGTTGAAGATACTTGTCTTCTAGAAAAGAAACCATTAAGCTAACAATTAGTGTATAACCAATACACAAGTGGTAGAAGATGGATGGATGTTATTTTGTGCTAAAAGTGGATTCACATTTTTAGTCTATCAACTTTCTGAGACAGAACAACCGTATTTTTCAACATTTTAGTAGAAGAATAAATACACCTGACTGTGATGCGTGTTTTTCGGACAAAAAGGTGAAAAGTTGTTGTTGTTTTTTTCAGGAAGTGATCGAGAGGTCTAAAGCGAGAGATATTCCTATAGTTATTGATGCAGTAAGTGTCGATTAAATTCAAGTCTGAGCCGTTGATCACAGGAGCTTTTCTTGTGCTGAGTCATTCAAGCGTCGGTTGTTTTTCAACAGGATGGATTATGGCTCGTTACGCAACAACCGTCCGTCATCCAGGGGTACCAGAAGGGTATCCTCACGCCTAACCTCATGGAGTTCACTCGACTGTTTGAGGCACTGGTGAGTTTATTCTATAAGAGCCCTGTTAGTCAGTAGTTCACGGCATTTAATGTAATTCTTTATGCTAATGTAGGTTTTCGTGTTGCTTTCAGCACCGTGAGCCCATGAACAGCAGTGACCGTGCATGCAGCGTCATGCAGCTCAGCGAAACACTGGGTAACCTCACTTTTGTGCTAAAGGGCGAACAGGACCTCATTTCAGATGGCAGTAAGGGTTGGTATCAAACACAAATGCAGACATGTTTTTAATTCTCCCAATATTTTATGGTCTGTGGGTTCAATTTTCACTCAATTTTTCTTTTCAATGGCAAAATCTCTAATCATTTATTTAGTCCAGGAAGCTTTGAAGCATCTTTTTTTGTGACTTTTTTTGTGTGTAATCTTGTTTTTAGTGTACTCGTGTAGCATTGAAGGTAGTGGGAGAAGATGTGGTGGACAGGGTGATCTCCTGTCCGGATCTGTGGGAGTCCTGGCACACTGGGCTCATTCTGCCTCAGCAGCAGGAGTGATCAGAGGGTGAGGAGTCCATTGACTTTTAGGAGTTATGTTATCAGGACATCGAGTGAATATTACAGTGAAAGTAGCATTCCTTGAAGAAAGGTGTATTTCCTGCCCCCTTACATGCCGATGTTATTGACATAGATCTTGACCGAGCTGTTAGCGCTTTGACCGTGTGTTTTAGATGACGCTCGGCTACTACCACACCGAATTTGAGCTCATTATCTGTAAAATTGACTGAGTTACAGCCATTTTTGTATTTTCTAAGATCAGTTGTTTGTGGCAGCCTTCTTGATTTGGTCTGACTTCAAAATGTAATCAGTTGTAGATGGACATCCAATAATCAATTTTCAAGAGTTGCACTCAACTTGATTGAGTAGTTTATGAAATATTTTGCTAACAGAGAGACAAACACATACACAGGCAGTTACATGAGCATTTTTCATGAAGGTGGGCAATAATTAGAGTATTATAATTGATCATTGTGAAAATGGTCAATGTAAACAAAGCATCAGATAGAAATGTGTCTAATAATTGCAGTGTTTATGTTTCCTAATATCTAAGCCTTACATTCTTTCAGCATGAATCCATCAGTGGTCGCAGCATTCGGAGCCTGTTCACTTACCAGACAGTGCAACAGACAAGCATTTCAGCGACATGGCAGGTCCACCACCACCTCAGATATGATCCAGGAGATCGGTCCAGCCTTCAAGGAGCTGTTTGAAACCTGAAAATTTAACTTTGAGTACATAGATGTCAGTTCATGGTGCCCAAGGGCCACTATCCTGCATGTTTTAGATGCTTCTCTGTTTTGAACTAAAACATCCAGAACAGGGGTCCTCAAGGACCAGGATTGAACACCACTGTATCTAGTATAATGCTATAATACAGTAAATGCTTAAATGTGTTCTTAACATGCTGAATAAAGGTCAGTGTGGACTATGTGGACAAGCAAAGCACTTTGACTCTGATAAAACAAAGATGTGCACTTGGATGTTTTTTTTATGTGCATTAAATAAAGTGTTAAAGAAAACAAAACTATGTCACTGAAATACTACAAAGAGTGGAAATGTATCAAGAAAAAAGTCTACAGATTTCAGAAACCAGTCTGGATTGATGAATTTTGTAAATCAGAAGCCTGTGTGATTTTTTTTCAAAATAGTACATAAAGATAAATTTATAAACCACAGTGATGATATGACGTCAATGCTGGTAACTGCCACAAGGTGGCGATGTTGGCTTAATAGATTTCTCTACGAAGAAGTGCAACAGCGCCACAAAAATTCACAAATGTATCTCAGTAGATACAGGTTCGTATTCCACTTTCAGAAGGGTTGTTCTGTCATAAATTGGGTTATTTCCAGCGTTTATTGAAGTTTAATGTTTCTTGGGCCAAGGATTGCCGCTCTGAACTACAGCGCATGCGCACATCTGCAGCATTAGCGTCAAGGATCTGTGTTGCCTATTATAGAGTCTGGTCTTGGTGCAAGCAGTGACAGCATCGAGAGTGGATGATAGTTTAAAAAAGAAAATAACTAAATATACAGAGGTAAGATCTTATACGTACTGCTTATATAAGAGGTATCGGAAATGCGCATTGTTTGATGCCAGTTTTTCCCCATTTGTGTCACATGTCATTTAGTTACCCGCTATAAGCTAGCTTGCTAACATAGCTAACAGTTACGTTTAAGCTAAAGATTCATTTAAGGTTTGTAGAATTTTTTGGGCTCCATAATATTTACGTTATGGGAGAATAGAGGTGAGTATTAAGTGTACGTGCAATACTGACATTTTACGTTTTACTGTCACATAATGACATCATGCACTCGGTTAGGGCTGGCTAACAAGCTAAATCAAAATTAAATGTAGCTTTGTAATCAGGCAATAACTTGTGTGAAGATAGGTAATTTTGCTGACGTAAAAACAGAGTACATTAGAGTTCATATTTTAATATAATACGTCTTAAGTCTCTTGTAGATTACAATTTTATACCTTTTTGTCAACTTTCTTTGTTTGGTTTTGTGGTCCTCTACACATCGATCAAGAATATGGCTCTGAAATGTAGCTAGCTTGCATCACTGTTGTCATCACTTCTGATGCGGAGAAAAAGCAATATGAACTATAAAGGTATTTTGTTTTATACTATGATAACCTAAACTATACAAGACTTCACATTCTGCATCAGCTGAACTGACAGACCATTGTCCTCATGGCACTTTGGAGCTGACACATCATCAGCTTGTAGTTTACAAATAACATGAATTATCATCAATAATCAGCATTTATTTACTCAAAATAATTGTTACCTCAGGCAATGCATTGGCAGATGGAGCTACAAGTGCAGTATGACTTTTACAGCTGCAGTGGACAATATTATTTATATAATATTGTGTTTGTAGGTGTAGGAGTGTCCAGGGTTAAGAAGGACCCGCAATGTTGAACCCAACCAACGGTGACCCCGGCCATGTAGTTGTGAATTATGTGGAGGAGTATCTGGAGCTGGTGGAGTCTCTACCTTTTGACTTGCAGAGGAGTGTATCCCTCATGAGGGAAATTGATGCCAAGTATCAAGGTACAGAAGCTTAATGGTGTAGATTACGATTATTGTTATGCTCTAAAAACTTGTTATAACAAGGATAAGTGCTGAAATTGAACATTTTTGTGTACTTTGAGGATTTCACTTGTGGTTTATGCGAACTGATTCTGTGTTTCATGCAGATGTTCTCAAAGAGCTTGATGATGTCTATGAGCGGTATCGCCGTGAGTCTGACTTACTTCAGAGGCGCAAGCTTCAGTTATCCATTCAGAGAGCACTGATCCGCAGTCAGGAGCTTGGTGATGAAAAGATCCAGATTGCAGGTCAAATGGTAAGTTGTAACCTAACGGAGCTAGAGCTGTGCTCTTTTAAAAAAAAAAAATAAATCTATGTAATAGATTCAAATAAGCAACAACTGTTTTTGTATAAAACAACTGAACTTAAACACACTAAAATAATATTTTCCTTTATAACAAAAACATTGTACAATTTTGTTACAGGTGGAATTGGTTGAGAACCGAACACGACAAATAGACTGGCATTCAGAACTTCTTCTCTCATCTCAAGAAGTCCCAGAGAGTCATGTTACCACAACAACTCCTCTTACTTCCACTGCAGTATCATTGATGTCCTCTTCATCAGCTACAGTCACTCCGGGGAAATCAGGCCACCTTGATAAGAAGCGCGACGAGGTCACACCGGGTTCAGCCGGAACAGACAAAACTGGAGGAAAACGTTCAAGACGGCAGAAAAATGGGGAAAATCGCGAATGTTACGGAGGTCTGGACCATGCCGATGATGTGGGTGCATCTCGAGAAAAGAGGGCCAAAACATCTTCTAAGAAGAAGAAACGGTCTAAAGGAAAATCGGAGAGGGAAGTGTCGCCTCCCGACCTGCCCATTGATCCGGACGAGCCGACGTACTGCCTGTGTGAGCAGGTGTCGTACGGTGAGATGATTGGCTGTGATAATGATGAGTGCCCCATCGAGTGGTTCCACTTCTCCTGTGTCGGGCTCAATCATAAGCCCAAAGGCAAGTGGTACTGCCCCAAGTGTCGAGGTGAGAATGAAAAGACCATAGACAAGGCCCTGGAGAGGGCTAAAAAGGAGAGAGCTTACAACAGGTAGCTTGCTCTGCCTGGCTCAGTGAACTCATCGGTTGAAAAAACATCTATGTTTTGGATTTCATTTAAAAATGTTATGAAGTATTCTATGGACAAGGGATCTTAGTTATTTTTGAAGCTGCTGCAGAATTAAGAACCACATCTGGGTGGGTTAGAAAGAATTAGTAAAAATCGGACTCTGCAATTAACATCCATCTGTTTCCTTCATGCATGCCATGTCTCGTGCTCAATTATATCTACTTGTTTAACAAATAAATAATTTCTAATGGAATGTATTTGTCAACATATCTGTTCAGGACATAACATTTGCAATTTAAGTCTTAAATGTAGATAAACTGTCCTTAAAAGGCAGTCAACTAGTGAATGTAGCATGCATTTCCCACAAATACAAAATGTGAAAGAAAACATATTTAAGACGTTTGGCATAATAAAAAGAGACATTCCCATTTAAGGATGATTTTGTTTATTTACAAGTACTGGAAAAAGTGACATGAGGGACAACCAGTGCAAAATCTGTACATAATTTCAGTTGCAGCTATCTGTAGATATATATGACAACTCAAAATTATGAAAACAATATCATGCATGTAACAGTTCACAACACAGCAAAGGATTCTGCGTCAACATGTGTGATTTAACGCTCAGGCTGCTTATTGCACTGCGTTGTGAAAATAGGCGAGATCAGGCGCACAACAAAAGATGACCCATGACGTAGCTGATGCACCGCATGGACAAACATAATTGGTCATGGGAAGTTTCCACAGCAAGTAAGAACAAAGTTTTTTTGTATT
The DNA here is from genome assembly GCA_034783495.1 of Millerichthys robustus. Taxonomy (NCBI): domain Eukaryota; kingdom Metazoa; phylum Chordata; class Actinopteri; order Cyprinodontiformes; family Rivulidae; genus Millerichthys; species Millerichthys robustus. The sequence goes on from JAVKLF010000132.1 coordinate 11,610,027, forward strand.
GCGTAATGGTCTGTTAGTCCATACTGTCAAAACACCAAGGCAATATTCACACATTTCCCCCGACTGACTGGAAAAGATGTATAGAAAGGAGAAAACCAAAAAGGGGGGAAAAAAACACTGGTGATGTTGAAGGTAAAGTGCATATAAGCTTAAAATAAAAAATGGGGACCATTTCTTTTTTTAAAACCAAGTTACTCCACTAAAACTTGCAGCACACACAGCTTAACAATAGAGCGAGCAGCTTTCAGGGTTCTCAGGTCAACTGTCCCTCCAGCTTTGTTCAACGATGGCAGAAACACGCTTTTCATACTCCCGTTTGTTCTCCTGGTACAGCTGAGCTGCCTGACTGTTGGCTGGACTGTTGGGGTTCGGCTCATCCAGGAGAGACTGGGGGGTAATACATAAAGGTTCACGTTTTGGAAATATTCAACCTTTCCACATTAACATATTTAAAACTTCTAATCATCCCAGTGTACAAGACTTAAAATTTATTTTCAAAGTTGTACAACTGACTTTACAATATGTTAGTATCAACACTAGATAAAGTTTAAAATGCCAACAAATGTAAACCGATCATTTCTCCTCAGACAAACAAGAGTTTTACACCTTGGAGAAAGTTAAAAAATAATTTAGATTAGATTTAGTTTGACAAAATGAGACATTTTTAATACTAGACAAAATAATGAGCATTTTTTCCCCTTCTTTTTCTTACCTGGATAGATGTAAGAATAGAGGACACATCATAAGTGGGACTCCATCGGTTCTGTAAAATGTCTAGACATATACTGCCATCTGCATAGACTGTAGACAAAAAAAAACCAATGACAAACTGTCCATATGTACCAGTTACAGTACAATATGACCACAGAGTACACAATACTCTTACCGTTTGGATGAAACATCTTAGAGACAAACCGTACTGTGGGCGGTTTGTTGGGATATTCTTCTGTGAATTCTACAATGAGTTTAAATGTACCTGGAGACAACAACAAGAAACAAAGGAGGACAATCAACTCAAATGTGTGTTTCTGATGAGGAATGTAGGAGTTGAATAGGAGCAGTGACCTAAGCATAACACTCTGTCAAGTTACAAATAAATAATTGAACATGTGTATGTTAATCCTTAATACACAAAATAAAAAAATACATACCATCCTCAAATGGAGTTCCTTCAGGGCTGGAAGATTAAAACAACATAATTCTTTTTTTATGTTTCACAATTTATAGGTAATTCTGAAAGGTGGATGAATTTCTCTTTCTTACCCAAATATGACAGCATTCCACGCCATTATGTTGTTTTCAGATGGGGCACCACTGACACCAGCTGGAGGATCTTCTTGTAGCCTTTGGAAAAATAATAAAGCTATGATCATACCTCAGTCTTTTATTCCACACAATTAAAGACAAGATTTCTCAAAACAAAACAAAAAAATCAAGCAAACACAAACAACTCATTTTTGTATTCTTCAAAACAGCAGAATCTTGTTTATACATTTAACATCAATACTGTTTGAGCTGTTGATAAAATGCAGTAAGCATTTTCTTTTGACAAATTCATAGAATTATTGTCCTTTTCTATAACTTTCATTTATTTTTCACTTTCTTTCAAAATAATTTCAAAGTTTCTAAAACATATCAATGATCTTTACATTTTACAATGATCGAAGTTGAAAGCACATTTTTTACTTAACACAGGTCAGGTCAAACATCTCTTAGCAAACAACACCTGGAGACAGCCTGTCCACAAAATTTATGACTTCTCAGAACTTGAAAATACTCTGTCCCATGAAGGGTAGGGAGCCCCATAAAATTATAGTTTGACACGTTTCTGAGAACCCCTTAATAAACTGTATCACTGGAAATATGTATTAATCGCAGTGGAAAATTAGTGCATCTCGTTTAAAATAAAGAAACATCTTTCTTTTTGTGGACAAGATGTTCTTTCGTGTCAGTACAGAATGTTAGATTCTCACTTTACAAAATGTAGACGCCGCGTTTTGTGCGACTTCCTTTGTGAATTTGTGTCGTTCTTCTAAGAATTAGCGACCAAAACGTGACTTTTGCTGCATTAAATCTCGTCTTTAGTCAATAAGACTATATTTTATACATACCCGGCTAATCCAATAGGCACAGTGAGTTTTTTTTTTACTCATACATATTTTAATATTTTACATACATCACTCATTATTGTATAATACATATAATTATGAACGATTTTCTAAAATTTTACTTTACTGTGAAGCCAGATTTATTGTTTAAGATAAAATATGAGGTTTAACCTCAACAAGCCAATGTAAGCTAAGCTAATGTTAGCTGTTTTGACGAAACGGCTAACCAGCGTTATCTGGGCATAATTTTTGACCAACTCACCGTTTAAAGTCTCTCATAAGTCTCCTTCTAGCCGGGGTTGACATGACTTAAGCTGTGCGATATTTATTGGTAACGCCACTATATTCACGGGACCTTCTTGTGCCGAATTGAAATTACAGCAGGTTTCCCTACTGCTTCCCTGCCGCTCTTGTCACTGAGGTGAACGGTTTTCGTCGTTCTCCTGATAACCCTGATGCTCCGGTTAGCCCAGATAGACATACCGGACGATACCATTCTTCTAGGAGGGACACAAGCGTGAGAGATGAATTAAATAAAATTGTGTAGTTTTCCAAATGTGTGTAAAAATACAATTTTATTGTTCTAATATATATTTGATTCACGTATATCACAATTTGTACGCATACAATTTTTTGTTTCATTAAAAAATATCAATAGTACCCCCTTCTGGTTGAGACAATCGACTGCCAGGAGGCGTGGCCACAGTGACGTGATGTTTGTGCAGGGAAGCGGTCCTGGTGACAGGTGCGGTGTGGCCCCACACGAGAAAGTGGTTCGAGGGTCAGGCTTGGTCATTTGGAGCAATATTTCGTTTAAATGTAAACCAATATAATAACTTTTGCAGAAAAATATATAAATATCCATACGTTATCGATTTTTGCTCCACAGGTAGGTACTTCCACTTGTTCCTGTGGACTTTGGCTGGTTGATCACTAATCCTATTATTTTTCAAAGTTTTCATATGACAACTTAGCTTATTGAACTATATAGAAAAATGATGCATTCCACAGCTTGTCCAGTTTTAAAGTTTTAAGCACATGCAGCACAATATGGTGCAATGGACTGGACATAAAACCTCTGATAGGTCTAAAGAAATCCCAGAGAACATCTGATCGAAGCCATTTATTAGGATTACATAAAAAATGCAATTAAAAAAGTAAAAATACAAACAAATTAGCTTAGACTTTAACATTTGCAAAAGTTCTTTAATACTTAACGATTTACACTGAATGGAGAGTTGAATTTCACATCAACTCAAAAACAAAATTTGGTAGTTTTGACAGTGCTTCCTCACAGATGCTTTAGTGTTTTATTTTTAGAATCTTTGCGGCACTCTTAAAAGAAAAAAATTAACATCTCCAACAAAACAAAAATGCGCTCTGCTCAGTTTTCAGTTACAAATTCCCCATTCATCCTAAGCAATGCCCTCAAAACAAAACTTGACCACTCAGTGGCTTTAAGGTAAATAAATGCTTAGGCCTAAATGAAATTGAGGCTAAAACAAACAAACAAAAAAGACATCCGGACATTTTTATTCATGGTACTTTAGGATCCGTGATAAAGCAGCATGGTGCTGTAGAAGGTATGGTCATACAACTGCTCTGCTTTGACAGACTTCTGGTGCTCCACCTGGCTGCCTGCAGTGCTAATCATTTCAGATGAGTGACTGCAGATGTGCTGATCAAGGATCATTCCTGCGGTTTGGTTATTTGAGGACAAATCCACACAGAGCCTGTCTCCCGCCACTGGAAAATAAACAAAACGGTAAAAAAAATAGAGCACATACATTTTATTTATGACCTAAACATACAGACCAGTAAGGCGAATGAATAAATCTTACTAGATTGATTTTGTTTTGCACAACTTTTTCTAAAAGTAGGTCTAGCCTCGAGCAGCCGATTTAGCGCGTTAAGGCCACTATGTGACCTGATTTCAACACTCTAGAAAAAATGATCTAACCTCCTGGATTACACACGGATCAATACATTGCAAAGAGCACCCAAGATCCTTATGTAACCACTCACTTTTTGACCTTGTTGGAAGTAGGTTACGTTCTGATCTGATTCTTTCGTAAGATTTTTGCTTTGTCATAATCCAATTCTGCTGCTTTTATCAGTAAAAAAAAAAAAAGATTTATTGACGTTACATCGTGTAAAGCAGATTTACGTTAGAGAAGTAATGTAAACCGTGGCATTTCTTTACTTTTGGATTCACCCAAAATATATTTTTAGACACATTTCAAAAAGAACCAACAAAAAGCTACTATTTAACACAAACTGAAAGATATCAAGAAATCAAAAGCCATCACATTTATAAAAATGTAACCAGATTTAATGATTTCACCATTTTACACTCAAATACAAAGCTAAACCTGCTCGTTAACCAATTAAGTTTCAAATACTCACTCACCAACCACCATGGACGTATAACAATCTTCAACATGAAACTGCGCTACAAAAAAAGATACAATTCTCTGGCATTTATAAAAGCTGGAGAATAATGCACAAAATGCTGAAAGCTAAAAAAAGTAAGGCATTTTGATTAATGGAAAAAGCAATGCAATCTTGAGCAGAATTGTTCATAAAGAACCGATTTTAAAACAAACAAAAAAGAGATTTAAACAATAATATCAAAAAGGTACACACATTTACCCACACTGGCTGCCTAAAAACTGCACAAACACAAACATTCACCATACAAAACAAATAAATACAAAAAAATAAAATCTTACGCCCATGCATTATTGTTTCTTAGAATAGCAATAAACTACTTTTTCTTCTCAGGCTACATTTACGTTGGGATATGCTTTGGCATAAAGTTGTTCTATAAAAGAGCTTTAGGTTCATGCATCAAATTCACATTGATGTGTGAATCTAGAAGCCTGACCTATTAACGTTGTATAAACTTCAAAACTCAATGTAAAACTGGTACTTAATATTTTTTCAAAGATTCAATTCTTAGTGGTGAAACAAACAAAGAAACAAAAACAAATGTGCTTCTTTTTTTCAGCAGCTGCATAAATGTATCAAAGTTACAGCTATTCCAAAAAGTTAAACCTATAAATCCAATAACTGATACCAAAATTCACTAACGTTCTCAGAAACAAAACAAAAAACAGAGCAATAGTGATATGTTCAGGTGAGCATTTCTTATAAACACTGCAGAATTGTAAAAGTACTCATTAGGATGATTTAAACATTTTCACTGGACATTGTGCAAAACAAAATCATTCTGTAATTCTAATAAACCTAAAGACTGACAATTATACAACTGTAATTTGTTTAACTAGAATAATAAACTGAATATATAGAGATACGATTACAAAAAACATCTTCAAACTTTTATCCATCAGTTCCATGAAAAAGTATAAAATATACTACTCACTCAGACTTTACACACCTTCAAATTTAGCTCACCACCAAACTAAAACAAAAGTACTCCTTTGTGTAGAACATAAAAAACCAAAACAATTAGACAATACAATTTAGTATATAATAAAAGTGTGCCTTTACACACAAGCCCTTCTACAAGTAAGCATAAGAATTAGTGCAGCGACATGGAGTCTGCATTGATGCCACAGTGATGACTTCCGGCTCTTTAGTCGCAGGGCTCAGCTTGTCCTGTGGGCCCTGGTCCTCACACGGATCCAAAGGCCCCAGACTCTGAGGGGGTGCAAACCCATTCAGCTCAAATGCAAAGCTTCCTGGCCCACCTGAGGTCACAGTCGCTGCCATCTCCATGTTCATGCTCTCCATCTGGGTCTCTTCGCTGCCACCTAGTGGCCCATTCCCGTTCAGAAACTCCGGCTGCATGCACATTCCTGGATATAGAGCAAAATCAAACTTCTGAAGGACTGATCTCCCACCCTTTTAAATACAAATTTAAAAAGTTATAATATTATACAAAACTATATTTATAGTGTAAGCTAGGAAAGTAAAATTACATTATTTTGACTTCCTTAAGGCCTTCATTTATATGACAACTTGGTAAATTCATTAGTGTACTAAAAAAAACAAACAAATCAGATTAGTCTATAGGCCTACCATTAGGTCTGGCCTTTTTCAGTGGATTTGCCTCAATGCCATCAAAAGACCTCTTTCGGTTTGGCACGCCATTCAAGAAGCTGCGTCCCTGGATGGTGGGCAGAGCGTGGCCCCCATTCTGACACATGCCATTGAGAAAAGCCCTGTTCTGGGACTGGGCCGTGTTTTGCTGGAGGTTCTGGGCATTGGCGAGAATTTGAGCGCACTCCTGGAATCCCTGTGCGTGGGCCAGGTCAGCAGCGGTCAGCCCACTGGCATTCCTCATGCTGCACAACAGGAAGGAAGAGTGTCACAAACGCTCACTGTACATTGGGGTTACACAAAAACAGAATGAGACAAGCACACACACTCTCATACACACAGACAGACTCATTAAGCAAATATTCGCACATGGACATTCACAGATGTAGAAAAAAAAGGCCTGCGCTGCTCTACCTTTCCACATCATTTCATCATCTCCATGAAGATGACGACTGATCCCTTTTGGATCGAGTGCTTCTTACAGAGGATCTAAATCACTTCAGTTTCCACAGAAGGGAAACACGGTTACTGCAAGAGGACATGATTAGGACAACTGAAGCCTTTTCCCCACATTCGTCTGAGTGTCCAAAGCAATCCAAAAGACTGAAAAGGAAGTTGCTGAATCAAAGGGGAGATCATTTCTGCATGTAGTCTCAGGTTGGCCTCATCGGCAGAACAAAAGACGGCATCAAGAAGAGTCATAACGAAGTACTCTGTTATCTGCAGTGTCCAACGCTGATGCTGCTCAAGGATTTCCAAAGCTGCATCCCAAATGTTTACTGGAGTGCATTTCAAGAATTTTCTTCCTGGTGCCAGAGGTTGGTAAAGCAACGACTTCTTAAGAAACAACCAGAAGTCTCAAGTTTGTTGTTGAGAAGAAATCAGGAACCACAAACGACATTACAAGAGAAATAGATATAACGACAAGAGATGGTGTCAAACTTCAGCTGTCAAAGGCTGGAAATCCAGAAATCTTCTCTTCGAAGGTGGAGAACTTTGTTTTAAGGACAATGAACTTAAAAATAAAAACACATGGGGGAACCATCAGTCTTACGGTAAGAAGCATTTATACAAACTGGAGTGTGTGGCTATAAACAGTTGTGTTAACCATGTCCAGTTGCAGCAAGAATAAAGAGATTTTCTGAGTGCAATAATAAATGAGCAAACAGTGATGTTTACATTGTCACCCAATTTACAGACCCTGAAGGTTTGTAGTGCTGTAGTATGGAAGCAATGTCACAAGAAAGAATAAAGCAAAGTCAAAATGCTTTTCATCTAAAATAAATAAAACTTTGAAATAAACCTTTTCACATAAAAACGTCGTAGGGTTATTAAAGCTAACAAAATCCAAAGTAAACCAACGTTTGATTATTAATTGTTGATATAAGTATACAAGTATTCTACAAATCGTTTGGGGAATGTCTCTGGTCTCTGTGAGCCAATTTCCAGACAATCCTGCACTTGTTCCGAGCCTAAATATCATCCCATTGATAAGTGGGTTCCTACGGGAACAGTTACATCTTTGTCCAGGACCTGGAACAACGGGCCCAACTTGTAATTAAAACATGAGATTAAAGCATGAAAACATCAGCAACTGCTGGATATTTTGAACAAAAGCCACTGAACAAGAGCTAAAGCACTGTTCATCTGTAGTAATTTAAAAAAGTTTAACTAATGAGTGATTTGTAAAACCCATTCTGAACATTTACCATTCAAACCAAGTGACATTAGCTTCCACACAATGAAAGAATTTAAAGCACACAGTCACTGTTAGCTCATTCGTTGTGATTAGAATTTGCTCATTCTCTGCATTCTTATCTAAACAGTTGTGCAAAACAAAAAAACACATTTCAGAGAGCTACTGCACATGATAAAACATTCTGTAATAATTTCAAGATATAAAATGAACAAAAAAGATCACACATTAACTTGTTGCACATTACCCGTCTCCTTTAAGATTAACGCTTCCAAACACATTGTTTTCCAATTATTGAAAGACCATAACACTTCTATAAAACATTAAAGTAGATAGACTGGTCTCACACTAAGGAGTACAAAATTTTAACTGCACTTACTTATTATTTTTAAGCGCTACTCATAGAACAATAGACAGGTATTGCTCCACTGGAAATTAATACACTGATAAATAATTAAATCACATGGCAATATAGCTTAAAAGTAAATAATTATAAAACCATGTTTGAGTCCACTCTGTCAAGTTTTTGCTAGATGTATAAAAAAAATGTACATTAGAGACTCATTAGGGGTCCAGTGGTTTAAGCATCTGGATCCGCACAGGTTCTCATTTCAAATCAAATATCAACAAAACTGTCCCCAATTCACTCAACAATTCCAAAGTCTTACAGTTTAATCAGCAACCTAGCATTGAGGATATTATAAGACAGTTTGAATACTGTTGACTTACAACAGTAAAATGTTTTAGTTATTTAAACTGTTGACTTACAACAGTAAAATGTTTTAGTTATTGAAACTGTTGA
>JAVKLF010000132.1:11653006-11663828 GCA_034783495.1 Millerichthys robustus
AAATGGCAGCACATTTGGTTGTGAAATAAGCGAAAGAGTGGGTCGTGCGGTTTATTTGTCAGCATGCAGCTAAATATTGTGTGACCTTTGAGATGCGATGCTTTGCATGCCATTTGCATTCCCCTTTCATTTGAGACTCAGAAATGTTTGCTGTTTACAGTGACTTTTTAGTCTGTGCCCGTCATGCAGCGTTACATCGTTTCCACTGTTGTCTTTTTATGATCTCTCCAAGCGCCGTCTGAGATAAACGGTATTACATATTACATAGTGTCGATATTACACAACTTTTAACTCCTTTATGTCGTTCAAAACATTAGCACAAACTTATCATACCTATAATCAAGTACAGTGGTGGAGAACTAATGGTTTGGGTTTGTTTTGCACCTTGCAGTCACTAGGTCTGTCTCTAATAACCCAGGCATTTTAGAGTCTCTCAGAAAAAAAACATAAACATCTAAAGTAAGCTTTTGTATGTAACTACTGTACTTTATGGCAGCCGCAAAAATGTAATGACTATTAAAAATTTACGAGACAGGTGCATTCATCCAATTTTTGTTACATAAGCATTCCTGCTAACTGTAATGAACTGAAACAACACCATAAATGGATGAAAAGTCTTCGTCAGTTATGTAAGAAACTGATAAGTTAAGCTACTTTTGGTTATTGCAGCAAAATGTGGACTTTAAATAAATACTATAGGCTATGTGAATATATGTATATATTTTTTTACTCCTTTTTTTGCTGTAGTAAATCTGTCAGAGGGCTTTCTTCCCCTGTCACATTAATCATGTCATAAACCCGGCTATTTTTGATGAACCCCTCAGGAAATGTCTGACCTCTAGAGATAAAAACAAAACACCGAACTGGGCCGTTTAAAGCAACTCAGTGTGCCCCTTATGGACCAGCTGTTTACTGAAATGCTACTTTGTGCAGCAATGCATCTGAATGCAACTGAGAAAGTGGATCATGTGAATATTTAGAAAAAAAAATATGTAGTGTTTTCCAGACAGCTCTTTTTGGTACAAATTATGCTACAAAATAAAGGTACTTTTGTTACTCATTATATTGCTCACTGCTGTTGGACTCAGAATACAAAGAGTTCACAACCATGCTTCCATGCACTTTAATTCATTTGGCAGTCAGGGAGTGAGAGCAGATTACTATAGCGACCATAATGAGCAACTGGTAACAGCTTGGCACCCTTCAAAAGTCGAGAAATGTCCAGTTTTTAATACTATCTATACTGATTTATCTGTGTTTGCATATTTGCATGTACATGTTTATTAGCATATATGTTTGCATAGATGTTCATATATGCATATACTGTATGTACATGTATGTATTTGTGTATTCTGAAGCTATTTGGCATTGGTAAAAATTCAGTTACTGTTAAACTTGGATTTAAAAAACTAATCATAAGTTTGTTTTTTATAGCCTAGCTAAAGTAGCTCATAATATTTTGGTTGAAATACATTTGTATATATTTACTGATGCTATATCTGAAGTGACAAAGCGGAGTGGTTCAGTAAACAGTTAAATTATTCTGCGGGAAGATCACCAGATGCTTTCTGTTTCTGTTCCTGCTGCGGAAACCGCACGCGCTCTTCCACTCTCTCTCTGTAAAGTGAGTGCGAGGCAGCCCCGCCAGCAGCACGCACGCACACACACACGCACGCGCGCGCACACACACACACACACAGGCCGGCGGAGGGAAGTATCACGTGGTGACACATCTCTACGACTGACGTCACCGTCCCTATCTCCAAGCAACCCTCTCCATCAGCACCCGCGTCACCGCGCGCCCTAGCCGCTCGGTTGCCACGCAACCCGTGGCTCTCGCTCGGTTCCAGCCTTGCCTTGCACCCAGCTCAGAGCTCTGACGCGAGTGTGACGTTAATGAGGTGGGTATCAATTTGTTATGGTGGCGGAGGGAGGAGGGGCGGGAGGAACTGAGGGAGGAGGAGGAAGAGGAGGAGTTCCCCCTGTGAGAGCCGAAGCCCTCAGCTCTGCATTCTGCCGGAGCTCAGAGACGCTCAGCGGCCGCAGCGCAGACCCGGCCCCGAAAGCGTTGCTCCTTAAAGTCAAAGTGAAGACCCAAGGAAAACTTTTACCCTCCTCGGCGTTTGATAGTTAGTTTTTTTTCTTTGTTTTTGTTTGTTTGTTGTTTTTCTGTTTTGCGCTCAGGTGGAATGGTTGACTTTTCGTCTCACAGCTGTTTGAACTGTGAGAGAAGCTGGTTTATGTGTTTTTAAAAAAAGGTAAGACTTTTTCTCTTTTTTTATTATTCCTAAATGTAATTTTCATCATCAAAATGTTAGTGTCCGTGTTTTATTGGAGTAGATTACGTTTGTATTTTTCGGTTACTTTCACTTAGAGGTTCGTTTAGATTTAAATGGGAACTTCTGACATGACGTTTAAAAGAACTACTTTATAATGAAATACACATTAAATCTTTCATTTTAAATACTTTTTAAATACTCCTTGTCTTGTGTTTCACAATGTTTTGACTTCCTTGGTTGATTGAATTGTACCACTGTAATAATGGCTGTGATCAGAGAGGAATAAAGTATCCACCTGCCTCTCTCTGCAGGTACAAGCCTTCATTCATCCCAGCGCTGTTCCAACAGTCGGTGCACCATGGTGATCATGACCGACACCAGCAGGAGTGCCCAGCCTCCTCCTCCTGCCCAGGGGAGGCCACTGCAGGTCGGCTTCTATGAGATCATCCGCACCCTGGGGAAAGGAAACTTTGCAGTGGTGAAGCTGGCCAGACACAAAGTCACCAAAACCCAGGTCAGCATTCTCACCTTTTGTTCTGGATTTATTTTGCGTATGGTATTTTATTTTAGAAATGCATTCCATTCATTTTTATTTACACTTTTAGGTGGCGATAAAGATTATAGATAAGACCAGGCTGAACCCCTCCAACCTGGAGAAGATTTACAGAGAAGTGCAGATCATGAAGCTGCTGAACCACCCTCATATAATCAAACTCTACCAGGTAGGTTCTATTTGGTGTCTCTTTGAAGGTTGTTGCATGTGTGCTTTAATGTCCTATGGTTTATTTGCACCAACGTGATGTGGCGAGCATGCACGTTGGTGCATCCCTGCCCTGCAACAGAGGCAATGTGTGTAAGGGAATCCAGGGTTTTCTAAATCACAATAACAACCCAGCAGCATTATCCCCTTCCGACCTCCCTCTCCCTTTATCTTCCTCGCCTTCTTTGTGATGCGATACAGAGAGTTGAAGGGCGTTTTTTTTATCACCGTTGCTGACAGAGGGAACAATGCATTTCAGAGATGTTTTCAGTCATGTATCGTAAGAGAGGGGACTGCAGGGCTAGGTGAGGGAAGTGTGCACAGCATTAGAATGTTAAGCCTTATTAGCACCTGTTAAAGCCAAGTGCAATGTGTCTGTCCGTCACGTGAAGGCCGCTCCACAAAGCGCTGCTTTACTCCTAATCAAATTGAAGACTTAAGAGGAGGAATCCGCTTTCACCAACTCAGCTGACCTTGCAAGTGCCTTGGCACACATCTGGCAAGAAACAAGCATGCCAAAGAACAACAAACAAGGGGTCTCCTTTCCTTTTGGGTTCTTTGCTGCTTTTTGAGGATTACTTTTGTCTTAGCATCTGAATGACTTTTAGTATCTGCGGTGCAAAAAATAAGGTCATGATGTATATCTGGAAAGCACTACCAAAATATTTCCCAAAAAGCATTCAGAAAAATGCTGAAATATTTGACAACTATTAATCACTGAAAGTCTTAAAATGAGACAAGTCTGCATATCTGCCAATCTGGTATTACATTAATTAGGCAACTTATCTGCTTTTCATAGGGGTGAGTTAATAACTGTTCTTTTTATATGGGTTTATCAAACTAATTTTTTTTCTTTACTGCCTGACTTAAGGAAGCGATAAGAAACAGTTCTGAAAGCTTCTTTACTTAATCTGACACACCTGACCAGGCAGCAGAGAGATAGCGATGCTTGAACGTGCAGTAATAGTTTGACACATAATGAGCCAATTAAAGTCCTTTGAAATCAAATACAAAAGCTTTGACCATCTTTGGCATCGTACCTCGCACGATGCACCGTCCAACCCTGAATGCTCTCTCCGTCACTGACAAGACATTATGCAAATCAAGCCGAGCACAATTTGAAATGTTGAAACGGCTGAATGACTGATGAAATCACTAATGTTTAATACACCATAATTATGTTCAGCCACCCTTAAACCAATTGTAAACTTAGTGTTTAACCTGTTTGTGATCCACTTTATATCTTAGTGATGCTTCAAAACTCTTTATTTTTTCACTCCAAGCAAACTACGACGCGGCATAAGACTGTCTTGTGATGGTGTTTATTAGGTTTATAGAATCCCTCTAAGCCCACTAATCTGATCTACTCTATCTCTGGTTTCATGTGAACAAAAGGCATTTTTCTAGCGCTTTTGAAGAGCCTTTGTTTGATTTTAATCATTTTAAAAGAGATCCACCAGTGAGGAACTCTGATCTACTTTATGGCAAAAGCTAAATTTGTTCAAAATCACAGACTGCGTGGTGATTGTTTTGCTTAGCATCTGTTTTAAACAAAATTAAAGCTATAATATTGATGCTGAGGGGTAAATGGCTCGAGGGCTACCTTTATCCACAATGTCTGTTCTACCTTTTTTGTGACGTCAGCATTGTCTCAAGGTGTCTGAGCTCCAGAGAGCTGCTCTATCTCGTAGATAAATATCATTTCTCACTTGGTGTTGTGTGTCTATTGAATTCCACTCCTTTGGTTCTCTAAAGAAACCCGGCGGCTGAAAAGAATAAAGCTCTCCCACTCGCTGGAATTTGGTGACATTTAATTCAGAACCGTCCCTGCAGTATTATCCACACGGGCTTTTGTCATCTGATAAAAATTGCATTGTTGCGCAGCCTTTAAAGCCCAACTGCAGCCTCTAAAGAAATGGGAGGCCTTCTGTGGAGCTCCAGGAAAAGACTGGCAGTTTCATTTTTCCCTTTAGACAAACTGTACTCAGTGCTGAGTCACTGCACGTACGCCACTTTTATTACAAAAGGTGTGGCTGGTGTTAGCAGCCTGGACATTTTGTTTGACGTAGGGATACGTAGGATATTTGAAATTCAACACGAGTGTCTGTTGGCAAGTAGTACCTGCCTCAGGCAAACACTCCCAACAATTTAACCAGCTGGTGTATGAGAACGTGAAGAGTTTTCCTTTTAAGGTTTGGGCTGATGTGGACAGTTTGCAAAACATGCTAAAAATGTATACAGGAAGTAGACTGTCTTATGCAATAGGAACAGATACTGGAAATACATGTATTTTATTTTAACAAGTAAAATGGAGAAGTGTTAAAAAAAGAAGTTTTAGTGGTTTGAAAATGTCTCATGCGATTCTTTTTTTTCTTTTTTTTTTTATTTTTTTAGGTCATGGAGACCAAAGACATGCTGTACATCGTCACAGAGTATGCAAGAAATGGAGAGATGTTCGGTGAGTTCAAACGCTGCGAAATCTGGTGATCCAGATCAGATTGACTGGACCCCCCACCCCCCTCCCTCAAAACTAAAATACTCTCCATCCCTGCAGACCACCTAACCTCAAACGGCCGCATGAGCGAAATGGAGGCCAGAAAGAAGTTCTGGCAGATCCTCACAGCGGTGGACTACTGCCACCGGCACCACATCGTTCACCGCGACCTCAAAACTGAGAACCTTTTGCTGGACGCCAACATGAACATCAAGCTGGCAGGTGGGTTTTCCTCTTGCTCATTTACGGTTGTCGTAGTTACCGGTTGGCTGGCAGGAAGCGATTGTAGAAACGTGACAGAGAGAAAGAGAGAGAGTTAATTGATATGAAGGAAGTGTGTGCTGCTTTGGGGGTTCCTAAACAGCCCTAATTAAATCAGTGTTCTGTCTGTGTGCTCATTAAATGTGAATAATTTACTCGATTTACCAAGACTAATATGAGCCCGAGGGAGCAAATTCTGCACGGGAAGACTCACTTTTCATTAAGTGTGTCTCAATAGAACATAAAAGTGACAAATGCAGACATGAATGATAATGCGTTTGCATTAAAAGAGCTTGAATCGCCAAAAGCTGTGTGCATCTTTGTCTTGCAGACTTTGGATTTGGGAACTTCTACAAAGCAGGGGAGCCTCTGTCCACTTGGTGTGGCAGCCCTCCTTATGCTGCCCCAGAAGTGTTTGAGGGGAAAGAGTATGAGGGTCCTCAGCTGGACATCTGGGTAAGCCTGTGACAGAAACATATAACTTGGATGAATGCATTAAAGAGAGGGTAACTCGAGCTTACATTCTTCTTTTGCTTCTTCTCTTCAGAGTCTCGGCGTGGTGCTTTACGTTCTCGTCTGCGGCTCTCTCCCGTTTGATGGACCGAGCCTCCCTGCGCTCAGACAGAGAGTCACTGAAGGACGGTTCAGAATTCCATTCTTCATGTCCCAAGGTATCCATTCATTATCCTGATGAAAAATCTTCATGAATTGCACACAATTGGATGGCGACTCATTCGATTGTTTAATTTCAACACAGACTGTGAAAACCTGATCCGGAAGATGCTGGTGGTGGATCCAGCCAGAAGGATAACAGTGGCTCAGATCAAGCAGCACCGCTGGATGCTATCAGACCCCACAGCCGCCCAGCAGACCCTCAGCCATTCCCTCACAGAGTACAACTCCAACCTGGGCGACTACAGCGAACCTGTGCTGAGCATCATGAACACGCTAGGCATCGACCGACAGAGAACCATCGAGGTAACCAAGAAGGGAAAAAATGTTTAAAAAAAAAGGATTAGCATCTTAAAGTTTTATTTAAACGAAGTTATTAACTGGTTGTCCATATTTCCTCAGTCTCTGCAGAGCAGCAGCTACAATCACTTTTCTGCCATCTACTATCTGCTGCTGGAGAGAGTGCGGGAGCATCGCACACAGCAGCTCAGCCGTCAGTGTGGAACCTGGACCCAGAGACCCCGGAGCACCTCTGACTCCACCGCTCCAGAGGTCAGCAGTCCAACTGCATTTTGGGAGCTCAAATGAGTCTTGGTCTGACTCTCAGCTTGAAGTCTAAATAGTGACTCTCTTTGCTTGCCTTTAGGTGATTATGGAGTCCAGAGAGAGCTTTAGAACCACAGCTTTTTCACTTCCAGCCAAAAACACTCCTCCACCTGTGTACCCTGAGGTGGAGTGTGACCAAAGTGGATTATTCCAGGTAACACATTTAACCTCATAGATTCAGGACATCACTCTATCTTCTGTGTTTTCCCTTTGGTCTATAACCAACAATGTTTCTCCATCTGTTTCTCAGCGGGTGGTGTTCCCAGTGGAGGCCAGCCTGAACAGATTGCTCTGGAACCGCTCAATTTCTCCCAACAGTCTGCTGGAGACGAGCATCAGCGAAGAGGTGCGTCCCAGAGACCTGGAGGAAGAGGAGGCAACGCAAACTCTTGGACCCCTGCCTCCACCCACCACCTCCCGCAGACACACTCTGGCTGAGGTCTCCGCCCGTTTCCACCAGTGCAACCCTCCATGTTAGTATGATTCACATCTATTTGATAAAACCTATATAATGTTCAGTCTTCCAGTGATAAATATTCTAAACTCTGTGCTGTGCTATTTTTGTAGGTATTGTGGTTAGTCCCTCAGACGGCGCCTCCTCTGACAGCTGCCTGAAATCCTCCTCCAGTCCTGCTCCCGCTTTGCAAGCTGCCGTGGGGGAGATGTCAACCATTCTGGCCTCGAGAGCAGGAGGGGGAGCTCTCCAGCCTGCTGGAGCTCCTCTGACTCTTTCCACCCACCTCCTGCCGCCGGCACAGAGCAGCCTGCCCGCTGCCAGCTTCCAGGAGGGTCGCAGAGCCTCGGACACCTCCCTCACACAAGGTACGGGACCAAGATCCCAAAATACTCCCCACCCCCTTGCATAATATCGAACCTGTTTGTTTGAAATGTGTCACATTAAAGAAACCTAACACTTTCTCATCACTTTCTCTGCAGGCCTCAAAGCTTTCCGCCAACAGCTAAGGAAAAACACACGCACCAAAGGGCTGCTGGGATTAAACAAGATTAAGGGTCTGACCAGGCAGGTTGCCCCTCCCTCCTCCTGTAACCGTGGCAGCCGAGGCTCGCTCGGCCCGGCCTTCTCCGAGCACCGCAGCATGCTGGAAGAGGTGCTGCACCAGCAAAGGTGAGACACACTGTTATTAAAGCCCACATGTGGCATCACACAGAATGAAGGTTTTTAAAGTTGTAAGCAGTGGATGTCTGGTGGCGTGTATTGTTGTTACAATGCTAAAAGTTTTTTTTTGTGTGTGTGTCTATTTCCAGAATGCTGCAGATTCAGCACCAACCACAAACTCAGGTCCAAACCCCCCAAACAGGACCTACCCAGAATCCTCTGCTCTTCCTGACCCAGCCATCCTCACCTTCACCAACGTCCGTCTTTGCCCCCACCTCTATCTTTGACGCCCCCACTCAGGCTGCCCTGCCTCCTCAGCAGGCTTCAGCTTGTCTTCAGCGCGGCCCTTGGCATCAAACTCTGGAGACTTCCTACTCTAGCTGCTCCTCGTCCTCCTCGACCTGCTACACCTCCTCCCTGTCCCCCGTGGCCTCCGCTGCCTATCTTCTCGAGGCCCGTCTGCACATCAGCCAACAACCTCATCCTCACTCATCTTACGCTGGCCCCCAGCACCCTCAGGCCGCCGCACAGGCCCTCTTTCCCACCCCATCCAAACTGACCGTGTGGAGCAGGGCTTCGGCCCCCGGCGTGGATCCCAACATGCAGGAGCTGGGCCTGGCAGGACAGCAGCAGCTCAGCAGCTGTGTGATGGTGAAATAAAAGACCAGGAGAAAAGAGCACAACGCTGAGCAGAAGGAACAAAGAGCTGATGCAAGCGACAATTTAAACAATGTTCACCAGGAGGTACACATGTGAGAATGTGTCCTGGGTGTTTTTTTTTGTTGTTGTTTTAAGATCATATAAGCTAAAGACTCAGCAATAACCAAACTCTGGATGAAGTGTTGAGTTTGTATCCAAGAGAAGCAATAATCAACTCTTCCAGCTCTCAGATGGATTCACTTGAATGAAATGAAAGCTGACATTTGGTTCACATTTTGATGCTGTCTAAGTAGACTTTTTGAGCTTTTTATTTTTTTGTTCCACTTGCCTGGACAGACCAAATTCTTTCTTTGTATAAGAAGTTTCCCACTTTGTTCGCCTTTCAAATGAGACATTTCTCCGTAGCAGCACAACGAACATGCAGTTTAGTGCCCCGAGCTTACAAAACGAAGGATTTTAAGTTGTTTTGAAACTGTGACAATTACATTTTGGGTTTTTTGGCGACACAAAAGCTGCTTTTACCTCAAGCTGCAGAACGAACTGCTACAACCTAATCAGCCAAAACTGAGTTATTTTGAGCAAAGCACAACAGGTACATCAGTCAACATGGAAGCGCCGTTAGTGTGTGGATCCATTTTGTCTTTGAGCTAGATGCTTCTACTACCTCCTCAGGCAACGAGGCAACTGTATGGACACTGAAGCAGGAAAAAGAAACACAAATTCAGCTGATTTTTTTCAGATGGACAGAACAGACTGTGGGAACAGTGCAATAATTTACCTGGAAACACAATGGAAAGGCGAGTCTCAAATGGTCAGGATTACGTGTATTTTGCCTGAGGTTTCTGTCTTTTTTATCTTTAATATATTTGATCCTGAGATAAAGCTAAAGGTACCACAGTAACACTGTAGGGACATTTAGAGGAAAGCATTTCAATAATGCTGCTTCTTCCTGCAGCATGCTTGAAGGGGTTTTTTTTTAGAGAGGAAGAATTTTGGGTTTTACCAAAGAGTGAACAGCACAAGAGATGGACAATTAATCAAAAACACACTACTGACTTTTCACTTTGAATGCTGTTCTCAAGATGTAGCCCAGTGGTCAGCTACCATTTTTCATACAATCTTCTCAGCTTTGACTGTGAAAGACAACAAAACAAAACAAAACAAAAACTCCTGCTGCCACCAAATCCTAATGCTACACCTTTTGTTGCTGTCTTGAGCTGTTACTATCAGGACCATGGTTGTATTCTTGTTTTTTACTTTTCTAGAAAAGGAGAAAAAAATGAAACAAAATGAAACAAAAATTATAGCAATATCACAGTGTGCAGGAAGCCGAACTTTATTCAGTGGTTAGAATTTTAGTTCAGGTGAAATGTGTGTGTTGTCGTAATTGATGTTCTTTGTCTCATATCTGTGAAGCATCTCAAAGGAGAACAGTGTTTTTTTTTCCAGGTCCTGCCCTGGAAGCGTGCAGTGTTGATCTTTCTGCCCAGACATTTTTGATTGATTGCCCTCACCCTCTAACACTCGTGCCTTTATCAGAACAACTCCCAGTCAGAGTTTTCCATCGAGTTGTGACACTGTACGAAGAAAGAAAGAAGGCTCTGTTTATGTCCGTTTATTCCGACGCCCCTCCCAGTATGGTCCCCGACCGTTCTGCATGCTGTTTAAACAGAAGCTAAATTTGCACTTTATCTTTATTTCCTATTAATGATTTATTTGTTTATTTCTCATGGTGGGGAAAAACTATAATCACATAACTGTCGACACAATAGAAATTGTGATGCAAATCTGGAAGATAACCCTTTGGATAAACTTTGAATAATAAGAAGTATTTCCTGTTGTTCGATTCCCTAAAATTGTTACTTGGTTGTGTGAGGATGACCATGTCTCTGTCTGCATGAATGTGTGTGTGTGTGTGTGTGTGTGTGTGTGTGTGTGTGTGTGTGTGTGTGTGTGTGTGTGTGTGTGTGTGT
>JAVKLF010000132.1:11663928-11682232 GCA_034783495.1 Millerichthys robustus
TGTGTGTGTGTGTGTGTGTGTGTGTGTGTGTGTGTGTGTGTGTGTGTGTGTGTGTGTGTGTGTGTGTGTGTATAGAGTATGAAAAGGAAAAATAGCAGGGTGAGAGAATAAAGATTGTTTATTTATGTTGCTATTTATTTAAATAAAGTTCACTTCCTAAATACTGTTTTGTCTCTGAGTTGTTCTTTAATTTTACATTTCTTTCCTTGATGTGCGATTATGATTTAAGATGAATATTAATGCTAAAAAATTATTTGAGCTTTGAGTAATAGTCAAAGAATGGTGAACAAACATACAGAACTGAAAATTATAGTTTTGAATAGTTTGCTCCAATGGCATTTCAACACAGATCAGTCAGAAACCCCTAAGGTTCTGTTATTTGTTCAAACAACTGCTAGGCTGATGCACCTCTGGCCTTTGGCTTTGGTCTAGCAGCCCAGAATATTCAGTGGCTGCTAGCAAGGCTCTCTGTTGAAAATGACGATGCCTCTGGCCCCTGTGGGGACTCAGTGCAGAGTGACGATGATGATGCAGCTCACCCCGGTGACCCTCCTGCTGAACGGACAGGTGTCCTGACGTCTGTCAGGCAGAGCTATGTGGGAGTCGAGTGACGCAGCCGCAATACGAGAGACTAAATCATCCACGAGCCAAGTGAACCCTCTCTACCGCCCACCCCCATTCGCTCTTTATCAACACTAAGATAAGACCCGATATAAAGTCTGCCTAAAGTTTTCCAGGACTTCAAAGCGTATCCACACTATAGATTTACACTATTAGAGGGCGCTGCACCCAGTCGTGCATATTTACATGCGTGACATATGTTGTGACACTTGTCCCTCGAGTTTTGGGTTTGTGGGGGCTCGGCCTGGAATGTCCAGCTGGCACCAACATATCAGCCATCAGCTGCTGACTGCTGCAGACATGACCTCATATCAACACTTCTGAAATACATCAAGGTTTTGTTCATAAAAAAACAAAACAAAGATGGCTGCAAGATATCTGCAAGCCTAACCTTCAAATAGTTTAAGACCTTCCTGACGTCAATAGTAAGATAGCCAGATTTCATCCAAAGTTCTATTGTTTTTGATCTTTTCTCCAATGTCTTGCATTTACCGAACAAAAGCTCAAATCCAGAAAATTTGTTTTTATTATTAAGAATCACTTTTCTGTTTAAATATAAGCTGCTTTATTTGCAAAAGTAAACAATTACCTTCAACAACAGCAGCTAATAATTAAAACACCAATGTCTTGTTAGCAAAATATCTCAAGACCAGTGGATAGATTTGAATAAAACAAGCAGAACGTAAGCACTGGATGTACGTCTTCAACTAGCTTTTAGAGTCAACCTGAAGGTGTGGTAGTAGCTGAGAGTCATCCCAAGTATATTAGAGCACTAACAAATGTTGGCATGCATCGTTTTATGTAACTTTTTCTCTCTGTTTTGGTAATAAATTTTTGCAATGATGTGTAAACTGTCAGTGGGGATGAAGGAGAAAAACTATGTGTTCATGTTTCCTTAAGTTAAAGGTGTGTACATAAATGTTTTCTCCAAACAAAGACCAGGGAGGCTGGTCCCTTCCCATAAAGTACTCTCTGCTCTGATTGGTCAATTTAGGTAGTCTGATAAGGCACTGCCAACCAACTAAGCGTCTGATTGGTTGAACCTTCAGCACGAGACATTTATGTTTACTATGTACTCTAGGAAGAACCCATACAAAACAACTTTTTGTTTTTACAGGGACAGATACTGGTGTTTAGGTAACACACAGTGGAAGAAACATCTAAACATATTTATTCGCCACACAACAAAACAAGAATCAATTTCTTTGGCTGGAAAGTGAACCAATTTTTCTTTAGGTCACAGATGAGTCACATTGAAACCAAAAAATGTAATTTCCACAACAACGCAAAACTTATTGTTTGATGTTTCCGCTCCATTTAACTTCTGGACTGCAGCTTGTAAACAGGTTCGACAAACCTTAGAGTGAATGATTGTACAGGTTTCTGGGCATTAAGTGGAGTGAAAACATTAGAGTTGACCTTTCTTTGTTTTGTTGTTTTAGCTTCCTAGTTATGACCCCTTTTCAGACAGCAGATTTGATAAAAGTGACAAAACCATTGCATGTGTTGTGCATATCTTCGTGTTTCTTTATTATTTAATATACAACATTAATATCTAAATGTGCATGGTTAAAAGAGTGATGTTACTTATTTTAAAAATCCAGTATAAACAGGTGTTATGAATTAGTAGTAGCCTCATTAGATTCTGCCATGTTATTGTGTTTCTGTAGATGTGACCAGAACTTGTAGATTATTACAGTTCAGTGTGGGTCACCCAATCCAGAGACATGGAGGATTCATATGACCAGAGCAAGTTGTCCTTGAGCTTCCAGCACTACGTGTCAATCGGCACGCTTCAACAGGAAGCGTCAAAGATTTCTCCGAGGCTCAAGTATCAAATGAACTGCGGTGGACATGGCCCTGAAAATATAAACAGGACAATCTTAATGGGAAAGTTACTCTCAACGGGGGTACATGCAGATCAATGTATTTGTGTGTATGCTTGTCATCTAAAACAACACAATCCTCACAAACCCAAGTGATTTGTGATAAAGTATGGATTTTAACCCTTTCTTTTTCTATTGAGGGAATCTATTTTTATTTTTTGGTACTAATTTTTCAAAAACATGAAATATTTGTATTAAAACAAGATTAGCAGAGATACATGTTCAATGTCATGAAGGGAAATGTGTTTTGGTTGACACGCTGTAAAAAGACTTAACTCAGCAGGTCTGTCATTTTAGCTGTTTATTATGGAGAAATTCAGATTTTCTGGTGTCTAAACTGTTCCTAGGTGTGAATTGTTGTTTGTGTCTATGTGTCCATGTGATGGACTTGTGACCTGTCCTGTTGCACAGTGACTGCTGCACATATGTACTCTCAGAAAAATCCTGAGAATCTGTTGGTTTAGTTTCCTCTTCAGAGAAACTCTGCTGCCCCTAATCCTCCAAACTGAGAACATCTGTTGTTTCCTGTTTCCTGTTAGAAGGTCAGACACCGGCTGCTCATAAATACTTCACAAATTTGCTCTAAAGACACCAAACTCTCCCTTTTAGTTTAGACCTTTAAGGTGCTGTTTTGAGATCTTGTTAAATTTTTATGTAGAGGAACACGAGGGAGCAGCTCGTAAAATAAAGCAATACTATCCCATGTAAATTAGGGTGTGATATTTTAAAATCTTATTATGCATATTAATAGGTATCCAAAGTATTCAAAACATTGACGTGGTAAATGTTAGTAAAGTTACAGGAAAGACATGTTTAAATATTTTTAGAATTACGGAATTTCTACAAAAAAATTCAGTCAGAGTGAGTCTGTGTTTTTTTTAATACTAAACACAAAACACATTAACGTGTCAAACCTCATTAAAAAGATCCCCACAACCTAATTTGTCACTCAGTTTGAGGCTCAGGTGGAAACAGCTCAATTTCTACTTCTTTTTAAAGACAAAGACATGTCAAATATGGACTAATGACAAGAGCACCAACACATTTATCAGCTGTCACCGTCCTCTAAGTTCAGTAACATCACTGACTTTCTCCTTTTTTTTCTTGTGGGAAGTATTAAAAGCAATATTCGATTAAAAAAATGTAAAAAAATAAAAAATCCTGGTTTTTCTGGATGATGCAGCGTTTTTTCCATTCCTTAAGTAGACTTCAATCATTATCATAACTGTCTCAATGAGGACAAAAAAAGACTACATGACTTTTTTCTGGGTGGCGTGTGCAAAAGTGGGGTTCCTCCGGTTTCCTCCCACAGACCAAAAACATGCATGTTAGGCTAATCTTTTTACTTTAAATTGTCCCTAGGTGTGGATGAGAGTGTGAATGGTTGCTTCGTTTGTCTCAGTGGCTGCATTCCAATTAATAGAAGTTAACATCCTTTTTACAGAACCACGTACTGTATGTACAGCAGAAGGGTAATGCAGCCCTTGGCAGCACACCTGTGATGCTCAAGACCAAATGTCTCCTGTGAAATGGGCCTAATGATGTTTAAGTTGGGTTGTGTTTGGTAATCTATGAACTACTGCTCATAGAAACGTTACATATACTTTTTATCACTAAAGGAGAGGATAAATCATACCTTTTCTGACGTGCCTGACTTCTTTTTGTGAAGGCAACAGATTACGTGTCTCGGTGCACAAAGTCTGTTTGTCCTCTGGGGATGCAAGCGCTAACAGGAGACAGTAAATATTACATAAACGTCATCGAGCTCTGAGAATGTGGCATGTGTTGCCATGGCAAAAACGTTTTTAATGAATATAGGCAGTGTTTATATTTCCTCTAAAGGCATGCAAAATATTTCATTTCAGTGTAGAAAAACTGCGTCAGCACAGAGAGATGAATTTCAGGTCCAATTTTCAGGAAGCTGGTTTTGAGTGCAGTTTTAACTTTTCATGTGTGGCTCGTCAAAAGCTATGTAATTGCCAGTTTTTAGTCCCCCTCTATTTCTGTGCACATGTTCGCCTATTACAAAACAAGACTTGTTTTCTTTCTCCCTCCAAGAAAGTGCACCCTCACTCAGTACATGTGATAGTTTGAGTAAAAAATAAATTAAAAATTTTAAAGCGACGTGGACAATAGTTCATTTCTTATCTGGCAACCGTGCCTGGCAAGGAAACTACAGCCATCGATGTAAACATGCTTTTTTCATGCTTTTCTTTTCTTTATCTTGTCACAATAAAGAATGATAAAATACTAACATTTCTTGTGTAAACAGGGCCTTCCTGTAATTGACGATTAGAAATAATACATTGTTTAAAGGCACAAAATTTATGTTTGCAAAACACAACCAAGCCATCAAAAAATCTCTACCTCAATACTTTATCAGTCTCTTGGCATTTTTAGAAGCACTTCTCAAAAAGAAGTACAACTCAGACGGAAAATATGAATATTTTGAGCTATTTTCCAAGTTTAGTTAAATTTACTGCAGGATACATATAGATAGGATCAAAACAGTGTTCCTTGTCCACAGTCTCTTGTTTTTTTAGAGAGTCATGGAAAAAATAGCCCACTAGTAAATAGTTGGCAGGGCCATTTTTGAGAGATATTGGTCTGAGTTAAGAGGAAAAATAAATGACTTCCTTCACTGTGCAAACAAATACTTTTAGTCTGCAGTTTGGGTCAACCTACCCCACTTAAAAGTCCTGCTCACATTACAAGTCCAAGTTTTGCAGTCTGCCCAGTTGTTATTGTAAACGGATATAAAGAAGTGAAATTATCTAAGATTTCTAAAACTTTAGCTAATTGTGGGAAAAGATTTAGAATAACAATGATAATAAAGCAGAGGGCGGAGAGGAAACACTCTCCAAATTGCAAAAAATAAAATAAATAAATAACTTCCAGTTTGAACAATCAGCTACATAGAGAGGAAGTTAAAGCCTGATGACAAGAGGGGAACTCAGTCTCATGTAGTCGATGACACTGAGCCAGACGCTGCATTAAAAACTCTGCGTGTGCCAAAGTCTACAGTAAACAAAATGCCCTGGATGGGATCGGAAGCTGATAAAACACACTCAAAAGCAGTTTTGTGCAGCCACTGTGAAGGCTTTCAGATCCCACCCCCACCACCCCACTGCCGCCTGTGAGATTAGCACCCTCCTAATTGTGCGTACGTGAGTGAGAAACTGTGCACATGCGTCACTGCTTGCAGCGGACCTCTCTGGCAGGACAAGTATGAATACCAGAGGACCTGGGGAGCTCGCTGGTGCTCCGAGTTAAGTAAATAAACAGCGTTCGGAAGTGCACATGTCAGGACTCTGCACAACAGAGTTCGCTCCTCCTTCAAAATATTCACACATCTGGTAAGAAGCTGCCAATTCTAGCTTAGAATGGTGTGTGTGTGTGTGTGTGTGTGTATTACTGAGTAAAATAGATAAATAAAACAATGTTGTGAAGAAGGAAAAAGCTTTAAAAAATGTATAAAAAAGAGAAGAGCCCCCCCTGCTTGTTTGCATTACCAACACAAAATTTTAAAACCAAACTTAAATACTTAAAAAAAACTTGCAAAGGCCTTATTAAGTTGTCCACTTTGTCAGGCATTTGAAGGCTGGTATTGATAGTGTACACTAAGAAAGGAACATGCTGTCTCATCGTTTTAATCAGACTGCACCAAAGCCCTTTTTAGTTTCCATGAAGTTTGGAGCACATCACCCTTTTAAAACTTTAAATTTAAAACTTTAAATGCACCCAGCCAAGGTCCGCCTCAGCGAATCAGCACCCCTGGTGTTGCAAAACACACGAGGCAATATGTCATGGCGTGAGCAGAACCGCTGCCAAGCTTTCACCATCTTATTTTGCAATAAAGTTATTCTCATGGAATTGATGATTTTCTTTCATGTTTGTGAGTAGCAAAACAATCAATTAATGAGCAATGATGGGACACAAAGCGTGTTCAAGTAAATTAGATGGAGAACTGTAAGGTTATTGTGCTATAAATGTGCTATGCTTTTCAACAAAAAGTCTAAATAATACCTTGAAATCATTTTTTTGGTAAAATTTGGTATGCTGGCGGCAGTATTTTCAGAGGGACCATGTTTATCTCTTTTATCTCATATTTCATTCACCAGTCTGCATATCTTTTCAAATGTGCAGCGCTGTCATTGTTCACGTCACCATGGTGACACTTCCTGGGTTTTTGATTCGGCTCATGCAGCACAGACTGCTGTGGCGCTACGGTAAAAAAAAAAAGATTAAACACACACTTAGAGAAACACTGTCAGCTGTGAGAGCTATGACGCACGTCGGGCTGCCTGAATATTGTTCAGCAGGCTTTGGCGTCTAAGTGAACATTCCATTACAGGCATTACATTCCTTTACTCTCTCCTGCTGAGTCCAGCCAGCAGCTGTGAGCTGAATTAGTCTCTCAGACTCAAACACACATTCACTCGACTCCTTTGCAATTAATGTGCTCTTCCCTTTCCAGTTGTTTTTATGTTTCTACATTTTTAAAGCGCCACCTCGCACAGCGTAAAATAATTTGATCACATTTGTAGCCAAACCATATCAGGGCCTTATGCTTCAGTTAGCAATAAGCCATCCTAGTTGTTCCTTAACTGTCTGCTAATAAAGACAAACCTAGTTTTGACTTCCTGTTTTACACTTTCAAGTTGAGCTTGGGATGCTTTCTTTCCACATCAGATTTGTACCAAGGGACCAAGAGAGAACAGAGCTATCAACATTGGTAGTCACAGAGCAGAGTATGTGTAGAGAGGAGGATGACAAATGCTGCAATATGTCCTAACCAACGATACTGCCTTTCCTTTATTCACTTTACAAAACATCAAAGCTAGGTGGAGGTGACTGTGGATCAGTGGCTAGAACATTTATCATCTAATGAGAAAGTTGGAGGTTTGATTCCACCAGTATGCAGGCATGTGTTATGAATGTGATCCAAAGCACTGATTGGTCTCTATGGAAGGATTTATTCAGATTTACTTTGTAGGGACATAATAGAGTCCTGTATGAACGTGTGTGGATGGGTAAATGAGGGCAAAGATTGTGTTGAGGAATTTGATACCAATAGAAACCTTGTGGTCTAGTCTGAATATAAACACTTAAATCTACATTTATCAAAGCATAGGTAAAGTCCGTAATTAACATAAAAAATTACAAATAAATTGTCAGTAAATTTATGAAAAGTATTAGCCTGATTAACAATAAACCTCTAAAATAATATAATATTGTTATACGTATGTTTGCCTGGTAATACAAGCAGGCTATGTTCTTTATTTTAGGTTCTTTTTTGCAGGAAGGTTTTATTCAGCAGTCAGCAACAATAAATAAAACATAAGTTCAAAATAATACACATGGTTTATCCATGGCCTGCTATACATATTTTATGTATAACACTGAGCCATCACTGGACAGGTAGTTGTTGTCACGGTGTGCTTATTTACCATAAATATTTGTTGCAAAGATAAGCAGATAGTGGTTTATAATAATGTTGACTATGAAATAAAGTGCAGCTTGACTCTGTGAGGGGTTTAGAGTTGATTGATGCCTCTACACACATAAAGGCATGCAGGAATATGTGAATATGTTGAGCGCATTAACCAAAAGGGTAATTGTTTATTGGGATTGTTCCCTATTAGCACAAAACATCACAGCACTCACATCCTTCATTAAAAGACAAACCATGTGTTCAACTATTTTCCTTCTGACATTCTGTGCTGTTCAGTTATCTCCTCCATCAGCATTTCATCTCCCTCCGAAGGGGATTTTAACATGCAACAGAGAAATAAAGGAGGAAGAGGGAGACGGTGATCTCAGAGAGTCAGAGTGCCTCGTTGCACCTCATGGTTATATGATGACATGGGAGTGTCAGAAGTAGGGCCTCAGTGGAAACTTGAAGGACCAGATGTGATATGGTAGCTGCGTCACTAAGCCTGACTCCTGAGCCTCTGTCTCCTCTTACAGCTGACCTGTGGTCATCGTACTGTAGCTGTCCGGCACAGCAGCTTTTTACTATGTAATGTCATTAAGAAGATGGGCTGGCATTTTGGGCTCTGAATATCCAAAGTAATGGATTAGGGGGCCTATCATTTATTATTTAGGCTATGTCCAAATAATGGCTGACATTTCGAAGGCCGCCATATTTGATCAAAATATAAAGTTGTCCTGTGTCTTTTGACTCACTCTGAAGTTTAGATGGCAAGTTTTTCATGTGCCGTAACATGTCCCACACTTTGCTGCAATTATTTTCTCAAGTGTTCCATGTGCACCACATGTCCTCACATGTAAACAAAATATAATTATTACTTTGCATTCTTTTTTTCCAGTAATGGGGCTAATTTAGACCACTGAGAGATACCAGCTGAGAGGTCACGTACACCAGGGACTAGTCACCAGTTCATCACAGTTAAGATCAATTTAAGATATTCTAATTAACCTAACTTGCATGTGTATCTGGAGAAAACTCACTCACACACACAGAAAAGTACCTGCCAAGATTTTGACCAGAGACTTTCTTGCTGGGACGACTGTGCAACCAAAAATCAAAGATTTAGGCCTCATAGCTCCAATTTCACCTCATGTGTTGCCATTTTCTGATTTGAGTTTAGCCGTGCTGTTTTAACCACTATGTTTCACAAGGAAAGAGGAGTTTCTGAGGGGGAACTGAGCTGAACACAACCTCACCAAAGAACACAGTCATACTCCTCATGACAGCATGTGATGCTGAAGGAAAATGCCTGCAGCTAAACTGTGATGCAATGTTGCATTTTTGCAAATGTTAGCAAGTACCATAATGGTAAAAACACATCAGTATGGATCTGTTTGTCATTTACTCTTACGTATCTCCCTCAGACTTCACCCTCTTAATAGGCGGCTTCTGGTTTGGGCTTTGTATGAACGCAGCTTGTTTGTTTGGTGTCGCCTTTCCCCGTGCATCCGTCTATCGCCTCCTCAGGCGGCAGCGGACACATGAAGTCACCAGGCTTCACTGACGTCAGCTACACCAGCTCCACGGTACAGCCAAACAGTCTTCAATCTGTCCGCCTTTCGTTTCTCCGAACTCCTGGTCATGCTAGGTAACAGAAGCTGTATGAGACAAGGGTTTCAGTGTAGGTCATGTGTGTGTTTCCACATGGTTGGGTTGGGAAGTGGGAGGAGAAGAATCCGAATTAGTGGAGCTGATTGTTTGAGGCAAAACGTGCAGTTTTGTTCCCGCTCTGTAGTCATAAGGCTCAGACAAATTTGTTGAGGGAATTAGCGGCCTGGACTGAAAGCTTTCCTCGTCTTTGTTCGTTTTCACATCAGGGCTCTGTGTCACATACTCTATTCAGGCTGAATGTTTGACAGTTTTCTTCTGCCGGGTTGTCTGTCATTTAACAAAAGCTGGTTCTCATTTTCTTTCACATCATTTTTCTTTTTGAACTTCTTGGAGTCATTTTCATTCTGTTTACCACACGAGCCCGAGTCAAATGACAGGAACGAGCATTCTGTTCAAAGAGTCTGAGCGCATATCCTGTTGACGCCACGACCTTGTGTCCACTTGCTCATTTCAAAATAACAAATTAGTTTACAATTTTACTAGAGAAGTACCTGTTTTGGGGGGAAGAAGAGTTGTAACAAAGAACATGGGAAGTTGGCAGGTTTCGTCAGGAAGCTGATTCATAATTTCTGCTGAAGTTTTTTTTCTCTTTCTGTCTCTGTCGCGCTCTCTCTCTCTGGCCTGTACAGAAACTCATCGGCTTGTGAAAAAGGAGGTCAGCTCTCAGAGGGCACTGAGCAGGAAAACCCTTTCATTCAATGATTGTCTGGCAGGTTTGACGTAAGAGATGAGAAGATAAAAAAACTGATGGGAAGCAGGGGGCTCCCAATTTGGAAAAGCTCTTCACTTGGTCAAACAATAAGCATCATCTTGTGCAAACAAAAAACAATTGTCTTTAATGAAACGCTGTCAAAGCAATTACTTACAGTCATGGGGGAAAAAATGTCCACTTTCTTTTGATTCTTGGGTTTTACATATCACAACATGATAAAATGAATCTGCTTCTATATTATAAACTACTGTAATTTCAAGTCAACAAAAAAGCTCTTTCATTTAATTTTTTATTTATTCTTTTTGCTATTTCTCTGAGCATTGCATGGTCTGACCTTGGGGTGAATTTGTTGTACGTTCCTCTCCTGGGAAGATTGGCAGCTACCTGAAATATTTTTCATTTGTGAATAATATTTCCAACTGTTGTGATGGTTTGAAAATGACATTTAAATCATTTCCAAATTGATGGGCAACAATAATTGATTCTCAAAGGTCATTGCTTACATTTGTCCCTCCTTGGCATTGTGCCAACACACACCTATATGTTTCAGAGAACCAAACTGCTAAAACTCCTGTTTTTACAGATGTGGTCTCAATGATGGTGATCAGTTAATCAATACATTTCATCAGCAGGAAATGTAAAAAAAAAAGTCTGCCTATAATCTTATAAAAGCAGCTTTTACAATATGCTTGTGTTTTTTATCTCATAAATAATGACATGATGGAATCAGTTGAGAGTTTTTGATACACAAGGATAGATTTAAATAATTTTAGAACCTGGTAAATGAGATATTTTTTATTATGTCCTAGTTTGTGCAACAATTAAACTGAAAGAACGTAGATTTTCTTTTTTCCGTGACTGTACTTACTGCCCAATACAATCTGTTACCCATATTAACAGATATAAACCTGTTCAATAGCAGCTCTGTTTAAAGGTCAGCACAGTACGAGGCACCATGCTTATGGACTCCTGTGTCTGAGTGAAAACAGAGCGTGTTGCAGTTACATAAGCCTGCAGTTCGCAAGGACGTTGATAATGGGTGAAACAGAATCAGGACAAAGCCACCAGAGCTATGTTTGGCTGAAAGGACACCTTAAATGTCAAAAATGAAGTCCTCAATATGGGAGAAGCTAAAAGAATTAAGTTTAGATAACATAATGCTGCTGCAAAAACAACTTTGTGTGTCATATTTTTGAGTGCATGACAAATAAAAGCTATAAAAAAAACCTATTTTGTCACACCTGGTTGGTGCTGACATCGTCCACTTTAGTTGTTGCCTTATTTAAAAGAAAATCTCAATACTGTTCATGTGTGAAGATTTTAGAAACCTGCAGGTAAACATGGTACAACCATAAATCCAGAGAGCTGGTCCACATGATGTAGTAAAGGAGTTGTAACAAGTGCAGGAGGCAATCTGTTAATGGATGTCTGATTCCATATTATTCCACTCTAAAGCATTGTGACCCTGAGCTGAAGGGCGGTTACCTGACAGGTCAGACTGGCTTAAAATGACGTCGGTATTGTCCCTTGCATGAAGAATTGCAAAGCAGAAGCAGTGATGGCTGCTGCTGGCCTGAACTCTGTGGTTTCGTAACGGAAAAGCCTGAGAGACACCTACACTGAGCCCGGAGAGCGGCGCCTGTCTGGACGAGCTGACGAGGCAACACAGTCTGACTCACAGCGGCCCGGCTCTCCGTCTCATGCACCAACGCCGCCTTTCACTGCACATCAGCATCAAACTCCTCTCAGAGGCACGGCAGGGTCTGTGTGCCGGTGATCTTTTGCACTTGAGCTTCTCTGCCCCACTAATCTTTCACTTTGTCTCCCTGTTATTTATCATAGGGTTTATGTGATTAGTAGTTTTCCTAAAAGTTTTGATTATTTGCTACTTTGCATTTTTGGCAGTTTTTTCACCTGTCATTGCTGTAATTCACTAGAATTTAAAAGAATGCACTCAAGAAGAAGTACAGTTAGTTGTTTTTTTTTTTGTTGTTGTTTAAACTTTTTGTCAAGTGACTTGCTGAGTCAGCATTCACACTATTGTTTTTCTGTTTATAGACACTGGACTTTCTTCCTCCTAAAAAGGTTTTTTCATCTTGACTTCATTAAACTCTTATCTTAATTCAGAAATTGTCCTTCTTTTGATACAAATACAGGAACATGGAATTTGACCCCGACGGACTATCATGGTTTCACAAGATGACACAAAACTAGGAGAACATAGAATAAATAATAATAAATCACATAAATATTATGATTCCAGTGCCACCATCCAACCTTCCACATGTAATTATGTAGCTGTAAAATCGGGCCTTCAAAGGACGCAGCCCCTGAATTTGGACACAGCCAAAGTTTGTGCTGAATCCCTAAGGCTCCATTAACAGTAACCAGGTATCTTACTGTTTGAGACAAGTTTGACACAAAGGACTGAGTTTCTAGAATGTCTCGAGGTTATTGCAGGTTTCTCAGTTTCCTCACTCATTTGCGAAAAATGTTAAAAAGAATTATGCAACAACTTTTCTCCAAATAGTCACAGAGTCTCTGACTTTGCAAACACTCAGAATTCAGTGAGACCACAACTGTACACATCTGTAGCTTTTCCTTCAATCTTCCGTCCTCATCTAAACTCCTGCCGTCACAGCTCAGTGAGCTACTCCTTTAGTGGGACTCCTGTGGAGAACTTCTTCCTGCTTCTCCATTGTCTGTCACAGCTAATAAAGTACTAACTATTGATAACTATTTGGTTTGGCCTAACTATCTCTTCAGGACACACTTCAGGAATCAGGACTTTACCAAGAGATTTGAAGATTTGCTTTCATTCTCACAGACGATATTAGGAGTTTAGAGTTCTGGATGGATAGCTTGAACTGTTTGTACTTTTCTTACTCACACTCTGTTTCAGTACACACTTATACTAAGATGTGCTGTTCCAGTTTGGGGTGGTTGTGGCAGGTCTGAAGAAACGTACAAGAACAGAGATGTGAGTGTTCGCCATTAGTTTCCTGTCAAAAAGATTGTGGAAAAACATAAACCCAATTTGCTGCACTAATACAGCTGTAAGCAGTAAAGTGCAAAGGTTAGTTTAAAACTGCTGCTTCCCCCCGAGGGGCTCGAGAGTGACGCACAGCAGAAATCAGAGCAAACAGCAGCTCTGTGCTCTTCATTTTGTTTTTCATTTCTGTTCACTCCAGTCATTCCTTTGGTGTGAACACATTCCAGTCAGCTGAAATTCGTTTTCTTTGTGTGTTTTCTCTTGCCGCTGCTGGGGAGCACAGCCGTAAAAGCATGAAGCCTTAAGGAGAGGGGAGATAGCAGGGGCCAGGGGTCTCCGCTGTTTCATCAGATGACACAGTCGTGATTTACGCGTTTTGATGGAGGGATGACGCAAAATGAGAAAGTTAAAACCAGAACATGTGCTTTTCCTCTCTGGTGTTGTCCCACTCCCGCTTCACAGTCTTTAATCGAAACCCTGTGATTTTCCACAATGTCCCCCATTGTGTTCTGTTCCTGTGAGCAAAAAGGTGTTTACAATCTGAGGATCAAGACCCACTGGTTTTCATATTTCTGTGTGCGAGGTTTGAGTTCTTCAAGGAAGCATCAACGTAGCAGGAACCAGAGTTTAACTTGACCCTGTAACAAATACTGATACGATACATGATATTCTACTGTCAAAATATTCTTGCAAACCAACAATGCAGTTGTGTATTTAGTCTTCGGCCAGAGATTTGTAGGTGCATGAAGCAGGGATGTTGAAGCAATAATTTGCCCACCCTGTTTGTCCCATTGTCAGTGGTTGTTGACGTTTTTGGAAAGGTTACACAAACCGCTTGCGGCTGAATTCGTTCTTGGCGCATCTATAACAAAATTACGTTTCAGAATGTTGCAACCTTCATTCCAACTGTCTGAAAAAGCTGCGACAAAATCAAACATTTGTCAGACGCAACACAAAGAAAAACGTCTGCAAAGTCCTGGAGGGACAGAAAAATGACAGTATGTCACAAATCATTTAATAATGTAAAACTGGCAGAGGTAAATAGTTATTTGAAGATGGCAAACATCGATTTGATCCACTGAGTCTGACTCACTAAAACTTCAATATACTTTGTTTTTAAATCTAAAAAGCCAAGTTACCCATCTGTCTCTGAAGAAAGAAACCAAGGAAAATAGACCCAAACAAATACATAAATTTAATTCATCACTGAACAAAGCCTATAGTTCATGACCAACAGGACACAATGCATTCTTTATTAAACACTGAACTGAGCTATTTTCAAGCTCACTGATTTCCCACAGAGCAGCTGTAGTGATAACAGACAGGAGACTGAACCCTGATGACGTACGTGCAACTTTCTGGGAAACAAAAAATAAAAAGGGGTCGTGACTGAGGTTGCTGTGACCCAGTGACTCCACCACAGATGGTTGGATAACGGTGCCCCGGAGGTGTGACGGGCTGTACCAGCAGAGCTGTTACCAACACTGGCAGGGCCACCGAGGGACAACAGGCCCTGAGTGACACAACTGACAGCAACAATCCAACCGTCAGAGCTCCATGTCTCCCAGACGATGTGGACCGGCTCAGAAACCGACAAGGGTTTTTGTGCACCACGTTAACAGAGACATTTCACTCACACCACTGAGTGTGTGTTCTGTGTGTATGTCTGCTTGTCACTGTAAAGAGATATTGATCACATCCTTCCTGTGAATGGATCAACTCTTCTGACACAAAACAGATTTTAAAATGTGGCACGGCTGACTGTAAGAGGAGGTCTTTCCAGGCCCCTCTGGTAGAAATACGACATCAACTCTTCGGTTTCAAATGTCTGTGCTGGCTTATTTCTCACATTTACTTATTAAAATAGTCAAAGCAACCAAAGGTAATAATTAACCTCTGATACTGCTGTTATTCACAGTAAGCAGTAAGTCAGTTTCAAAAGACTGAAATGAAAAAACCTTTACATGCGCCACTCCTAATTTCCAAACACACCAGCTGTTTTTACTTGTCTGTAACACAATGACTGCAATTTGTGTCATTTCAAGTGACCTATTGATTCTGAAAAGTGTTTCAATTTCTCATTACATCAAAGAGCATACTGATGAGCAACTCTGCTTCCAACAAATCATATGAGTTAAAACAATATCGAGTATGTGCTCTAACAGGAAGTAAATCTCATTTGGGTGTTGTTCATTATATTAATTCAAAACAGATCAATAAAGAAACTGTTCGGAATCAAATCATTTGTAATAAAAATCTTCTAGAGAAAATTATATGTTTTGTGCAAAAAGATCTGTAAACTGAACTTTTTTGTTGTAGTTGGGGTGTATAGTAATGATGAGCAGTCAGTATCTTACCTGAAGTGAACTGCTGTCGCAACAATTATCCATCTAGAGAATTAAGGGAATATTTTCATGAATTAAGATAATGGCTGCTCAGAGTAGAACCTTATTCAAGGGTGAATTTTCAGCATTACACTGTTTGAATTTTGTAACCTTTGCATAAAACAGACATTTTTGTTCACTATTTTCACATCCAAATAACAAGATATTATGTTTCTTTGTTAAAGTGCAAATGCTGATGGTAAATGCTGCTGAACTTACCATGACTCACAGTTTTTGTGGTCTAATCTAGACCCTTTTCCTGTGATGAGGATGTGTGAACAACTGCATTATTCGGGGAAAGAACTCTAAAAAGTAAAGTACTCACTAACTCCAGATCGATGCTTTGATGGTCATCAAGTCAAGTAAAACATTTACGAGTCAAACCAGCAGACATTTAGGATTTTCTCAGAGTCACCACAAAACCATGAGAAACAGAGTGAGAGGTCAGTTAAGGTATAGTTAACGTTTATCCTGGGAAATGTACAACAGCTAGTTATAGTAAATAATAAATATATATAATAAATATAAATTACAACGACAAATTAATTATAAGAGAGAAAAGAATCAAAGGGTAAGATTTGACCAGTTAGATAAATTGTGCCTTAAGTTAGTAAACTTGTTTTTGACAATGTAAGAAGAGGAGTTATAACTCAAAAATTGAACCACTCAAACAGTGGCAGCCATATTTATGGTAATTATTTCTAGACATTATAGCCTAATTTACCACTTTGATAAACATAAACAAAAAAGAATTTTTTTTTGTTCTCATTTCACATGTAAATATTAAATATAAAGCATTTGCCATTCCATTTTCTTTTAAAACAATTATAAATTTATTCTACAACTTCATTTGATATTTAGAATATTCTAGACCTTTGCTCGAGAAACATTTCTTCAAATAGACCTCATTGAATTTTATTTAAGGATGACTCGAATCATCAATCCTTTTCAGGGTTTGAGTCATTTTAGTTGTTGGGTTTTTGTCCTTAAATGAGAATTTCCCTCTGATTCTTCAAACTGAGATTACTCAGAGCACTGTCTTCAGCAGGTAGGATATTGACTGCTCATAAGGTAGAAACCCACTTCAAGTAAATCTGAATCATCCCTTTAAACGGAGCCAACGCTGAGTAAGAGAACAAACATTTTTAGGGAGAATAAGTCACAGAGAGTGATCTCCTGTACATATCCTGAAGAACACAAGTAACTTATTATGACAAGAGGTAAAACTACGCTTATTTACACCCCTGAAAATAGCATATTTCTGTCAATAACTATTATAACTAGTGCTATTTTAGGTGCAACTCAGTGGTATTTGGATTGATAAACAGCTGAAGTTTCCGAGCGATCCACTTGACCTGCCTGAACCAAACAGAAACCAGACTGGGTGACTTTAGAAAGATGTAAGAGGATACAGGAGGATCTATAGAGTAAAATGTCATTAATTCAAACTACAGAGCGCGATGACGTTAAGAGATGCAGCGTCATCTCAGGGTGACGCTTCTGTCTGCTGCTGATGGCAGATAGGGTTCTGTGCAGAGGGGACCGTCAGGGATGGAGCGTTGTGACGTCTGTTGTTTGCAGCTTTACGTGGTTCTGCTGTGACTGGTGCCTTGGTGGTGAGGTCCTGTTAATGTTTACAGTTTCTCAACGTGAAAGTCAGCATTCGGTGACACGTGAGCTGTGATTTGACACAGTTCTTCATCAGGAAGAGATAGTGTGAGGATGACACAGATCCTTTCGAACGGATCAGAAATTGTGTCAGAAGAGGCTGGAAGCATGATGGTTCTGTAATTTCACATATTCCTCAGTGACACAGGATGCTGAGAACGTCTAGGTTAGAATGATTCAGCAGTGGGGAAAATATGTGGACTAAAAAATATCTGACACAAATACAGTGATCCTGCAGGTTTAAAAATGACCCATATTTTAAAGTTGTTTGCTGTTTTTACTAGTCCTTATTTTTCAGTTCATATGTAGTTGTTTGCACTTTTTTTGTTCCTTTGTTTATTTAGTGTTTCTATTTTATTTCTAACTTCTATGTGAATCAGTCATTTTGTGTTTAACTGAGATTTTTTGTGTCACTGAGTAAGCACTTTTTCTAAACATAACACAGAAAGGTACAAAGATTTGTAAAATAGCTAAATAAACAAATGTTATATTGTCGGAAAGCCTATAGTTTTCATTTGGAAAATGTATGTATGATGCTGACAATCGGTGTGAATTTTCTCATTTTTTTGTGGCGCATTTATGCTCATTCTGCATTTAGATTTAGTTTGTCTTTGTTTGTAGATTGATGGCAGTCAAAGCACCTAAATGCAGGACAAGGAGGCAGAAAAGAAAGAGTTCATTTAGACAAAAACAGAGCATGATAGCATCTTAGGTCAACCAGCTGTTGAATAACACAATTTCAAGCACTTCCTAAATGTTAAAAGTTAATAATTGAACTTACTGCAGTTTTTAACCTTATAGTCGGGTCATTGATTGAACAGAACAAACTCAGGAAAACAGAAAAACATCAACAGATAAAAAAAAATAACTAAAATAAGCTGTAGGATAATTTCCTGTAAACTGAAAGTTTATTTTCTCTAAAATAAGGTTTGACAA
>JAVKLF010000132.1:11684832-11707521 GCA_034783495.1 Millerichthys robustus
TCTGCTCTGCGACTGACCTGTTTGAAGGTTCTGCAGAGCATCGAGCTGACAGGATCTGACAGTTTGGCCTTTCCAGACAGAAGACTGGACATGATGGTTTCCAGGGTCACCACGCCCAGAATCTTACTGCAGAATCACAAAAAAAGAGCATGTCATGCACCTGTATGAACCGGAGGTATTTATAGTTGTGTAATAAAAAGTCTACAGAATGTAATTTTTAATTTACAGTACATCAATGCAGTAATGAAGACATCACTGAGGTCGTACCCTGATTCGTCGATTACTGGAGCCTGGTCAAAAACCTTTTCTCTCAGGATCGCAATTGTTTTCTGGCAGGACAGGGTTGGTGTGACAGTAAGAGGGGAGGACAGGCGTAAACTCTGGACAGGCAGGTCCCACCACCTTAAAGACAAATGCTTTAAGATCCTAAGCTGAAAAAATTCTTGATTTTTCTTCTGTTTGTCCAAAAACACAACAACTGGACTTCTATTCTGTAGTTAAAGACGTTTCGAAATGTAAGACCTCTTTTGTTAAAAGTTGTTAAAAGAGAGAATCTTTTGGTGTACAGTAAATGGATTTCTTTACCCCTCCCTCAAACAAGCTGTTCTCTCTGCCCAAAATATGGACACTATTTTGGTCGTCAAAAGAGCAAATTGTCAACTACAGAATAGAAATCCAGTTGTTTTGTTGTTGATTTATTTATTCAGTGTTTTGAATGACTGGGAAACTGTTTGTTTGTTTGTGTTTACCAAGGTTTGATGCCATTCAGAGGTTCCAGGCTGAGGAAGCCTTTCTCATGCATCCACTGGTCACTCAGGAACTTTGACCTGGAGGTAAAACACAGCAATAATCATCATCACCAGTGATAAACAGAGGCTGTTTTCCATGCTGAAGGTTACCTGTGTGTTTGTGTGTGTGTGTTTACACACATTGGACCCCATGCAGGTGATTTGTTTCTCAAATAAAATAGCATACCCTCAATCACAAGGTCAACTTTAACTTTTTTGTTCTCTACCACAGACCCTTTAAACTAATGAAAACTGTGTCAATTTAAGTTTGTATGTTTATATGTTGTATAATCCAATTTAAAAAGTGAGTAAAGGGAACAAAATGAAACAAAACAGCATGAAAGCAAAACCCATTTAGTTTGTGTCTACATATGTGCACTGATAAAATAAAAGATTATTTTAAAATATGGTAATATTATGGGTTGTGGGTAAAATGAAATCTAAACTGAGGATTAATGACATCTAGTGGTATGTTGCAGAATTGCATCCATTTAATAAATCCATTTAATTTCTTTTTCTTTATCTTTTTTTGTTTTTTAGACTTGGATTTTTGTTTAAAATCTCATTTGTTTCTCACATGTAGTTGCGGACAGAGTCGGGCAGGATGACCACACAGCGCTGACCCTCCTCCAGCTGCTGAGCCATCTTCATCGCTGCTGCTATCGCTGAGCCGGAGCTTCCGCCTGAAGGGAAACAAGCAAATCAATCTAAATTCATTTATCACAAACCCACACAGAAAACATATAAAAAAAAGGAATAGCAGTGAACTAACCACACAGGAGGCCTTCCTCTTTTATCAGTTTGCGTGCCATGTTGAACGTTTCCTTATCAGTAGATTTGTACCACATGTCCACAACCTGCACCGTTTTAAAAAACAACAACAAAACAGGGTGACAGAGTTGAAATCTAGCTAGAACGTAAACCACTAATATTTACACAATACTACTCACAGATCTGTCCAACACTGTGGGGATGAAGTCATATCCAATGCCCTCAACTTCAAAATGAGACTTTTTATTGTGTTCTTCTGAGTGTACAAGAACAGAGCCCTCAGGGTCTACGCCAACTATCTAAAAACAAAGAAAACATTGTAGCATAAAAGTTTAAAAAGGCATGTAACATATACAATACTTCAATTATGTGGTTTAGTTGCTGAGATGAAGATGCATGTCTTGCCTTCACATTGGGGCATTTCTCCTTCAGCTTTCGAGCGACACCTGTGAGTGTACCACCTGTGCCTGCTCCGGCCACCAACATGTCCAATTTTCCTAAAGGAAAAACAAAAACATACTTATTTTCTTTTGT
Organism: Millerichthys robustus; assembly: GCA_034783495.1. NCBI lineage: Eukaryota > Metazoa > Chordata > Actinopteri > Cyprinodontiformes > Rivulidae > Millerichthys > Millerichthys robustus. The sequence goes on from JAVKLF010000132.1 coordinate 11,686,926, forward strand.
TTGTTTGTTTACAAAACTCTTGATATATGTTTTTTTATTTTGTATTATTTTTTAATGGTCCTCCACATATTGTTAAAAAAATTATATCATTATTATTATATTAGTTATTATATTATTATATTATATGATTATATATTATATTTTTATATTAAAGTTAATATATTAAAGTTTTTCAATAAAAATTCAGTGCTGTTACGTTGCATCTTGTTTGTTTGTTTGTTTGTTTTGTTTTTGATTTGTTTTTACGCTAAATAGCAACCTGCAGTTAAAGCTACTAATGCTATCTTAGCTGTAGACTCTATCACTTGATTTACCTACTTAATCAGAGTAAAATTAAGTTGTAAATAAAAGCAACTACTGAATTAAAGAAATTATACAGGGAACAGGTGGAAGAGAATTTGGAGAGGTGGAGGTTTGCACTTGAAAGAAGAGGAGTTAAAGCCAGCTGTAATAGCAGAGAGTATGTTTGTCAGGGGTGACGTTTTGACCAAAAACACCCACCATCGCACTGCTCCAGTATCTCCTCAGCTGTCATGTCGTAGTGAGCCAGCGGGTTGCTGGGATTGCGATACTGGTCGAGGATGTGCGAGTTGGGAATCTCGCTCTTCAGACGCCAGGCGGTGCGTATGTGAGACTCCGGTGAATCGTAGGCTGCAGATGTGGGAGTGCGCACAATTTCTGCCCCCAGAGCTCTCAGCACATCCACCTGGGACACAAAGAAGGATCAATGACACACTTTGAGCTTATTCAAACCTGAAAGTCTGAAATGACTTACCTTCTCCATACTCATCTTCTCAGGCATAACAATAATGCAGTGGTAGCTTTTGACAGCCGCTATGAGAGCGAGGCCGATCCCTGCAGACAGATTTGTATGATTTGATGCAGCCAACCGCGTGCTTTCATTGTGCAGGTGATATTACCGCTCTGATCTGCTAAACTGGAAGTACCTGTGTTCCCAGAAGTGGGCTCGATGATGGTGTCTCCTGGTTTGAGTATCCCTGCTGTCTCTGCGTCCTCTACCATTCGCAGGGCGATTCTGTCTTTAACGCTGCCTCCTGCATTGAAGAACTCACATTTGGCCACTTAATGCAGCGAGCCAAATGAAAGCATAGGATCAGTAAACTGCTATCTGATTATATTTATATAAAACAGGCACTGAGGTTTTTACACAGATCACCTACTGTAGGTCAGTCTGTTCTTTGTGTGGGTTCTAACAGCAATGAAGTAGCTTTTGTACCAAAACCAAATGTATTTTTAGCAATGTAGCAATTAAGGCTATATGGTTTCAGCAGGTTGTTGCTGATGTACACATGGCTTTGTTTGTTCCTGCAGCATTTTGGATCAGGCGCACTGAAGCATCCCATGCATGGACATCTAATTGGTCCACAGTGTTTTGGTTCTGTCAAAGCTGCATTGTAAACGGATGGATAAGAGAGAATAGCCATATTGTTCTTTTGCTTGTTGTGGGTATTTTTTGTTTGTTTGTTGTTTTTATTCTGGTGTGCTTTTCCTGAATGGTCCAAGCATACATGTTGTTGATGCACACAACTGCAAATGTCTGGGCTGCAGAGGGGGTCTTTGTAACTTGCTTAAAATTCCATTTTAATTCTATCCTTTTGTGGATTACATAACTGTTGATGTTGACTGTGGAGACAAAATGTCTGGAGAGAATCGCAGGATAAAGAAACTGGCACGCTGGTGTCTTCAAACAAAAACTAAGTGTTAAGTGAAGCTGAGGCCAGAGCTTTTGGGGTAGAGGAATTACATTTGCATTCATCATTTGTAAGTTTTGTCACGTACAACACGACTATCCAGCACTGTAATCTGATAGAAAGTATGACAGACAGACAAAAACAGTTTTCATTTTATCGGTTTATGGTTTAGAGTAAAAACAAAAAAGAAAAGATTAAACAGATGAGACGTTTTACATCCAAACATCTACACCATTAAGCAAAAGCAGCTGAAGCAATCCTCCACCCAATACCCCAAAAATTCTGAAGTTTCACGTGGCATTTGATTTGAGGGTATGTTTTTCTCTTTTGGCCAGAAGAACAACAAGTCCTTCATGATCACTTTTCTATCCATGGGAACACACTGACCCCTCCAATAACAGTCACACAGAGGTTGACAAGAGGTCAAGAGCTACGCGATACTTTCTTCCAACAGGTGAGCAAGAAGTAAAAAAAAAGATGAAGTCGAGTGAACAACCTAAAAACAGCATCAGTTTTAATTCAGCTAGCCCTCTGAAAGAAATCTTTGTCAACAACCACAGTATTGGCGGACACTGTTTTAATCCTTCACTAAACTTTTCAACACTTAGAACTCAGAAACTCATAAAACGGTGTGCAGGATGGCAGGTGAGCATTGCTTTAAGTTTTATTCATGAATGTTTTATTTGTGGCTGCAGCAACAATCATTGATAAAAGTTCCCAGAACTGTTTCAGAGGGCATGCATTGATTTCCAAAAGACAGTCATTTTTTTTTTACAATGTAGTGTTGCTTAAATGCTTTTTTTCCCCTAAATCAACTGTGTATAGATTCCACCAAATCACCTGTATTTTGTAATATGAAATGCAGAATTTTACAAACTGTATTTGCACAAACTCTCTATTTTCTGTTTTTCAGTTTTGCCCAAATTATTGTATATTTATCAGCATTTTACCATACCTTCTGAATCCTTGTGCACGCAAAAACCTTATGTTTGTTTCTGTACAGATGCTTGTACTCACAGATTTCACACTTTAGCCCAAACTCCTTTGGGATTTTGTTCAGTCGAACCAAAGGTGTGTATCCAACATGGCCGAGGATGTTGGGGAGGATAGCTGGCGGCTTAACGCTGAAATGAACAAAAGATCAAATCACACAATCAGCAATGTGAGGAGGAAAAATTATCACCCAGCTCCCCAATCTCAATTATATTAGAATGGAGCACAAATCTGCACACACTGATGAATGCACAGCTTTTTAAAAGTTCATTTAGTTTGCACTGTAAAATTCTGGCAACCACAGCTGCTGGTAAATGACTGTGAGCTTGAAGATATATCATTTAATGTTGTCATTTGTTCTACAATTCCTATGTGTTTGTTTTTACTGAAAGACTACATTTTCAAGCTGACCACAGTGAGAAGGTCGGTGTTCACCTATGAGGGAGATATAAATCGATGTTTCAATCTGACTTGATGACACTGGTTAACACAGTTTCAGTGTATTTCTTATGCAGAAGTGCATTTTGCTGCATGTCTTTGCTTTCATCAGCTGATTAACCTGATCTAATTAAACTGATTTCGTCACTCGTCGGTCTGGATCTCACCGTGGGGGGTGGCTGTGAGGCGACTCTGAAACCGGTGCTCCGGGCCTCCAGGTGCATCTGCTGGGCAGATCCGGGTGGATCCATTTAATCTCGTCATCCGACCCGTCCTGGTTCAGCTTTCTCATGTCGTGGTTTCCACATTTATCCCCTGACTTATCTTCGGTGTTGAGATGACTGCATTCACACCGTGGGTTTGATTTGTGACCGCCGGTGAAAATTTCAGCAACGGCATCCTTTCTGTTTGCTTGTGTCAGAATGTCTTCATCCGTGCAAGGTGCCTGAGCATCTTTTAAACACGTACTAGCAGACACAGAGGGCATTGTTCACCTGCAGCAACATAGGACAGACCTCACAGTTACACATCAACACAAAACCATCAGATTCTAGCTAATAGACCAACGTCGCTGTGTAGATTAGTCTAAATGTTGCACAAATTACACAAGATTATCCATTATCCATCATCTTTTTCCAAATTGAGGTCATTCAAAGAGCAGGTAAGATATTAATTGTTCATAACTTTTTTACAGAACCCCACATCAAAAGAACTGAACTCTTCCACAAAAAAAGCAATGATTTCTGAAAGCTTTACTGAATTACAGTATATTATGCATAAAACTCAGCCAATTTATATCTGTGAGCTGATTGTGATTTTTTCAGAACTAAAATACAAAAACAGCAATTGTTGTTGATGTGTCTAAACCAAGAGTAAATGTAATTTTGTTTAGAAAAAAAAGAGATAAAAACTATGAATAATGACATGTGGCTAAATATAAGGGGTGAAAGAGAGAATGTGCGAACAGGTGCAGTTTGGTATTTATAAAAAGAAAAAAAGGGCATTTCTGATTCTGCTAAGAGAGGCAGTTTCCTCTCACTGCTGAGAGACTCTCAGCTGAACTAATCCCTGACAGGATTCACTTTGAATTCATTACTTTACAAAGTTTCAAGAGCAGACAGTTCCTCCTCCTCCTCAGTGTGTGTGGTCTGAGCAAAACAAACTCTGTTTATCTGATTCAATCTGATACCATCAAACACATAAAAAAACAATGTCAATATTCAGGAGAGTGACTAAAAAACCATGAAAATTCAGAAAGGTGATGACGATTTTTCTCTAATCTAATTGCAATTTCAAGAAATCCAAGAACAAACTATAGGTCTACAAAACAATAAGCATTTTGCATCTAAATCCACATTTTGAAGCTGTATATTAAGTTCTGCAACATATAGAGAAATGTAACATTTGTAAGAAATCATCAATATATAAACTGGTAGAAGTTGAACAACTTTATGGGAGTTTTTAAATGTTCTTTTTAGTTCTCTATGTTTTAAAAGATACCCTGTATAACAGTTCATTAAGTGAACAAATCCTGCAAACATTAAGAAAAGTTTAAATTGCATTCTGACCTGTAATTTGTTTTTCCCAGTAGAGTTTTAAGAGTTTACTTACGGAAGTAGGTTTGGCACCACTGACACACGTCCAAAGACTTGTCCACACAAAGACACTTATTCCCAGGGCCAATCTGTGTGGGGGTGTGGGGTCTTCATGAAGAGGACCAAACCACTGAGAGCCAACGAAGGGGGGAGACACAGATTCCCTACATTTAGAACATTTTGCTTTTGTATTCATAACCTGTTTTTTTTATGCATATCACTGAACTATTTTAATCAGGCAGTTTGTTTATACTGATCAGATGGAATTGATACGATTTTTGTTCTGAAGAGGGGAGGTCCAGACACCCCTGCTCCCTGCAGGATTGTAAAAACCTGGCACAAACTATTGTCTTAGCTGAGCAGCCACTGGCCCAAAAAAAGGCTTATTTTAAAAGGATAGTGTGCATCCAGTACTTAGAGCTCCAAACTATTTTATTTTTAAAAGATTTTTTTTCTGGTTATTTTAAGCCTGCACAAAAACTGGTGAATTTAAAGCCAAGTCCTAACTAAACTTTTTTGGCTATGTACATAACCAAGACTTTCTAGCCTATTCAATGTCCCAAAATATCTATGCTAAGTTGGCATTAAGGTAGTATGTGTTTATTTCATAAATATGAATAAACTTAGTTGAAAATATAATCTACACTGTACTTACTGCTTGTTTCCTTCCTCTATCCCCCAGTTCTGTAAAAAAAAAATTCATATTGTGGCAAATCTTTCTTATGTTTTCGTTTTCATGTTTGTCTTAATATTTGCAATATTGTCAATATTTTTCTAATAAAATAGCAAATTATAGAATTTAAGGCCATTGTCTTGCCAATGTTTCACTTTCAGCCTTGTTTTACCTTTAACCAAAACTTATCTTCGGTTGAGAAATATTGCATATACTTGCATGTTATGAAAAAATCACATTTTTAACATTTTGCATGTGTTTTACTGCCTTTTTGTGCACCTGATGCACCTTTTATTTTCCGTATTGGTCTGTCAGAGACAGTGTAAATATCAAACAAAAATATTTCTCAGACTATTGAACTGCACAGAAAATCAAACTTCAGCAATTATATAAAATGTGAATTTAGGCTGCTCTGTTGACAAGTCACAAATCATTTTGAATGAAGAAAATAAATTCATATTTTCTGTGCTTCCCTCTTTTTTGTATAGTATGAGTTCACTCTTCTTTAAGCATGTAGCCAGTTCAGGCAGCTGGTAAGGATGCCCACTGATGCCTCCTTAGGGACTCTTTTTATATAGGGGGGCTTGTTCAGCTGTTAGGAGACCCCAGGGAAGACCCAGAGACTTTAACCCTATAGAGAAATTGTATATTTGTGTATGCTTAAAGGCCAGGTTAACGCTCACTTCTGCCAAGAAGCATGGAAAATTATCCACCCATAATTATCTGGTTCTTACATGGTTTTACATTGAAATAAATACAAGTTTAATTTTAAAAATGTATATATTTTATGTATCTGACAGATGGGTGTATGTAAAACTACATCAGCTAAAGTGACGTTAAAGTAAAGTAAGATTGAGGAGTCAATTTTTTTGACTCCTTAAAAACATGAGGTTTGGAGTTCCTTTGCTAATTTCAAACACAAGGATTATCTCCACTTTACAGCAGTCATTTATTTTTAGCACCATTTTTAATCTCATAAATGTTTTCAGATAAGGACCATTATCTTTTATCCTTGACACCATTTCAAGCTTTTTGGTTTTGATTGAGGAGAGTAGTTTGAGACACCGACCTAATTAATCATCCTGAGTCAACAATCATGAGAGGCTTTAACAACAAAACAATTAGGTTTAGTGTTTCAGTCACATTTTAAGTGGATTGTTCTGAAACTACAGGGAGAAGAGTCAAGGCAGCACTGAAGGATGAATTAAGCCACATCTTGTTTAATGTAATCAGCTTCCATTGTTCCTGTCAGAAATAGTTCTTGACCTGCTAGTCCTAAAATTCTATGTCTTCAAAAGTATTTCTTCAAACTGCTGCTGCCTTTAATACTAATTTTGTGTTCAGTGCTATGAACACTCATTTGTAGACATTCATTTATAACCATGCTAATAAACAACAATCAGGAATTAGTTTTGTTAAGAAAACATTTATTTTAATAATGAGGTGAAATTTTTTTTCAGGAATCAGTTTAAAACAACACTGCCAAAGCTTCACACTGACGGCTTTTGAGTTATTCCTAGAACAAATCTGGTTGTGTAGAAACTTAGAAAAGAAAAACAGACAGTGATGGATTCAGGGATAGAGGGGTGAGTAGAAGTCCTGGTTTGAGGCTCAGAATCGTCCTGAACGCTCTCTATCTCTTGGACGACGCCTCTCATGATCGCGACCGCCTCCTCGACCTCTGTCTCTGTCTCTTGATCGGGACCGAGACCTGTGGCGGCTGGAGGGGACAAAAAAAAAAAAAAAGAATTTACCTTTGTTAAACAAGTCCACAATACACTTGTATTGTCCTTTTACTTTATGACCATTCATGCTCTTTAGAGAACGGCTTAAAAATACTATTTTTTAAATAGATTTATCCACAATAAACTAGTCAATATTTTCGAGCCATCGCAGTGACGTCACGCTGAGAGAACGTACTGCTTCTGGGGAAAGTAGAAGTCACCTCAAACAAAAGAGGAGCACCACCTAGTGGACTAATATAAAAAACACAAGTATAGGGTTAGAGGTAAAAAGGAAAAAATGTTAAGAGTAGAACAAATTATTTTACAATATGCTTAATGTAAAGTCAAAAGCATTCTTTTATTGTATCTTTAATCATCAGATGTACTGATTCTATGGGTGTAACTTTCTGTGCTTGCAGAGAAAGCTGCTGGCAGTTTCTATAAGCTTAGTGAAACCAGCATAATTGGTTTCTGTATACCCTCCCATGCAAGAATGTGAAACATGCTTATCTCTGCTTTTATTGTTACTATGCATGATCCCACCCATATGTTCTAATAAATAGCTACTGAGGAGAATAAGCTTCAGAGAGTTGTGTGAGACCAGTGGTTAAACAGCTGATCTGAGCTCTCTCCTGCTGCAGCATAAAACTTAGTTCCTGTCTATGTTGTGAATCAACTGAGTCGGAGTGATTATTGAATAACATCCATAATCTGAACCTGACACTTAATATAGGATTAAAAACTGTATTTATAATGATTTTCAATGTGCCAGATTTTTCCCATAAGGAACACGACAGTGTAGTAAAGTTATTGTGAGGTTATAGGAGCACTTAAAAAAATTGACCAAAAATAAAAAAAAAAAACCTTTTGAAGATTTTTAGGTGAGATACAAGGATAAAAAGTTTCTGAATGTGCGTACCCCTTCCTGCGACGCCCGTACAGCTCTCTCCTCAGCTCACGTGAAATGGGTTTCAGATGCATGAAGTTACAGAAGCCTCCACGAGTGCATTCTCTGAGAGGAGTTAAAAATATGCCATTAGACTGACTGAGAGCAGCAAAAACAAAAAACATTTTCAAAGTTTTACACCGGCCAAAGAGTAATACACACTTGTTTACTAAGCTCTGTACCTGATACAAAAATGACCAGGACACTCCTATAAATGACTAGTTTGAACTAATGGCTCTTTTCTGCCAACTTAACAGAGAGCCTGTCTGGAAGCTCTCTGCCTCGTGCTGCACTGACCCCATCTCATACTGGCGACAACAGGCCTCTCTGAAGTCTGTGACAGGAGAGAGCTCAGCGTGAATGGGCTGCCCGTTGAACCAGCGATTATTCAAGTCTATCACAGCCTTCTCAGCATCTTCTTCATTCCGAAACTACAAGACAAAGAAAAAGATTATTTAAAAGCAAATGAAAACTTTGGAGCAGAGGAAGCCATCACAATTCTACAAAAAAAAGGCCTGATGCTCACCTTCACGTAAACATTTCCAACCAGGTGGTCCCCGAGGTTGTCACAGACGTTCATTTCTTCCACTTCCCCGTACTTTTCTTCCATCTCTGTGAAGACTTCCTGAGAGGATAAGAGAGAAATGCCACAAGTCAGAAGTTTTGACCTGTATGTAAGAGTAAAAAAATGAAAGAATACCAGTAAATGAGTTACCTCAAAAAATTCATCATAGTGCTCCTGCATCTCCATGTCACTGACGGTACCTGGAGTTTATAAGAAAGGATATAAAATTACAAAGCTCTAAATATCAAATGATCCACACAAGCATCTGTTGCTTGGGTGACAGTGATCCTACCTGCCTTACAGGTCTGATGGATTTAATTAAACAATGTCTTTACTTTAAAAAGGAAAATCGAATTCATTTTTCTTTTATACAGTTAGGCACTACTTAATAATACAAGCATTTCATGATTTTGTTTTTGGACACTATATATATATAAAAAGATATTTGTAACCAGAATACAAGTCATAACTCAAATCATCTCTTATGAGTTTAATGTAGAAAGTGTTGATCTGATACTGAAATAATTCCATCCATCACCTGCAGCTTATTATGAAATGGGGTCATGGGGGAAGCAGCTTGGGCATTTACCTGTTTTCTTTAAAGAACAAAAAGATTATTTGTGTGTAAAACATAGAACCTCATTTAAAAAGGGCATCCTTTGTAAAAAAGAAAAAGCTTTATGGTTGAACTTTAAAAAAATATATGTCTGGTAAAGAAACATATAACCTACAAACAAATAATATTAATTAATTAATAATTAGTAATAATTTCTGCACACTTGTCTATCAAATAGGATCTAATATTTACTAGCTTTGGAAAAGTACTATGCATCTTGATGGATTTTGGTGTGTGTGTGTGTTCACAAGTTATTGCTTTGAAATTATGTCTGTTAAAAACTTATCTGCTGCTCAATTACAGCAGTTTGCGGTTTGAATTTTCACTTACAGGTCAGACCATCCAGAGACTGAGTGTTGTTCTGAGGGTTCCGGTAAATGTTCAGCAGGGCAATCGTCTGAAACACAGCAGTTTTATCAATGGATGATTTAAGACAAGCATCGAAATCAAAAGTCTCCGCAAAATGCAAGTAAATCTGAGTACCTGGCTAAATGTTGGCTTGTTGTGTAATCTGGAGCAGCGGTCGCCATGTCGGCAGGCACCAATTTTAAAATAAAAAGAGCAGTTGACCCTGAAAAAAAAAAAACACACGCAAAGATCAAATGAAAATGAGAGGAAATAAACAAAAAACGTTCACAAAAAAGAGATTTATTTTATAAATCTGGACCAGCACTGCAGACGGTTTAGTATAAATATCTTTGATACGAAGATGAGAAAACTCAGCCTATAATGTAATGTCTTTACATGTGTAATAATGTCGATTTCAACAACTGCATATATGCTTAAGCTTTAACATTGTTTATATTTCTTCTCGGATTTATCCTTCATGTAAGGACATCAATGCAAAAAAATCTAAATTATTAATCATTGGTGAGCAATGATTAATAATTTAGATTTTTTTGATTAAGGTAAAACAAAAAAAACGGACTGATCTTTGCTGTATACTCTGTGGGGCGATAAATGAGTGGGGAAGGGCCGCCATATTTACGTGAAAAAACGGGAATGGTAAAATTTTAACGTCGGCACATGTTTAAGTGAACTAAGCAGGCGGAGCTTGTACTCAAGTCTAAGCAACGAATCGACACTTCAGGGATAAACTCCTCCCTACTCGTTCCAATTAGCCAGTACAGCCAACGGTGCTCCGGTATCGAGCGGATCTAGACCCGACAAGCGATGACCGCTTAGCGGTACAAAGAAGTGTGTCAACTGCTTAAACAGCAGATGGTAGTTTGTGTAATCCAAATAATGGAATGTATATCTTAATTTAAAAATAGATAATGATTCCTAATCTCCCCTGCCTATTACATTATAACTCAACAACAGTCGATGTGCGATAGTTAGCATATTAGCACTAGTAGCTACTGCTAAAGCCATTGTGTGTGTGTAATGTTTCCGTCTCCAAACACGACTGAGTTCCGCTAATAAAATCAAGCTTTAAGGAACTAAACGACGAAACAACCTTCTACTTTAACTAAGTTAGGTATTGTGACTCACTTATCTTTCTCTGTCCCAAAAATAGAAGCGAGGTATTCTGCCATTTTGGCTCGTCTGTGTTCAAACAGGCAGCATCAGTCTGAACACTTCCGGCCCTTGGGTTTTTCATAATAAGAGCCTCATTTCCGGACTAAAATCAGAACTTATTGCCATAAAACATTGTGTCCCCCTAAAACAGAGTTAAATAAAAGATCAGCCTAAACAATATTTAAGTTTTTTAAAGACTCATATGAAAAATTTAACCGGAAAAATTCGCTTAGGTTTAGAGGTGCACATGTTGTTGCCACTATAATTTGTAAATTTGCTCGTTTGCAATGGCTTTGCTCAGCAGTGACACTGGAGGCCTCAAGTGACTGTCACTGTTACTCTACATACTGCAATGTGAAATACTGGACAGTAATCACAAAGATGACAACTTTAAATTTGTACATGCATAGATTAGGAATATGCACATTTCCAAGCAACAATTGACCACATGATTAAATTTTTATTTTAATTAAAAACATAAATTCTATTTATCAACAATTTAAAAGAAAAAAACAAAGCATCTTGTCAAATGAATTGTCAATTAATTTATTCTAATCTAAATGTATTTAAAATTTTTGAAGCTTTGGTGCAAATTAGTATACTATATAGGATAATTTAAAGAAACGTAAAACGTTTAAAATAGAGAGATAAATAAAGCAACTAAATTTACTTTACCAGACCTTTTTTTTCCAAAAAAGAAAATTGTTTGGAGGAATAAGTGCCAACAAATTTCTCTTTACTACCCTAGAGAACTTTTGATGTTCATGATAAATATAATATAAATAGCTAAAGGCACATGGGCACCATGGAAATTTAAATACAGATGCCTAACTAAAAGACAAATTAACAATGTGCTTCATAAGAACATATGTGGGTGTCCACAGTTTCATACCAGTAAAGATTAGGTATAAAGTAATTATAAGACAAAAACAGAGCTACTTCATGCAAATTATCAGAAGTTAAACTGCTGTCTTCTACATCATTTGTGATTGCCAGTAAGTTACTAAACTTCTGTAAAAATAATCCACATGAATTTCAAAATAAAGAAGCCAGAGAACATTATATTAATACACTTTTATTCTTTACTGCAAGAAAACAAGATAAAAGTACCAGATTTTCCATTTAATCAATGAGGGGAATTATTTATAAATATTTTACAGTGATAACCATTAGTGCAACTTTTTAGGAATAACGTGTTATTGAAGTACTTCTCTTTAAAAAGAGGATACAGTTGAAATGTTAAAAACAGTGACAACTTTTATTTTTTGCAGATTTGTAGTTTCAGAATTTCCAGTTAGTCCCCGCCCACTTCTTTAACATTACACTGTAATAGTCCCCAAAACTTGCAAGAAAGAACTCGAGCGTGTTGTTTATTTCTAACAGCTGAACTTTTTTGGATTACCTAAAAATCTGGGCTTTAATAGGTACGGATGTACTGAATATGAGCGTATTTTATGAGGAAATGTGTAGTCAACTGTAAGTCATGTGAATGGGGTCGTAACTCCCTTCCCGCTATTTTGTAGCTGAGCTAGCAAAGCTAACGTGGCTATCTGCTAGCGAGCGTAGTTCGGAAGAGGCCGCCCACCTTTAAGCCAGCACGCACAAAGAATTTATGTGAAAGCTAGACTAACGTTGTCTGACAGAGACAGCTATTTGTGCTATTTCCTTTTTGCTGGTAAAGAAAAACGGCGTTTGGTTAGCCTTAGCTAGTTAGCTTAAAAGGTAAATCAGCAGAGAGGTTGCCGCTGATCGTCGTCCATCTACAAAACACACAGTAGGTATCCATCCTGAGGAGCGGAAACGGTTTTTAAGTCCATTCTTCTATAAATAATTATAGTTCACAAATTCGACTGTTGCTAACAACACAAAGGGGTTTTGACGCTGTATTTTCTTAGCAAAACACTCGAGTTGTTCCGATCAGGTCTGCTCTCGGAAGTCTTAACGACGCTTGTATACTTCTTTAGCCAGGATTTCCGGCTCCTTTCCATTTGCCCTATGCTGTTTTGTTTCCGTTTATTCTATTTCCGTTTTAAAAGTTTTCTACGTCCAGAGTTTCAGTGTGCACTAATAAAGACGTGTTGAAGTTATTGCTAAATGCAGTTTATCGGGATATTTTGATGCTAATTTAGCACGCGGTTGTGTAATACTGTATCTCGCCCACGCGCTGCTATTTATTCCGTAGCTAACATGTTTACCAGTTTGTTTTATTTTAGCCACGCAGACTGATTTGGAGTTTTCCGTAGTTTATGACAGCACGCAATCAAGACAAAAAAGTCTTAATGGCGTTGGGCTCTTGTTTTATCTGTCATGGCCTATAAGTTTGGCTTTAAATGTATTAGCCTCGCCCTCGAGTTAGCCCCTGTTGGCTGTGAGTGAACTGTCCCTAACGGCCAACGAGGAGTCGAGGCTGAGAGGCCTTTTCATCTGAAAACACTTTTTGATTTATTTTATTTTACTAGAAATATTACAGCAGTTAGTTAACTTAATTGCTGGATAAAAAGTTATTTAAGTTGCCATATAGTTTGAAAACAAGCCCTTTGCAGTTCATTTCGTCAATATGTACTATTTTTGTCCATATTAAAAACAACGAAACTAAAATTTGTACGCAATCAAAAATATTACTGCATACATTGATATAGTATTTCAGTACTTTTTAATATAGTAAATTCAGTATTTGGTATTTCAAACAAAGAAATGCATAAATTAGCAGCTATGCAACTTAATTGTTTTACATGTATGTAATCTGATAAGATAGTGTTGTCTACAAGTTTTTACTGCCCCTAATTTTTTACATTTTGGCTTTAAAGAAGTGCAATTTGCTTGTAATCTTCTAGTGGTCTTGACTTTTAGCTGCTTTTTTTCCCATTCACTTTTTGTTCACTCCCTGCTTCTGACCATCAGATAATTGTTATGTTTGTTTAAAATGAAGAACAAAAAGTGCTAAATGCTTTTTAAAAATCCTAAATAACATTGAGCAAAATTACTTAACATTGGAAGCAAAGTCTGAAGAAATGAGGGGTGTCTCAAGATCTTTGCACAGTATTGTAGATGCAGGGAATTTAATATTAGATGAAATTTGTAAGGGTGGCGAATTACCTTTTTTATGTAAAATGGCAACATCTGCTTCCTCACTTTACAAATACCTCGAATAATGCTGTTTTGTATCGTTCGCTGCTTCAAAATTATGTCCATAATTTGTTGGAATATGTTTAGCAAAGTTGACCGACTCTTGTGTGTTTATAGCTCTCAAAATGTCAAAAAGTGAGGCAGAGGAGATGATAGAGATAGAGATTGATGAACGGGAGAAACAGGCGTGCCTGGAAGAAGGGTAAGCAAGAAATTAGATATACAACAAATAACCTTTGTGCAGAGACTAAATTCTTGTTTAAAATTGGTTTAAAGAGTTGATGAGCAGACAATCACGGCGTCTGATCTGATTCAACAAGACATTGACATCAATGAGCCAGTCGGCAATTTGAAGAAGCTCCTGGAGCCTCGCTTACAAATTTCACTGGACTCCTTTGATATCTGCTTGCAAGATATTCAAGTAAGACTCTTTAATAAATGGAATTTTGATGAGTGGATCATTTTGTTGAAAGCTGGTATTTTGTTGTACTAGAAATTGATCGTATGTCTTATTTTGGTGTTTAGCTCCATCCGGACCACAGCCTCTTTGATCAGGGAGTAAAAACAGATGGCACAGTCCAGCTCAGTCTGCATATTATAACCAAACCAGGTACCAGTTGAACCAGAAATTACAAAAAGCTTCACACTAGGCTTGTGTTGACGAGGAAATTTGTGACAAACTGTTCATTTGTGTTTTTGCTCAGGGGAGGAGAAACTGAACATTCTGGAAATAGTGAAGCCTGTAGAAACCGTGGAAGTGGTGATCGATCCGGATGCTGCCGGAGAAGAAAACACAATGGTGGAGGAGGGCCAGCTCATCGCCGTAGAGCGATCCGCCCTGTCTGATGAGACCTCCGAGCAGGTCACACGTTGGGCCGCGGCGCTGGAAGGTTACCGCAAAGAGCAGGTCCGACTCGGCATTCCATACGGTGAGGAATACTTTCAGTTTATACGCTAATGATGTGGGGAATCGAGACAGTTAATCATTGGAGCTTTTCTTATTCTTGTCCAGACCCCATGCTCTGGACAGCTGATCAGGTGATCCACTGGGCTGTGTGGGTCATGAAGGAGTTCAACATAGATGAGATGGAGATCGGCAGCATTCACATCCCTGGTGGAGACCTCTGCAGCTTCAGCCAAGAGGAGTTTCTTCAGAAAGTGCCCAACGGAGAGATCCTGTGGAGCCATCTGGAACTCCTCCGGAAATGTAAGTCAGAACGAGTTGAATCAGGGGTTTTCAAATATAAATAAATAAATACCGGCAGACTTAAACAAATGTCTTACAAGTTCTTTGTGTTTTTATTTGTTTTGTTTCTCAGATGTGTTAGCCAGCCAAGATCAGTCTGGGGGGGATGCCACTGTCACCATTGATCAACGTAAGTGTTCCTGTGTTAATGTCTTCCAAAGCTATTATTTAGTCACTGCAGCAAAATTCCCACGTGTTTATAAAGAGAGCTCCAACCTGCTGCTGATTCGACTCTGATGGTTGTAAAACTGTGTGCATCTGACTTATTTTGTCTGTCTCCCCAGCTGTGCAGATAATTCCCGCTCAAGTGAGCACACCTACGGCAATAAAGGTGCTGAAACAGAACCGTGGTGCCAGGACACCACGGATATCAGGAGAGGAGCGCAGTTCACCTGGAAATCGTACAGGTGACACACACACACAAGCTGAGCTGCTCACTTCAGCTGCTCCGTGAAAAGAGCTGGACGGTTACATCCTGTTTGTCTTGTGGCAGGTAACAACGGTCAGATCCAGTTGTGGCAGTTCCTGCTGGAGCTCCTGACGGACAAAGACGCACGAGACTGCATCTCCTGGGTCGGTGAGGAGGGAGAGTTCAAACTCAACCAGCCTGAGCTCGTAGCACAGAAATGGGGCCAACGTAAAAACAAGCCAACGATGAACTACGAGAAGCTTAGCCGAGCCCTGAGGTTTGTTTCTTGTAGTTAATTTTATACTTTCTTTTTTAACTCTGGGACTCCAGTGGCTCATTGTCATAAAACCTTAAAACTTTCCACATTTACTGCATTAATGAAAATGTGAGGTCTGACTCAGTAATACACCATTCTGATTTTTTTTAGGTATTACTATGACGGTGACATGATCAGCAAGGTGCAGGGCAAGCGCTTCGTCTACAAGTTTGTGTGTGACCTGAGGACTCTGATTGGCTACAGTGCAGCTGAGCTCAACAGCCTGGTGGCCGAGTGTGAGCAGAAGAAGATGACACGTTTGCAGATGCACAGCCTCTCTCAGCCCATCACCACAGTGACCCTGACCACCGCCACGCTGGACAAGGACAGCTGAAGGAGACCACGTTCACGCTCCTCAACTGCCACGAGGACAGTGCGCCGTCCCACGCTGACCTGAAGTCAGAAACCATCCCTGGTCAGCGTGGATGAAATACTTTGTTGTCGTCTTCTCGGTTTGATCCAAGTTTAACTGAGACAGATAAAGTTTTTAGCTTTCTTTAATTCGGCCCAGCAGAAGCGCAGGGAGTGAGAACGTCTTTACAATTACAGATTGCTGTTTTCACGACGGAATGCTTGAGTGACTGAAAGCCCAGTTAAGAGATCAGTGTCTTCTGTAGTTCAGGATCTTGTCCACTGTAAATACCGATACTTTGTGTTTTTGATAAGCCACATGGACATGTGTATTTTCATATTTTCCATTTCTAAAAAAAAGAAGGACCCGTTTTGTATTTTTATTTAGTGTCCATTTCCTAAATTGCTGGACCTTTTTTGTCCACTAGGGGGAAATAAAGTGACAAGCATTTTCTTAACAGCTTTGTGTGATGTGGAAATGTATTCAAGCCTCCTCTGAAGAATAAAAACAACAACCAGACAGTAATATGTACATTCAAACTTTATTTATTTACCTTATGTTGAGTGTAGAAAGCTCTAAGCAAATATTTCAATAAACTACACAGAGGGGAAAAACATTTTCAACATTCACCTGATTAGGAGCTTCAATTGGTGACTGTACACTTCTTGAGGTGATATGTGTTGTATTTTGATAATAATGCAGAATACGCATGACACATTCAATGTTTAACTATTTAATTGAGAGTTGAACATGTCTCTACTGGAGTAATAGGGTCACTTGTTGCCTCTTGAAGACTATTATAGACTAGACGACAAATATGCAGGCAAAGAAACATTAACCACAAGATAACAGATGCACTGTACATGTTTACACAGCAAATGTAGAAAAATAGAATGTGTGACATTTAGTGAGGGAATGTAGGTGATTCATTTGGAAAAACAACCAGGTCCAGTAATTCCAACTTCTGCTTTGCTTGCGATAAAGCTAAACGATAAACACGGGAACTGAAAGGAAAGCGGCGCAAACAAAAGAAAGACCATCATCATCCAAATATTTACAATCAAGACAGCAGAGTGTTAAATTCGGAATGATACGCTTTCCAAAAAAAGTCTAAAGCTCAACTTTGATTCTAAAAACAAAGTGCAGAGACAGTTGGCATCGAAGTAACGTTCATATTTGGTGAGCATAATCAAGACTTTAAAAATGACATAGTGCATAGAACGCAAACAGCAACACAATCATCGTCCTTACGGATTCTAGCGCTTCGTATATTACATCAGAGAGCGTTTAGCCCATGCAGCTAACACAACAGTGAAGCATGGAGATGAGCAGAAAAGAGTCAATTAAACTCAAATCTGTGCAACCACAAAGCAGAACAGATTTTGAATCCTTTTTTTTTTCCTTCTTCATATCACAAGATCACAAAGAAATATACAATCTTGCTAAAATATCTAGAGAGGAGAGGAGCACCCCCCGTCCAGCCTCCACATACAAGATACTTTTATCAGTCATCAATATTGCCATGCACTACATTAACTTACAGCTAATCTCTGTCTTAATATATTACACATAAAAAACAAAAACATTAAATATTTTCAGCTTTGATATATTTTAATTGAGTATAATATATATTTATATCATTTTTTTCTTTTTTCTCCTTTTCTGTAAAACATACTTGAAACCCTTCAGTCGTGCAGTGAGGAGCTCTGCGATGCCGCACCCCAGTCAGTTTAGAACTGATGAGTGGGTTTTTTGTTTTGTTTCATATAAACAAACGGGTTGTTCCAGTACAAACACCTGTGATTGGCTGATAACGTGCAGGTAGATAAGGGCACCCTTGTCTAACCAGTTAATGGGAAACTTGAGTTCTGTACAATCAAGCAAAGACAAAATTAAAAAAGGGGATAAAAGGATTTGTTCCATGCCAGTTTCCTTTGGCCCAAACATCTGACTGAAACATGCAAAGACTTATAATTTCTTTAATATGAAAGATGAAAATCAGCCTCTGCAGTAACACCTCACAGCCTTACTTCTTCATGAACAAGGTAAGAAACTTCAGGGACCGGGACGGGAACAACGGAGTTGAGGAGAAATGTTGGGGAAACAATTCTTTGTTAGTTCTGCATCTGCTCAAAGAATTTGTAGGTGGGATTCTCGTAGCCGTTCTGCTGCATCTTGGCCAGGTGGCGCTCCTCTGGCGTCACAGCGGCATCCACCTTCAAACAAAAGGAAATGTTTGTAAAACGACAACCGCATCTTATGAAGATGAACAAAAGACTACATAAGATACGGTTTAAATGAACGCTGTTATTTCAGCCTTCTTTGTTTACCTCAATTACACCATGATGAATGGAGGTGTACTGCTTCTTCCTCAGCATCACCAAAGTGATGACAATGATGGTTGCTATGACAACTCCGCCAACCATTAGCCCAATAATGGCTCCCTTGTTGGAGCCAATGTCCTCAGCAAAAAAGACCTACCATTAATTCAAAAACAAAGCTATTAACAAACACAATATGGTTACTACACAGAAGGATTTAAATAGAACATAAGAAACAAAAACTGCTTAATGTGACTTATTTCATTCAAGAAAATGGATAAAATAATTATTCTGTTGCTGCATTATACCATATATAACTAAAAACAAACTTTTATTAAATATTACAAAGAAATTAACAAGTAATAATAGTGAGTTATTTGAGTGGGCAGGAACTCAGCCTGAAATCCATACCAGTTTCTGATGGTAAACTTCATATCCAGCACTCTGCCTATCTTCAGTCTCCATTCGAACGTCTGGCTTCAGGGCAGAAACTGACAGCAAGCAAACAAATCAGATGGTAAAACATACCGTGATTTTCCACTGGTTTTTGAATATTTTAATCTTTGGAAAGCAGTAAATGTATCTTTAAAAGCACATATCCTACCGATCACAGTGTCAGGTACACCTGACACTGATCATTAGACTAAATATCTAAACCATTTAAATGTCTGAACACAGAAAACAGCATGAGAAAAAAAATTATACTGGCGTTCACACATAACATTGGGTGTGAACATCGGTGCCACATTTGTTGTGTGTAAGTGGACACTGGTGGTTCCCAAAGATATAGGATCAAGACCCCACTATTATTATGAAACTACAGCAAACTTGAAAATAACGTTTCGAGGTGCTAATGAGATCTGTTTTGTAGCACAAATACATACCAGGTCGTGTTGGGAGCCCTCTTTCTGGATTAGGACGCGCATCAACCGGCTCAACTGCATAAAAGAGAAAAATAACATCAAACAAGACTGAGAAATCAATTACCAGTCTATTTGAGTTTATTGTCATTAGAAAAGATAAACCTTCATTTATTTTTCCTGACGTGCTCAAATAGGAACAAATGTCTGTGTTCTAGCATAAGAATCGTGTGCGTTACCGTGGTTCTCTGTGTTTGGTTGGTTGAAGCTCTCTGGGTGAATAAAGCCCAGTCCGTCCAGACCAGGATCCAAAGGAGCAGAGCTGTAGGTCTGATCAGGCATTAGAGCATCGTTCCCATAACTCACCCTGCCATCCACCTGCCAACATATAAAGAACTTCCATTCAGGACAAATCTTAAATCCTGATGCATATCCACCCATAAAACCAGCAAACACTGACAATGTGAGATCAAACTACAGTAAACAGTCTTTAAAAATCTGAGACCATTTGGGTTTAAAGTACAAAGGTTTTTATTTTACATGTATATTTGATTTATATCTAATTCGGACCAAATCAGAACGCTCATCAGTAACAATAATTGGTCTGTCTATTTTTTTTGCTCCTTACTGCAACTCCTTTGCCAATAAATCGAATCAAACCACGTCAGCATCTAAGTTTCTGTGCACTCCTTGACTTCTCTTCGAGTGTCATTCTGAGGTATTTATATATGCTGGAGGCATATGCGTGTGGGAGCAGTTTGACTCACCCGCCCGTCACTCTGCAGGGAGGAGACTTGCTGAGACAGCTCGGACTGAACACGCTGCACAATAATTGCTACGAAGAAAAGGGATAAAGTGAGAACTGCATGATGATGAATGGGGGAGCAGAAATATGGTGGGAGTGAGTGAGAGGAGAGAAAATCAGTACGTCAAGCTGCAGCCTCACCAACTACTGCTTAATGAAGGCAATCTGAGTGTAAGAATTATTTTTAAGGTGAACTATAATCACGCTGTAAACATTCTTCACATGATTTTGGTTCTTTTAAAAAGCAGAATTAGATCAATACAATCAATTGTTTCAATATGTCAACTGATATATCCAAACGTCATGCTGGAATGAATCTAAAACTCTTCTGATTTGGGGTAGTTGGGTGTCTGAGTCACAACTTGCCTGTAACTTCCT
>JAVKLF010000132.1:11752042-11764265 GCA_034783495.1 Millerichthys robustus
GTACACGTACCTTTTGTTTCTGAAATAAAAGCAAAACATGAGTTGTGTGGTATTTCATTGCAAACACAGAAAAGTGATGTATTGTTGTTGTTAAAAATTTGGTATGATGTAAAAACAAGCACTATGTCATTTGCTTGGCTCAGTTCAAAATGATTCCAACTTTCTCAACAAGCTGATCTTAGTCTAAAACATCAGCGAGGAAGGTGGTGCACAATATGTATTCATTCAGAGAAACCAAGGCCTTGATACAATTTCCGGTGTCCTAACAGAGTGATGACACTTTCAGCTCTAAAATGAAAGTTGCTTCATTGTCTGAACAAACTCTGACATAGACGTAAAGCAGTAAAACACTCTGAAGATTTGTGTGTTTTTCACAATTTTATTTATTGTATTACAAGAATGGCCACATCCATGACCTCTCTGCGTTCTTTTCTAACCTCAGATTTGCAGAGTTCATCTTCACTGAGGAGTTTAAGACGGGTTCACTCTCAGTCACCAGCATCTGCAGTCTGTTTGAAGGCCTGTCAGGGACGGTTTGCTTCCTCGTTGATCTCCTGCAGCCAGATCAGTCCGAGTTCCCGCTCTTCAGCATCTTCGTGTGAATGTCCCATCACTACGTCCCTCTTGAGTCTGACCCGTCATAAAACAGCAACATATTCCTGTGATTGCTTTGTTTAAAAAAAAAATAAAATCACATTTAGGATTAGTTGAGGGAAACAAAGATCTTGTGTGCGGATATGCAGCTTCGAGGCTTTTGCAGATTCATTGCACTCACTGTAACATTGTTCATTCCACTTTATAATGCAGTCCGCAAACAGAGTGTTCAGCTACTGAAGCAGAGATCTGAGCCAGTCGTTAATACATCTACTTTAACCATGTTGCTCAAGAAACTGCAAGAGAATCTTGGCCATCAAAGTCAAAATGATGAGATGAAATTCTAAATGTTCTTCTTTGTTTCAACATTGAATGTTTACATTTTACAGAGTCCCAATTTGATTCAAAACTGGGTTCAAAAGAAAAGGAGCTTCAGCCTGAATGACTGACATCTCACTACACTTCCTGTAAATATCTCATTCAGATCCCAAAAGACCTGCACTGAGAAGCGTTGAGCTAAGAATGATGGACCCCCCTGAATAAAAACGCAGCTTAATTCTCTGAGTTGCTGCTCTCAGGTCAGAAACATACATGTGCACTGAACCGACAGCTTGATCTAAATCACAACCGAGGCACCATAAAACAAAAAGACAAATATGAATCACATAATGCCTTTAATGTTTGTTATCACTTCACCAGCTCAGCGTCACAACGCAAACCTCTCAAATAATGTTTTCATCACCTTCAAAGAGAAACAAAGGAGATTAGAATACGGAGCGTTCAGAATCATTGAAATGAGATGGAGCTGGTGAGTGTTGTTATTATTGTCTCACTTTGTGCAATAACTCACCTTTTTGACTACACATGTTTCTCGATGTTTCTAGCTGTGTTTGTCTCTGTGTCAGGACTTTTAAATTGAAATATATTGTGATTTGTTTTGCCACGCGAAAAAAAAAGAACCGTTAGGTTGTAGCTTCGTGACGAGACAACAAAAGACGCTTCAGTGTGAGAAACTTTTTCTTTTAAGTTTGTTCAAGAGGCAACTTTTTTTGTAACCAGCAGTCAGTGATTTATGTCTTTACATGCTGTAAATGTGATCATGTGGCCTTAAAAAACAAAACAATATTTGCTTACTGTTACATCTCAGAATAAAGGAATACAAAGAGATGCTTTGACCAGCATTTCTGAACAAAAGAAACCCCGTGAAAAACAAACCAAAGCAGTTTCCTGATGCTATCTGTGCCCGTTGCTGAATGTAGAAGCTGTGTGAATGTGTGAGTGTCTGTTGTTTTTTTGCACTAACAATCCAAGCTGTGTAAAATGTCCACAGATTTGTTGATAAAGTGTCTAGATAAGAAAAATAATAAAACCAGTAAAACAACATGAATGTGGGACTTTACTTTGAAAAGACGTCTTCATGGGAAAACTTTGGGCATGAAATCTAAAAGATGTTCATGATTGTTTGAGCGAACGCTGTCTTAAATAATTTCACATCAGAATCTCCAACCAGATTAAAACTCAAACCGCTCACCAGCCTGCCCACTCTCCACCTCCTCCTCATTTTTGCCTCAGACTAGTAGAATCAAATTTTAACCGTGAGCAATCTGGATTCATATTGACTGAAATTCAATACTTGCCCTGAGCAGTTATCAACTTTGTGTCTCCTCTCTTACAGACTGAGTTCATCTCCGCGTTCAGCTCTGACAGCAGTTACCTTGACTACACTACGATTGTTTCCAGTGCAGATACCAACACTGCACCATAAATAGCATTATAGTGCACTTACTGGCGAATTATACTGTTTCTGCAGTGCTAGATCTTTTAAAGTATAGATAGAAACAGTTAACTTTGGTCCTAGTCTAACTCAAACCCATCATTGTCATGTGCTAGTGAGTATAAGGACCTGTAGTTGTAGACTCAGACATGGGGAAACTTGAATAAAAATAAAACAAAAGAAAACTGTCAGGACAGCTAAATAAGTTCAAAATAAAGGCTCAGAATTTATTGAAGAAATGCATATTGCCCACTGCCTTTCATGCAAGAGTTTTAACTAAGATTATATTTTTTTTCAGAGATTATTGAACCTTTAAAGACATTGCAGCATCTCTGATCTGTTAGTGCTCAGATTATGCAAAGTGAATGACTCTCAGCTGTACTTGGCTTAAAAAAATCTCCAAAATAAGGTTGTTAAACAGCAACAGGTCAGATTTTAATTATTCATAAACTTTTTAAGAACCCAACATCAAAAGGTCAGATCTGTCCATTAAACTTCTTGAACTTGACTCTCTTGAAACAAGACACAAACAGGGTAACAAGATTAAGAGTCTAACACATTCAGGTTTAGTATATCAGTCTCAAAACAAGATCTAAAATACTTTTTAGCTGAATATAAAATTGTGAGACTTGGTTATGGACAATTTTTGCAGTGTTGTATTGTATTGTTTTCAGTTGTACCGAGATAGTTGCCCTTCCCATTGATATATTTTTTATTTTTATATTAGAATTTAAAGCTTTTTGGGGGCCCTCAAGCGCCAGTCAAATTATTATTTATTTTATTTTTATTAATGAAGTCCAATTTTATTTTTATGTTATTTTTTTTACTTGACACATTTCCACCACTCTCTGCAGTGCGCCCCCTGCAGGTTGTTCTCGGAATAACACTCGGCTGTGAAGACCTGCCTCCCAGCCCAGCCAGGCAGCAGCTCCGTGCCCGTCCCTGTCCGGGTTTGGACTCCCTGGCAGGCGGTTTCGGCGGCTCCGTTATGGACGAGCCCCCGCGGAGCCTCTCCCCGCAGATGGCGGAGTGAGTGAGGATGCGCTTCCCCAGCTCCATCCTGGTGTCGGTGTCTCTGTTCACGGCTGAGACCACGGCTGCGCTGTACCTCAGCTCCACGTACCGCTCCGCCGGAGACCAGATCTGGCAGGGGCTCACGCTGCTCTTCACGCTCGCGCCGTCCGTGCTCGTGCAGCTCACCCTCACCTTCATCCACCGGGACCTGAGCCGAGACAGACCGCTCATCCTGCTGCTGCACATCCTGCAGCTCGGTCCCATCGTCAGGTCAGTGCCGAGCATCTGAAAATAAAAAAATAAAATTAAACAGCACGTCTTCTGCTCGGTCCAACTGCATCATGCCTTTTGTTTGTTATGTTTAGGGGAAAAAAGGCCTAAATGTGGGGCTAATTCACTGCGCACATGTCGTTGTTTTCAACCATTGTGGCCTTTCTGTCTGGTTGTTTACAAGCTGCTGAGTGTCTTTCAGATGATATCGGAAGTAAAACAAACAAACCAAAAAAACCTGATCGATCGTCTATCAATAGGTTCCCCTTCACACTGCAGCACTTTACATCAAATCTGGCCCCGTTCAGCCCTGATCCCAGTCCAGCCAGGGTCTGATTCATGTCTGAGGGGACCTGCAGAGTCTCAAGCCGCTGTAGAGACACTAATCCTGCTTCTTCACAGCTTCCCTGCTGCCATCACACCCACACGACTCTATTATCAAACACGCAAACGATGTGCTTTTAACTGGCACGTGACAAAGAGTCTGTAAATTATCTCGTTTTGTTGCTTTACTCAAAAAGTTAAAAATTAAAGGTGTTGTTTTTATAAGTTGGAACAAATAGAAACCAAATAAGCCTTTTAAGCAATGATGATAAAAGTCACATTATTCATATTCCAATTTTTAATTATTTAAAAAAAATACTGTGTTGATTCACAAAGTTCTGCTTTAAACGTGAACAAAATCAATAGCATTGAAAAAACTTATTTCCAACAAAATATATGCATATATTACTGTTAGTGTATTTAGTTGTTTTTTGCCTACAAAGTTTGAGAATGGGATTTGGCAGCACCAGAAACTCAGGACCGAAACAGAAAAGCATGACAGGCTGGCTTTGCACAGAGCCAGTCTGGGTCTGACGGTTTGACACAACTCAGATGAACAAGCACCTGTCTCATGCTGCAGCATTTCTGACCAATCAGAGCAGACCGAGACCGAGGCGTTAAAGAGACAAGAGCTGACTCAGAGTGGTTCAGACAGAAGGAGGACAGAGGTGCAGCAGCAGTGGACACAATGCAAATCCATCCATCCATCTAGCCTCTGTACATGCCTGTTCCAGGGTCACAGGGTGCGGGTGCCTGTCCCCAACAGTCACAGTGTGAGAGACAGAGGACACCCTGGATAGGTCACAGGTTTGTCACAGGGACACACCATCGAGACAAACAACCGCTCACACTCTCATTCACTGTTGAGATAATTATCAACAACCTGTGGAGGGGACAATTCCACACAGAAAAACTGGGAGTCCTAAATATGAATTTTGTTTTATGAGGCGACCAACTGTGCAAGGCCCAAATTGAATAAAGTAAATCATTTAAAATCTGAGTATGCTCGTTTATTTTTAAGAAACTCCCAAATTTGTTTCTGACTCAGTGACATCTTGTTTTTTTTGTGCCCCTCACGTTGGCAGCAGCAGTCTGTGTACCTCTGACCTATATGGCCTGTTTATGCTCCAGCATGCTCTGAACCATTTACACTTCAGACATCCCCTCCTCACTGAAGAGCAGCACTAAGAATAGCCCTCGCCGCCGCAGGCTTCTTATCTTTAGCAACACAAGCGGAGAGGAGGACGTCCGTCTCTGCTGCGGACGGCGAGGCCTCACTTCCTTTTCTTATCTGCCCAGAGCAACACTTGAACACCCTTTATCATTCAGTGACACAGCTGCTCACTGCATGGAACACACTTTTACACTTGTTTTTATTCCTATTTTTTTCTTCTTCTTCATGCATCACCTCTAACTAGCACCTTGAGTTCCTCTAATGCTTTTATTTTATATGTTCTTTTAATTATTATTTGAACCAGAAGAAAAGTTTGACCAAATAATTTCACTTCAGGGTTTAGTTTAGTTTTTATCTGCTGCTTTAACAGGATTTTGCTCTCTGTTGAGGGTGAATTAATGAGAAAGTGAACACAATAAACAGCGAGGTTGCAGTCGAGTGTGTAACAGACGCGTCAAACGATCCATTTTCACGTATTGATTATAGAAGTTGCGCATCAATATTCATGGTGAAGTGACAATGACATTGTGTAGGAGGTCACCTGGAACCGGTATCCTCTTCTGTCTCTGCTGTAAGGAGGGATTAACCATTAACCTCAGCACGTTTCATTTTCTTTATTTGGATTTTATGTCCCGTTCTTCTGACAGGAAGACCCAAACATTGATGGTTAAACCCTCTGTTCTTTATCTCCACACATTTAATGACACCAGTCGCTCTAACGCACTCTCCGAGTTAGTTGGTTCTGAATAATTCAGTAATGCTTTCACTTTACGTGTCAGTCCACTTTATTGCAGCTGACGGAGCAGCTGGTCTGTCAGTGTCTCTCTGGCTTGAAGCCTGCTGCTGGTTTATTGGCTGTTCTTCACCTCTCCCCTCCGGCTACACTTCAGGGGTTTTAGTGGGGTTTTGGTAAATGAATGACTCTCACTGTCACCATTCCTTTTTTTAACATCTGTAATGACGAGTCGGTTAATGCTGATAAAATGACCTCTGGCTTTTTGAATTTTACAGCCACTCAAGAACTGCAGCGTTTCATTTTCTGCACTGATTTTTAAATGTTTGTATTTTAATAAAAAATAATAAACCATATTATTTTAAAAACACTACACTGCTGATGAGCCAGTGGGATAATTATAGTAAAAAGCGATGTGTTGGTTAAACTGTAGCCCCAACAAAGGAAAATGTGAAATGGGTCAAAAACAAGTATTCACTAGTCACAAATCTAGACAAACAGTAAAAAGAGAGCTTGTACATGAACAAATAAATCAAACTGATGCTAATTTTTTTGTTATCCACCATGATTTTTGAAAAATACAATTTAGGGTGGAAAATGTATTTATTTAACCAGTAAAATCCCACTGAGATCCCAGAAGGCAACCTAACATGCATGTTTTTGGACTGTGGTAGGAAATCGGAGTACCTAGTACCGGAGAAAACTCAAACCAATCCAGGGACTGAACACAGGACCTTAATCTGTGAAGCATCAGCGCTAACTAAGCTGTCACGTTGCCAACTATAAATCCTTTTTCATTTATATATTTATATGAAGTGATCCCTTTTCTCATTTGTTGTCCTGTAAATCTTTATTACTTTCACGGCTTTTTCTCGACCATTTTTTAAAGCTGCTGTCTGGTTTGTATAAGTTGTCTCTTACTGACTCTGTGAACTTTTAAAGCTAGTCTGAATATTAGCATCTTAATTAAAAGCTCACAGATTAGAAGAGCAGCCTCTGACTGTCTCATCTCTCCCGTCTGCTTCAGGTGTCTGGAGGCGTTCTGTATCTACGGCAGCGTGGGCCGCGTGGAGGAGCCGTATGTCAGCATCACCAGGAAGAAGCAGATGCCTCGCGGGGGCCAGTCGGAGGAGGTGGAGCGGCAGGTGGGACAGGCGGAGGGGAAGCTGTTTACCCACAGAGCAGCCTTCGCTCGGACCTCCGTGATCCAGGCCTTCCTGGGCTCGGCCCCCCAGCTCACCCTGCAGCTCTACATCTGTGTCCTGCAGCAGAGGGTGTCCGTTGGGAGAGGTGAGGGGAGGGACTGTGTTGGGATTGTGCGGGGGACTGAGTTTATAGAGAGAGGCTCACAAGTACACCACAATGTGGGCCGATCTGTTCAGGGCCATATTGGAGACAAGAGCTTATTGAGCCCAAGTGCTGTTATGTAACTCTGCTCTGATGATGAGGATGGAACATGGTGGTTCTCCGTCCCACATTTATCTCAGAGAGTT
The DNA here is from genome assembly GCA_034783495.1 of Millerichthys robustus. NCBI lineage: Eukaryota > Metazoa > Chordata > Actinopteri > Cyprinodontiformes > Rivulidae > Millerichthys > Millerichthys robustus. Next base: position 11,759,419 of record JAVKLF010000132.1, read on the forward strand.
AAAAAAGATTCAAACTGGGACATGCGATCTTTAAATTGGGACTAAATGTTGGGCGTTATGTTTTCATCTTTATATTGATTAAACAAGTTCAGAAATGTCAGAGCAGTTCATACAAACACTTTTACAAACATTTTTAAGCTCTTCATTCTGCCTTCAGCTTCACATCCAGCAGAAACATGTTGGTATTCCTGCAGGAAGTACCTAGGCTGCACTGGAGGTGTTGCTGCTTTTTTTCCTTTGGAAATAATCATACAGTTTTATGGAAATAACCAAGTAATGACACGTTTTATTAACTAGAGTTCAAATATATATTTTTGAGACTGGAGTTTTAAGATGACAGTAATCCACGTGACCCTGCTAGGACTTGCCTCAAAACTGAGTGTTAACTGAGTGTTTCTCATAGAGCTATCTACAGTAAGTAAGATATTTATTCTCTTCATCCTTTCCACTGAACCCCACTTTAAATGAAGCGAACCAAAGTCGTTTAACGCTGGGCCTTGGGAGTCACTATCCTAAATTATTTAAACAATGTATTTTATTGTTTCTGCCTTGCATCCACATAAAAACTAGGAGTACTGCAATTTTTGAAAGCAAGTTACGAAATGGGAAAATCTTGAAACACCGCTCTTGTGTTTCTGTGTAAACAGCCAAAACGAAACCTTTTGAAAACAATGGTAACCCTACTTCTACCTATGTATGTAAAAATATTTTTAGAAACGACAAATAAGATCATTTTGAAAAAAAAACTGGGGTTTTGTGTAGACAAGATTTTTGATGTTTCTTATTTAAAGCATTTGGTTGAAATGAATGAGTCATTAACATTAACAGGCTACTGCCATGGAGGTAATTCAGTGACTGATTGGGTGTGGTGGAGCAGAGAAAAAACAAAGATGTCACTTTATATAAAGATGTGAAATTAAACACTTGTTTCGTCATGTTTTTGTTTCAGGCACACTGATGGTGATCTCCCTCCTGTCCATCGTATACGGAGCGCTGCGCTGCAACATCCTCGCCATCAAGCTGAAATATGATGACTATGAGGTGGACATCCAGCCCGTGGCTTATCTGTGCATTTTCCTGTGGAGAAGCTTCGAGATCGCCACTCGTGTGGTGGTACTGGTCTTGTTCAGCTCCGTGATGCGGCTCTGGGTCCTGCCGGTGGTTTTCCTGAACTTCCTCGTCTTCTTCCTCTACCCCTGGATTCTGTTCTGGCACAGCCACTCCCCGTTCCCTGAGAACATCGAGAAAACTCTCACCCGGGTGGGAACCACCATCGTGCTGTGCCTGCTCACCTTCCTGTACGCGGGCATCAACATGTTCTGCTGGTCGGCAGTGCAGGTGAAGCTGAACGACCCGGACCTCATCAACAAGTCCCAGAACTGGTATCGCATGGCTGTGTACTACATGCTGCGTTTTGTGGAGAACGCCTCGCTGCTTCTGCTCTGGTACGTCTATAAAACAGACTTCTACGAGTTCATCTTTGCCCCGCTGCTGCTGCTGCAGCTCCTAGTAGCCTACGCCATCGCCATCCTCTTCATGCTGATTTTTTACCAGTTCTGCCATCCGTGTCGGAAGCTCTTCTCCTCCAGCTTGACGCAGGGCCTTTGGGACTGCTCTTCTCTTCTCTGCCTGATGTGCACGTCCGCTTCACCTCCAAACAGGCCGAAGGGGAAGGCGGCGACGGAGGAGTCGACGCACAAAGAGCCAAGGAACGACCCTGCTAATGACACAGCCAGCGACAGCACAGAGGGCGTGCCCAACGACACCACATACGACATGCTCAATGACACCATCTACGACGTCCCTACTGAGGGAGAGAACAATGTAGGAGGTGAAATCAACGGCGATGTAAGCCACAATGTGTCCTGCAACGCCTAAAGGAAGTACTTTGGATATGAACAGTTAACACCTTACCTGCTGTAGATAACTTTATGAATTTGGGGAACCTGACTGGATAGATGAGATAACGGACAGTCTAAGAAGGACCAAAGTGGATTGTTGCATTTTTAGAACAGCTCCAGATGTCGAACATTTTATGAGAATTCATGTGCTATCATGTTTCATATTCCCATTGCACTGTTAATTTGGGAGAAATATTAGCTAGCTGCAATTAGCTACTTCCACTATTTGCACTTGCAAATAATCACAGTATTCTATGTAAAAACATTTAGTGTGAAACTGGTAACAATGGAAAGGTTTATTAAGCAGGTCATGCAAACTTTTACATTTTTAACTCCTACCTGAGAGCATTTAAAGAGCTATCTACAACAGGTAAGATGTTAATTACTTATTATCCTTAGAACGCTACATCCTAAAGATCTGAACTCTCCTTATCATCAAATCAGTGCGCCATTTAGTAGATAATTTCTTTAAAGTGCCATGTGTCCCTCTGTGAGTATATCTTAAAGTCCTCAGATTACATATATCTGTCTCAGCTTAAGTTTTTTGGGGGAGTTTAGGACTTATTGCTGCAAACACACAGAGGTGATGCTTTTCTGTCTTATCAGCCAATATGTTCGCCTTTAATCTGGGTAAAAAACAACACCGAGTCAAGCACACTCTGCAGTTCTGATCACAAGGAGCCATGCATCTAAAGCGATTGTATTTAGTATCTTTTGTTTTTTGGCGTGAAGGTGAGAGCATGTGTGGCGCCTCGGAACAGCTGAAAGAGTTATAAGAATCTCCACGCCAGTTATATGGCAGCAAACACTCTAGTTTCTTTGTTTTGTTTATAGTTCCTGGATAAGAGCTTTATATTTACCACATGCTGCTTTTGTGACGTCCTTGTGCTTAACAGAAAGTAAAAGAGCCTGTGTGATCACCAAACACATTACTGTAAAGCACTGGCATTTCCATTCCATATTTTGCACGTTAAAAATAAAAAAAAACCATTTAAGTGTATTCTAAATGAGGTTTACAGCAGCAGCAACCATAGTGACGTGAAATGCTTTGTTTGGGCATATTTGCATTCAAGACTGTTGCATCTATTTTCTTTTTGTTTGTCTCACCTGTTAGAAAATTTACACTGATTGCACAAAAAAGGGATTACACACAACTGAATGATCCTTAAATATATCTGCTTGTTTTTGAATTTAATGTGAAATGATGTATGTGAGAGGGAGAATGTGATTGTTTTTGCACTAACTCCTATTTGCAATGTTATCTGCTAAGAAGCTCAAAATCTTATGAAATAACACAAATGCTGAATTGCTGAAAATATAAAGAGCATTACTATAAATGAATTAGTCTTTAAAAATTACAATTCTACAGAAAATTCCAAATAAATCTATATTTATATGTTGAAATGGTATGACTTTTTCTCAATTATTAGTATGTCCTGACCTCTAGTGGACAATCACCCAAACTGCATTTTAATAGTTATTTCTAGATATTTTTTAAGTAATCACGCACAAATGCGAACTATTGACAGACAAAATTATTTATTAAATATTGTCAATAGGTTTAAACAATTTCACAAAATTTAAACAGATGAAACTTTAGGAATGCTGTCTAAACCAGCAGAACAAACTGGCCTAAATACACAGATCAACTAATTCATAAGATGATAATATATGCTGGTAAATACTTACAAAACACAATGAGACTTTTTAAAAACATCTAACAGAAGGGCAATATCTTGGTCTGTTAAATGTACTTAGAGCTGAATGTTTTATAGAGAAGCATGCAGATGTTTTGCATTCAGATCCTTACTAAATATAAATAAAGAACTAATACAGACAAGAATGTCCGTTATTGTTGCAAGTATTTGGTTTTCAATGAAATATAATTTACAAGTCAATATAAGGACACATGTTCTCTTACACAAACATATATGAGGATCCTACTCAACTGATGAAATATCCAAACTCTTTCTCTTCTTGCAAACATAAAACCTGAACACAGTTTCACATTATAGAAATGTGTTAGGACCAAACATTACAAATGCCATTTATGCAAAGTATTTTTTATATTTTTATATTCAGCACTAGTCACTGAATGTTAACTTTAATCCACACATACGCAGGTACGAAAGCAGCACACAATTGTTGTTGAAGAAAGGACAAGAATATCCCTCAAGAGGCATCTGCTGGGTCTTTGATGCTTCTTGGTGCCATTGTAAGCAGCGCTTCAGAACTTGACGACATTTAGAGGGATGACCAGTGCGGTGCGGCTTCGCCATCACAGCGCCACGGCGACGGCGAACGCACTGACCACACAATACATGGTGCGGTTCTCCCACCTGACTGTGCAGCTTCCTGAAACACACAAATCAAAACAGGATCTGCGTGAAACTCACCACATTTCCACTGTGAAATATCCCAAATTTATGGAGCCAGTTGGAAGAGAGGTCACAATAATAACAGTAATAAAATTAACAAATATTACTTGAAAGGTGTCTACTGAGATGAACAGTTAGAATTTACTGGATGAAAGCAAAGTAACCTAAGGACATTTTGACCAAAAGGGCCAACAAATAAAAATATTTTAGACCAAAGACCCTCTGACTTCGGTCTGAAATAAATGAACTAAAGTTCTCAACCTTTTTTCAGTCGAGTACCCCCTAACCGGATAAATTGGTTTGTACAAATAAAAAAAGTAAAACACAGAGCTGTGGCATCAGGCACTGGTTTAACTATGCAGCAAATAAACAATACATCAACTTGGAGTGCCCTAATTTGGGAAAATAAAGAGAAATAAATATTTATCCATTATTTACTGGGAACTGGGAGTGACAGTCAGGTGTTTCCCGGTGACAGAAACCAGGTTGGGTCTAAACACTTTGTAAAAAGAAGATTATGAGTAAAAACAAATCAAGTCTCTTACCATCTGTAGATGTGTCCCAGTAG
>JAVKLF010000132.1:11770802-11782870 GCA_034783495.1 Millerichthys robustus
AGGGCCTAAAGCAATCAAATGTTGACTTCAGTCTGGTTTCTTTGATTTCAGAATTTTTTCCAGATTCTTGAATTTTTTAAATAATGAACTGTAGATGGAACATTCAAAGTTTTATTCAGATTTTTTCATTAAGGAACATTATTCTGAAATTGCTTCTCTATTTTTAGAGTTATTTGCAGACTGGTGAACCTCTGCCCATCTTCTGACAGATCCAGTTTCTCTAAAATGCTCTTTTTAACATAACTAGTTGCAAAAAGCCGTCTAGCTGCTTATTATTCGCACCAATTATTATTTTTTTGCAGCTGAATCCACTCTCTTACTGTTATAAAATGTAAAAATGCCTTATCCCCCCAAAAAACCATTTACAAATTTTCAGTTTAAACATTTTACAGAACATCCCAAATTTTTCAGAATTGGGGTTGAGTATTTATACACATTTCTGTGCAAAACAAACAAAAAAATGCTGCAGTGAATTCCCTGCTCATCAATCCGCAACTCAGCTGTGAAGATATCCCGTCATAGCAGCAATTGTCACAAAGGAACTCTTCTAAATTGATTCATTTGGCTTCTGTGCCGTATCTGCTGAGGCTGTTTTATCACGCTCTCAAGAATGGCTCCCTAATGATAACCGAGCCTTCTCGCAGCAATCAGGCTGCAGGCAAGAGAGGGGAACAAATGGGCGAACAAAGTCGAAGAGAAGCCAGCAAACGCAGGGATTCCCTGATTTTCTCTCCACGCAGCCAGACAGGCTCATTCAGCAGATCAGGAAGAAATCCCAGGGAGAGCAGTCACACAGCATTAGAGGGCTGCGTCTCCTGGATGAGGCGAAGGAGAATAGAGCTGCTCGTGCGTGCACGAGTGTGCACGGACGTGCACTGACATGGACATGTGTTGTTGGGAGACGTTTCAAACTGCAGCTCTTTGTATCAGACTTCTGCCAGAAAACAACAAATTATTGAACTGCATGTTAGGTCAGAGGTGGTTTTAGTATAGTCATCAGAATTTTGGGGTGTTTTTGGTAATCATAACAAAATATAACAATTTATTTTCAATAAAAACAGCATTTACCATCAAAGAACATAATGTAAAAGTCCATTCAATGAGCCTAACTGAGCGAATTGGCTTCTGTTTTTGTTTAAGTCGTATTAGTTTGTGTTGATCGATGGTAATAATAGACATTTCCTTTTTTTTGTTGCAGTTGGTTAGCACTGTTTTCTCGGATCAAGAAAGTTGCCAGTTTGATTCCCGGGGGTCTTTCGTCTATGTTCTCCCTGTGCAGATGTTTTTTCTGGGTTCTCCAGTTTCCTGTTTAAAAACATGCATGTTAAGTTAATTGTTGTCTCTAAATTACCAGTAACCCAGGCTATATTCAAAGTATTCCCCATCTCTTGTAAATGAGTGGATGTATTTCAGTGCAACTTAGAATTTTGAATACGATCTGTGACTGTCTGATTCCAGCTAAATATGCTGATCGTCAGATTTCCGAAGCTCCTGGATGCTGCTGCACTGAATAATATCTGATCTGCAGTGTTTTGTGGGGTTTCCCTCTCTCCCTCCCTCCCACTCACTGATGGCGCTGTTATCCATAGCTTGACAAAGCACGCCGCATGGTAATTTAGCGTGCAGCATAAAGCCCAGTTTGGTCTCAGAGATACATCAAACCCCCTTTCAATCTGGGCAGCAGCGAGGCAATCAGTTGGAAACCTATCAGCAAAGCCCTACACATGTAGTGGTGGGGGTGCACCTCAAAAGCAGAAATGTAATTTGGAAGCAGCTCTGAAAGAAATGGTTCAGTCCAGTAATAGATTGCTGGGAGTGAGGTCAGGCAGAACCATTTTTATTGGGTTTTTTTTGCACTCTCAGATGCTTGAATGGATGCACCTGTGATGAAGTTAAAGCGCACAACGAGACGACGTGACACATCAACATACTTCTAAGTTTCGGAACAGCAAAGAACCAAAAATACCCGTCTTTATTTCAATTTAAATTATAATGTTGGCATTTCACATCCTGGTGCTGCTTAAACCAGGATGTGCTGCATGGAAAAGTCAACACAGCTCGGTGTGCATTGAACACAAACATTAATTAGACTCATTGTCAGCAAGCCATACAATAATATTGTGTTTAGTCACAAAATAAATTTGAAAAGATCTGAGCAAGCAGTAATGACATGAATGAATGCAATAAGTTTACTAAAAATAAACTAAACCGCTGCAACAAAGAAGCTCAGTAATAAATAAAAAGTCTACTAAACCTGGACTGTGAAATTATGTCACAGAACAAAATGTACATAAAAATATGACTAAGTGTTAAATAAAATATTCATGATGTGATTTAAATCAAAATGTTATTAATTTAATAATGAAATGAGACAGTTCAAATGCTGGCAAATTACTTTTTATGTAGGAATTGCTAATGAAAACAAAGTGTTTTGACAACTTATTCACTTAAATATTGCAGTATAATTGTTGAACTATAACAAAAAGAGACGTTGTTTATTTAATAAATTGGATTTGAGTTATAGGAAGTAAATTTGGTGCTGCAGCTGATAACTGATTAGCAAAACTGGTTGTGACAGCAAACTGAGGCTATGTTTTATTCTTAGGCTAAATCAGTGAAGTTGCTCCTTATCGTCTTGATATAGCCTTCTGTTTTTGCCTCAGAATAATTGTATAATCTGAAGGAGTTTTCTCTTTAGTTTATGGCCAATCAACCATAGCCATATTTGTTTTAAGGAGCAAAGTTTGTTCAATCTGTTCTTCCAAATTCCAACAGACCTTTATGTCAGTCTGACGTTTGTATTTTACTTTCATTAATTCAAACATATTATGAAACATATGAAATAAAATGACACCACATAACTAATAAAAATGTCCATTAGCATCTGTTTGTCTTACAGTTTCACACACAGAGCAGTTAATGCTAACACTCCTCTGAGCAGGAGGTGGACTTCACCCCATCAGCTGGTAGTTCCTTAAAAAGATTAAGTGCAGCGCAACGTGGCAGGACTGGAGTGCTATGAAATATTCAGTGACGTTAGTAGAAGGAGAGGGAGCTGGTTATAACCCCAAGGTTTATTTATTTTATTTTTCTCCTCTGACAGCAATGCTGCAGAAACTGCAGCAGAGGCCACATCTGAATCTGGGTTAATAAGATCCAGCCTTGATCTTAAAAAGCTCTTATATGTTGTTTATTATTGAGCTCCACAGAGTGGAAGCTGTGAAAAACACATTTGCATGACAAACACCAGTGATTTTACTAAAACACAAATTCACTTTCTTCAAAACAATTCCCGATCAGAGTTATTTTTCAGTTCTGTTTAGTAAAAGTATTATTTTAACTTCTCAGACAAGGTTTGTTTTCCAAAAGATGCCCAATACTTAAACCGTCTCACAGTTTACGGTGTGGATTTGAACTTTGCCAACAACAGACGGTGGCTTTAAATCTGAAATCGCTCTGTGCTGTTCCCTGTTTTGGCAGATCTGTTTCACACAGCACACATGAACAAAGCTAATTATACTGGAGACTGAAGGTTCTAAAATCAACATCTCTGACCGCTTAAAGCTCTAGATGTTTTCATATTTAATTAAATAAATCACAAGTTAGTTTATTAATGATGCACCGTAAAATGAAAATAAACTTGATTTGTTTAATGAATGATTTTAGAGAATACGTAGTCACTATTACCAGCAATTCCTATGAAAGAGATCAAATGCTAAAGACTGGAGACCTACAGATGCTTGGAAACCCAACATTTAAAAAAATAACAACCTCCCAGTGGTTCTAAACAGAATTTACTATCTCAGCTAGAAAATGACAGCAGCATTTCTTGAAGGAACCCCTTTTGCCCACCGCCTGGCAAACGACAATAACAACATATTTTGAAGGGTGACAAGCTACACATTCATTTGTAAACTGACTACAGCAAAGGGACCAAGACAGCAGCCTTGTGGGACCCCAAAATTCACAACGATAGAGAGCCACGTTCAATTCTTAGACTGAACTAGTGAAAGAAGAGGGAGATAGTTATAACCCAAAGCTTTTTTTTTCTTCTGACAGCAATGCTACAGAAACTGCAGAGGCCACAACTGAATTAGTTTAAAGAAAAATGTTGATGGAAATTTATTGTGTTGAATTAACTGAAAAAAAAAATGTTGATTGAATCAGATAGTACAGATGTCACATTACACAATGAAAGAACTACAAGACAGATGTTCACAGATGCTCCAGATGTTTCTGATAACCAACTGTCAGCTCGTAGGACTCGTTTGATTGATTTTACCACAAACATAGAAGTGTCATGCGCCCGCCTAACTGACGTAACAAAACTCTAATTTGGACTTTTAAACCCAAAAAGTCTCCTAGGATTAAACATTTAGTTGGTCGGTTTTAAATCAATTTGATCAATCTTTTTATCTGGATGCATTATGTTTTAGCTTCAGGAAAAGGTCTTGAATAAAGTTTTTTTTTTTTAAATCATGTTTTATAATGCCAGATCAACTACGAAAGCAATTTTCTTCAAAACCACCATTAACATTCAGGAAAGATTTGCTTCATGCAACAATGGACACTGCACTGAGGAAGGAGAGGGAAACAAATTGCGATCATTTTGTTTTGTATTTTACTCATTTATTGTTTTGTCTTGAGTGTATTTTATGGCTTGAAAGGGGGTCAAAACTCTGAATCTGTTTGAAAGGGCTTTCTCCTTTTAGGCTTTTTTTCAGCAAAAACAACACAACCACCCAAACCAAGCGTTCAGTTTGTATCTCTAGCTCTGTTCTCTGTCTCTTTCTCTTTGCTGGTTTGTTTGGATGAGCCGCAGCCTTTGTATCCCCCCCCAGCTATGCTGCTTTTCCTCCTAATTAGCAGGTGAAATCGCACCAGTAGAATCTGTACAAAAGCAATGCTTGACAGTTCAGTGAAGGTTACAAGAAAACAGTGTAGGGAGGACAAGAGAGGAGATCTAAAAAAAGGAAGTTCAGAAACAATCATATAACAGAAACCGATGGAGTTGGTTTGGTTTTCCTATTTCTTCTTTTCTTTTTAATGTTCTTGCTCCATTTAGCCCGGCAGGAAGTGGTGCAGGCTTGGAGGCCTGTTAGGTCATTACTGATGAACGCTTCGATAATGCAGCGACTGTGACGTGCAGGCTAAGTAGCTGTGGGGCCAGTGTTTTAATTGGTCGTCATTTCCAGTCACAATGTCACCAATAATAAAGGTGGCGTGTGTGCCGAAGCAATAGAACTGAAATATAATTAGTAGATAGCATTTTGCTGACCTGATTCACAAAATTTACAATTATTTTTCAGTTTCTTCATCCAATCCTCGCCAAACAGTTAGATCACTTTCGGGCTGGATTTCAGCGAACCATCTGCTCTGTCAGGGTACTTTGACCTTGCAGGAGGTCTTTTCATGTCACAAGTCTGGTACACCTTGTTCCTTCCTGTTATCTCCCCGAGGTCTTGTCTTATTCATGTAAGCTTATGCTGCCATGACAAGATTTTTGTTTTTGTAATAATTTCTGTGGACTCCATCAAGGTTTTATCCTCCTGCAACTGTAACAATATGCTTTTAGTCTTTAGTCTAAATAAAAATAACTTCTATGATTGACTGTTTGTTTAACAACATTATTTCTCTTTTTTGGTCTACGAGGTCTTGCTTATCCTAACAGCTCTGCAAAATAAAAAATGCACACCTTCAAAAGCTCAGGACAAGGTTAAGTGTTTTAAATGAGACAGTAAGTGGCAGATTCTGGATTTAGATCTCTCCTGTGGTCTCTCTTCTGCAGCCTCCACGCAGCTTCTTTTCCTTCTTTTGTGTACAAATGAGCTGGGTATCATGAAGGTTGAGGCGAGGCTGTCAGAAACCGTGTGATGTTTTCCCAAAGTCTCGCCCCTCTCCGTTACAGCACTCTTCAAAAGCTTTGAATGCAGCTCTTTTTTTTTTCTTTCAGAGTCGTGAACTGTATTGCTTCCAGACCACTTTAGAGACTCTCTGCACAAACTAAGAAGTGCTAAATGAATATACCTGTGAGTGGGTGAATGTGGCTTGTAGTGCAGAAACAGCAGAAATCGTCAGATTCAAAAAGCTCAATTTAAATGAATGTAGTTCCTCTCTCCTGTGCTGATACTCATCACCAGTCCAAGCATGAAAACTCGCAGACGGTTGAGACAGTTGAGACATTAGATCAGGCAGCCTGACGACCTTTATTTGTCTCTGCGGCAATCTGGCATTACCTTTCTCCAAGCAGTCGCATAATTAGAAACAAAAGGCCAAATCTGGCGAAGACGGAGCGTTGGCCGTCGTTTTACTAAGAGCCAGTCTTGATGGAGGCGAGTTTTTCATATCGCCTCCTAATGCTGCTTCATTAGCTTTAAGCCAAGCGAGTAATTAAGGTTTCAGCTTGAGTTCTGATTGACAGAGCAGGAGGTGTTGAGTTTCAGCAGAGAGGTCTGATGATGAGGATTCAGCCTGACAGCAGCACGGCTTTGAGTGACACGAGCAGAGTGACAGGTCTTTGTTCTGAGAGGGAGGGGGTCATTAGTGCACTGCAGCCGTGCAGATGTGTAATCTGCTCAGACGCGTTGTGTATGTGTGGATCTGTGGGAGGCAGGATATAATCAGGAAGTTAAATAAAAGGCAGAGATGCTTTCCGGTCGGACAAACCTGTCACATATAAAATAATGGAAATAGAGGAAATCTCTTTAGCAGCCCGACAGATCTTTAGCTTTCTGCGACTGTGGCTGACTATTGATTTTACCTGGCTGTAAACACAGGTCCACATCCAAGCCTTACAGGCAGCTGGATAAATCCTATATCCCTCATTTCCTTGTAGATGGAGATCAGCAGCCCGAAAACCATTTGGAGCAGGATCTCTGTCAGATTCTTCACAGCATGAAGCCTGAAAAAGAAATAACCTGTTTTAACTACTTTTCCATCTGTAGAGTCACAACCTATGAATTAGATATTCCTTACTCTACATTTTATATGCAGGAGTTCAATTCTATCCTGTAATCTACAAAAAAGTGTTTTATGTCTAGTAAATGCTGATTTTATGATGACTGTGTCACTTCTTAATGATCCACTCCATGAATGAAACACTTTATCCAGTTCAGATCCTTTACATTTACATTATCACCCACCTTTTCATGGTAATACAATAGTAAAACAGTTGTTTCTCTTTGGGTCTTTGGAGTATTTTAGTGTGTTCCTCTCCATTTGTCTTGGTTTGATCTGACCGCAGCTCTCGTTAATATTTTACTGGCTACATCAGACAGCTGTTAATGAGAAACACAAAGTTATGATGGGGAAAAAACACACAAGAGCGTTTAGAAAGTTTCATATGTTTAAAATGGACAACTTTATGAATTTTTAAACAAAACTTGTTGATCAGCAAAGAAAAATCATTTTCTGTACATTCTTAACTGCTTTTGGAGTCAACTTTGATCAAGATGGTAGCTTTAGCCAACACCAAAATGCCTTTAACTAAAAAAAAAAAGTGCTACAAGCAATTGGTGCGGTAGTAGCTGAGAGTCATCCACAACGCATACTCTGATTACTAAAAGTTTGCACTTAAATTGGTGAGTGATGAGTAAGGTTGATTCAGCCGAATCTTTCTATTTTTAGACATCTGTTTGGTGGTTTTGTTTGTGTGCTCTCTCTCTCTTCCTCTTCTGGTTTTTATTATAAACTTGTCTTCTCTCCAACAGCTTTTTAATATGCTGCAGATCTGGCAGTGCCTGAGGCAGAGTTTGACCTCACATATTGACAGTTTTATCAACACGTTTCACGGCTGAGCATGCTTCAGAAAAGTTGTTTTCCACTGAGTGGCTGTGCGACCAAAACACTCAATGATTTAAACTGATCTGATGTTTCCCTCTAAAAAAAATATTAATAAAAGTTTTTGGGATTCTTGGAAAGTTTTGCTTTGAATTTTTAAATAATTGATTTAGAATAATTTGGGTACTATTTTAATCGTTCCTTACTGTTTAGGTTTTAGTATGATGCCAAATTACTCTTCATTTATGCATAATTTTATAGATTTAAAAGCATGATAAACGTAGCTGCGATGCTGCTTTTTCCTTGTGGCTGAGCTGCTTTTAAATCTGTCTAAATTAAGAAAAGACTGCAGTATGAATCATTTGTTTGACATTGTGTGGGGCTTTGTTGTTGGTAAAAAGATCCAATTTGTTGCCTTTTGTGCAGATTTTTATTTTGAAATCTCAGTCAAATGACTAGAGTTTTTCTTCTGCGGCTTAAAAACTTTGTTTATAAAGAAGTTGCTCAAAATCAATGAAACTGCTTTGTGATTATCTTGACGGAGGCTTCTGTGTTTGTTTACCCTTTCGGGCAGGTTTGATATATTTGTGTTTCAGCAGAAGCTATTGTTTGAGCTGAATAAATGAGTTACCAAATGAAAAAGGTAGCTCAAACACCACAAAATGTAAAAGTCTGATGGTGATGAATAAATCTGAGACTGTGTAAGGTTTCTGTTTAGAGTAGGACAACGAGATGTGAAATAGTCAGAGATATGAGTGTAAGCTGCTGTGAAATGGGTTATTGACCTCTACTGATGAATAAATGATGTATCTTACATATGGAGAAAGACTGTTGGGTATAAAACCTCAGGTTGAAGATCGCCTGAGTCAGATGACTTGATGTTTATTGGTCTGCAGAGACCTGTTCTAGTCCTCACCATCGACCGATTTCTGTTGCATTAATGAATTGCAGTGGGATGGTATTGCAGCTATACATGCAAACAAATAGTGGAATCTAAACATTGTCAGCCGTCCGCACAGAAAAATTACTAACGCAGCTGTTTTTATGCACTGAACAGTTTATATCTTCTGTTATTAATGTGAATTCACTACTTTTAATTCGTAGATGCTGATTTTTGTGAAATATATCTTTAATATTTGTCAGTAGGGTTGATAAAAGGAAATTTGTAACCTCTTTGGGAGACTAAAACGTGCTGAAACATGATGATTTATTAGCGACCAGTCCTGTAATTCCCTGTGTTTCTATGTGGGTATGTTTGTCTTTTAGCAAAATATCTCATGAAGCAGTGGACATATTTCAATGAAACTCTCTGAAAGTATTCAATGGTTGTGCATCTACAGCGAATTAACTTTTGAAGTCAGCCCAAAATCATTAATACAAATATTGAGCTAAATGTTGGTGTGGTAGTAGCTGAGACTCACCCCAAACACATATTCTAGGCACTAATTGATTGCATTGATTATTGTTTGATGTTTGGTTTTAAATATACATTGGAAATTCACACTTTGCGATAAAACCTTATTGTGTAGATTTTTCCTGTCACAGGTGGGCTTCTCTCCTCGGCTGTGAGTTTGCATCGTTAATACTGATTAAAGCGTTTGTTTACATTTTAACACTCCAAGCATATATTAGCTTCAAGAGCAACTTACAATTTTAGCCAAAGACAACACAACAAACACCTTGGGAGAACCGATGTTTGTTGTTTTGATCACAGCAGCTTTAATGAGAAAAACAATGATGCCTGAGGGGGAAAGACATCACAAAGAAAAAGGAGACAAGTGTGATAGACTTTTAATTTGTTTTATAAAACATTCTTCGTACAGAGAACTAATCCGAACATTTGTTTGTTAGTTTTTTGTTTTAATCAGTCACATTGTAAAATGTCGACACTGCGCACCAGAGAACTAAGCCGGAGTAAAGCCGGCTTGGGCGACAAAAGGCAACACGTGTTAGTAGGATAAGCTTATTATAATGTTTGGTCTTTGGGGGGGATTTGGAAAAACAATTCAAAAAATGTAAAGTATGATCAGACTCGTTCTTTAGAGAATAAGAGAGCTTCTTAAACTCACAACCAAAACATGTCCTGGTGTGAAGCACAGACATTGAGGAGCATGTCTGCAGGGTTGTCTGTTTAGAGCTGAGAATAAATATATAGATATTGTGTTGTTTTTTTTTTACTCCTGCCAACTAAAGACCAGCTGTTCGACGCTTACATCCAGCCTTTAGCTGCCAGACTGCGTCCGCTGTCTGTGAGCTGAAAAGGCCAAAACACAAACAAGACCCAGAGTGTGGCTCCGCGGCCACGTGTCGCAGAACAGATCGGCAACAAGATATCCTCTACATGCTTAAACAACAGGAAGAGATGGAATCCTGTGCTGAGACAGCTGAGTCACTACACTCCCCTCCGAGCAGCAGAGCTGAGCAGGAAGTGTGTTTCTTCCTCTGAGGTGCCAAACTTTTTCAGCCTCTACAGTCATGTTTACTCAGGGCAGAGGGAATGTGTGCTGTGTGTACTCAGGGAGGGCTGCGAAATACACACACACACACACACACACTGACAGTGTAGCAGTGTGACACGACAGAAGCTCAGATAAATATTAGTTTCGCTTTATTGACACTGTTCCCAGAGAGTTAGTCATGTGTGCCGAGAACATCAGGACAATCATGTGATGCTGGATAACGTTTGTTGTCCCAGCCATTTCTCTCCTATCTTTTATATAATTTCTACATTTAAACATTGACAGGAAAAATGTAGGTGTGTTGGTTATGAGGGGGAAGGACAAAAAACAAAACAAAACACACAATGTTTCAATGATTAAATGTTTTAGAGAGCTGTTTTTGTAAAGGTTTTACTTTGTAGCAATCGTTAAAGCTCAATATTTCAAACCTTGCTGCTCCGCTTTTTGTTATCTAAAAGGCAACAATTCAAATATCTGTAATTTGTACATGTTTTTAAACCTTAAAAAGAAGGGAGAAATCATCTGGGTTAGTGATCTTTCTAAAAAAAAAAAACAACCCAGGAGTTCAGTTTCTGAATGATACAAAATATTTTGTTGCAACCTTTTAATCTTCTGTCAGTTAGAAATCAATTTGAACATCCATAGCCTGATCCTGTAATCATTTTTAAACCCCCATTTGCCCACTGTGGCACAAAGATTTCAGCCTGATAAAATGATAAGAAAGAATCCAATTTAAGTCAGTATATTTGTATGCAGCTTTGCTGTTGTATTTAGAACTGTGACAAATTCAAACATAAAGTCAACCCTTTATGTTTTCTCTAACAAACCAAAGCGTCGTCAGCGGCTGCGACAAAGCAGCTGGAGTTCAGCTGAAAATGGTCTAATCAGTGACGAGCCTCTGGCTGCAGATGGAGTTTTGATGATGCTGGTTCATTAGTGTTAATTCACATAAAGTGAAGAGGAAGAGGAGAGGATGAGGGCGGATGAAGACTGAAGAAGGATGCTGTGAGCTAATGCAGATCCTCGCACAAATCTGAATCTTTTTGGCTAGTTGTATTTGCTGTGGAAGAGGTAATTTATTGTTATTGAATTTTTTCCTATTTGGTTTATTTGGTCAGGGTTGATGAAGGATCTTGTTTTCATTTTCAAGGCACGGGGTTTCTAATAAACAAAACATTAGAAGTTATCAGAGCCACTCATCAGTGACATTTTATCATAACCAGGACTGCTGGCTTTAGTGGTTCACAGCTTCTATTTTTGTTTATTTTTTTGGTTAACAATTCAGTTTTAAAATTATTATTTCCCTGCCTTTTTTGAAGCTTTTGAAGTAAGATGCAAAAAGAACTTCAATCAGCTAAAACTGCGATTCATGTTACACGTTACTATAGTAATAATGTAATGATTGTGAATCTAAAACACATAAAGAAAACAACTAAATCATAGATTAAACATCTATAGACATGAGGCCTAGCATTCCTTGAAGGAATGCATATCACCTGCCACTTTTCAGAACATTGACTGAGATCAAATGACAGTATTGTAGTCCTGTTAGTCAAACATTAATAATAACATTATGTGTAAGGTCATGCTCAGAGTACGTATTAAGGATAACTCTCATATGACTTAGAGCTCAATATCTGCACAATGGCCTGCATTATAACCATTTTTGTGTTGGCTAATATGGATAAGCTGTGGCAGCCATTTTGGATTGTGTTCATTTCAAAAGTTAATCAGATGTAGAAACACGTTCAGTGATTATTTTCTGAGAGGTTCCTCAAAATCTGTCCAGTGGTTCAGGAAATCTTTTACTAACAGATAAACAGGGTTGAG
>JAVKLF010000132.1:11830604-11851846 GCA_034783495.1 Millerichthys robustus
TTGAGCAACCAGAGCCGAGAGTGGGACAACTGGAAGTGAGTCTTCAGTGAGTTTTTAACAGATTTTTGGTATTATTTGACTCAGAGAAGTCTGTGAATAGAACATCTTGCTCTAGAACGTCCAGATTTGAGGGTTAAGGTGAGGAGCTGTGATTGGCGAACACGTTCGCAGGAAGGAGGGAGCTGCATGCCTGACGAGAACAGTCTTGTTGGTCAGATCAGACAACTGCATGTGAATATAAATGAGTATTTTTGGTGAATAGAAATATCAAAACTATTGCATGTTTGGACTTTTAAAAAACTATTTACCATATATAGCTTAGACCCTATTGCATAAATACAATAATTATCACATATCTTGCAAAACTGAATAACATTCACTGACACTGACAGAGTGACAGAGAAATCACACTTCCAGCTGTGTTATAACTTCTAGTTTTGTAAGTGAAAGTAGTGTAACAATGAAAACTACTACTGAGCAGTAATAACTTATATGTGTGTTGTTAAAACCTCTTGGACTGAAGTCCCAGGACTATGGCAGGCCATTGTAGCATTTAATATAAATACTAATACTAATACTAATAATCTTCGCTCTAGTCACCATTTTTTTAGATATCAACACTAACATGATAGTCAGAATTGAAATTTAAAAAGTTTGAAATCACATTACTGTTAGTAAAACTTTTATTTCAGTTTCTACAACTACATTAGAAAAAAATGCATTAAAGACATTTAGAAGTTCCTGAAAATTTAATACTGGTTATATTGCAGTTTTCCATTAAAAAGGCATGTCAGAACTCCAGAAGAACTTTTTTCCAAGTAACAAGTTAACTTATTATATAATAAGTTAACTTGCCATCACATCCTGCTTGACCACATTGCCTGTTGCCTCAGTCCGCTCCACGCATTCTGACAGAAGACCGGCTCTTTTTCTTGTCTCTCTGCACAGCAATGTCTTTAAAGTTGTCTGTCAGAAGACACATTCTCACAAGTCTGAATCCTCTCCTTCACAGCTGGAAACGAGGATTTGGGTAAGAAACCAAGTTTGTTTAAACATATGGGCTCTAGTCATGTCAAACATGCTTTTATTCATTCTGTTTTTTAGCACTGGAGCAGCTTCTCTTACCTCAGTGAATTTAAAAGGTCGCAGTTTTCTCACACTTAAAGATTTTAACTCAGATGAAATCAAGAGGCTGTTATGGGTGTCAGGGGATCTCAAGCATCGAATCAAGCACGAGAAACAGGTAACCAACACGAATGTCCGCCTGTTGAACTGGTGGTCTTTGCTTGGGTTATTTAGACAAACTGTTCCGCTCTTTCTATTTCAGTGTCTGCCTCTTCTGCAAGGAAAGTCGATTGCGATGATATTTGAGAAGAGGAGCACCAGAACAAGAATGTCCACTGAAACAGGTGTTCATTTGAGTAAATGGAGCTCAGTTAAACTCTTACACACAAATAAAAAAGGTGGATCTGTGTGGGGAACATGAAACGTTGACAGCTGTGTGGATGTTTATGGCGACATTTTAACAGAACGTGTCCTCAGGCTGCTGACTGGTCTGATAATGTTGATCACTGTTATTGTTCAGAGGAACAAAAGAGCTGCTGAAAGACACTTTTCAGAACGAGCCTCTAACAAAACACTCAACCTCTACTTCTACTTTTTGCCCCCTTCCTATCCTAAAAATTGTTTGCATGTTTTTGATTTTTTCCCCCCCAAACCAAGTTTATTTCAGGCCTTAATTGGCTTTTAATGAAACCAGAGTTCCCTTTATTGTTGTTATTATTATGATTATTACAGGTTTTGCTTTATTGGGTGGACACCCTTGCTTTCTAACGTCACAGGATATCCACCTGGGAGTGAATGAGAGCTGCACCGACACAGCAAGGTGTTTCTTTTAACTACTTTATTAGGACATGTTTAAAGAGGATAAGGGTTCCTATGCCGTGTTGAACAGTTTAATTATGTTCCAGGTCTGGATAAGTTTGATCAAAATGTCAATATTTCCAGTCTTTCAAGATCCAATTTTTAAAAATTACTCAAAGACACAATATATTTTTCACAATAAATGCACATGATAGAGAGAATCAAGCAAGATTTCATAAAAAGTGGCACCTCAGGTGATAAAATCGGTTTCCCATGAATGATGAGGTTTACAGTCTGGTTTACATTTTCACTATATCAATCTGTAAAACCCTAAGTTACTCCCAATGGTTAAACATTTCATGGTATAGGACTGTATAACTCCTAAAATTCAGTTGTTTCTATTTTATTCTAAATGGGAACATGTTTTCAGATGAACTTTGTACTAAATAATACTAAAACCCACTGATGTTCCCTTTGTTAAGTTTAGACAAGCATTTATGGTAAATTTACAGTCGTTTTTACAGAAAGTGTGTAGGAAACCCATTTTTAGCACATTATTCTGACACTGCCATGTATTATTTCTGTTTGTAATTAAAGCAGAATGTGAGATCTCTAATCTGTCTCTGCAGAGTTCTCTCGGGTCTCTGTGATATCATTTTGGCCCGAGTGTACAGCCACT
The DNA here is from genome assembly GCA_034783495.1 of Millerichthys robustus. Classification (NCBI taxonomy): domain Eukaryota; kingdom Metazoa; phylum Chordata; class Actinopteri; order Cyprinodontiformes; family Rivulidae; genus Millerichthys; species Millerichthys robustus. The sequence continues at coordinate 11,833,147 of JAVKLF010000132.1, forward strand.
CAACCCTGGAGGAGCTGGACAAGGAGGCTTCCATCCCCGTCATCAACGGTCTCTCTGATCTGTACCACCCAATCCAGATCCTGGCAGACTTCCTGACCTTACAGGTACCAGGTCTCGATATACAACACTTTTCCTTTAGAACATAATAAACATAGCTGTTCTCTTCCAGGAGCATTACGGATCTCTGAGCGGACTAACGGTGAGCTGGATCGGAGATGGGAACAATGTCCTGCACTCCTTCATGATGACTGCAGCCAAACTGGGTGTTCATCTTAAAATTGCTACACCGAAGGTTTGCCTGTTTGTGTTTTTTTGTGTTCTCGCTGTCTCGTGTGTGGACTCTTGTTTAGACTTTTTGGGAAAATGTTATTTTTTTACAGGGTTATGGGCCTGAAAAGAGTGTCATTGAAGAGGCAAAGAAACTGTCCAAACAGGTAGGTTTAAACTGCTTCCTGCTACTGATTAAAAGGTCGACTTTGGGTTGTTAATAATTAGTACATCTGATATGTGCCTTAGCATGGGACCCAACTGATTCTGACCTCAGACCCAATGGAGGCAGCTCATGGCACCAACGTCCTCGTCACTGACACATGGGTCAGTATGGGTCAGGAGGAGGAGAAGAAGAAGAGGCTCAGAGACTTCCATGGATACCAGATTACGATGCAGGTTGATGTTGAAAAAAACAATGCACAAAACATCTCCAATGAGCCACTAATTTGTCTTAAAAAGCGTTTCATCTTCATGTTTTGGTTCTGATGGATTGAAGACTGGAAGTGTGGCCAAACCAGACTGGACCTTCCTGCACTGCCTACCCCGGAAGATGGAGGAGGTGGATGACCAGGTTTTCTACTCATCCCGCTCCCTCGTCTTCCCTGAAGCTGAAAATCGGAAATGGACCATCATGGTACTGCTCAAACGTCACTTTTCCAACTTTTTAAAGTATGTTTTTAAATCTATTAGAAGGTTTTCTGTTTATTAAATCCCCACAATGTACCTCTTTTAGGGTCTGATGGTGTCTCTTCTGACCGACTACAATCCACAGATCTCCATTCCAAAGTTTTAACCTCAGATCTTAATATTTTACATCGAAACCACTGATAACTATCTCAGGACTACCCCTGAGTAAGTGGGTTTAAATGGTTTAGCAGTAATATTTGTTTATAAGGAAACAGTGTATGTGCTGTTTTTTTAATTTTTAATTTTCTGAAAGTGGTGAAAAAAGCCAACAATAAAAACAATACATAACTTAGCAGCTTTTTAAAGCAACATAAACATGAGAAATCCTTTCAGATGACGTTAACCAATCACAGGCTTGTTGTTTGTCAGGTTTAACTGAAAACATGTACACGCTCCATCAAAAGAACTGATTGTTTTGTAAGATTAATAACAAGATTATCTGATTAAAAGTGTTTGCAGCACTGACAGAGGTGCCTTTGAGTTTTTCCTGGCATTATGTGTGTGTGTGCGCAACCGTGTGTGAGTAAGTGAATAAGAAATCAAAAACATACTTTCTAGAACTATGACAAATTTAAATGTCCCCTTTTGATCATTTTAACTTACAGGTAGCTTTGGTTCTTTGAAATTCAGCCATCAACGCAGGTTTTATAGAAACTATTGTTTTTATTATTACACCTTTTCATGTCAATTAGAAGTCTAAACTAACACAAAATAAACAAGACGTGTTAGATCTGTAGCTGAAAAATAAAGTTTTGTGTCCATCTAAAGTTGGCCTATTTTGTTGTTTATTTCAGCTTTGAAACTACGACCACATTTTATTTAGGCTACTTTATTCATGGCACAGTTTAGAAAGAGGTGTTCTTTCCACAGTGTTGTGTTCACAAAACTCAGTCCTAAACGACACAAAAAAAATTTAATTATAAAATAAAGGAAGGAAGGAAAAAAGTGAACTTGCTGCAGAATAAAATGAAACAGTTAAAACCAGGTCCATCCAAATGTACAGCAAAAGCACAACAATGTAAAAAATAACTTCAAAATTATGAATTTGAAATGTAAATGAAATTGTTTCTAAATATTCCTGAATGCGCTTTCTGAAATTACATTTTTATTGAAGTTGCGTGAAGTACAGTTTAAAAACTGACACGGTTCTGTACGACCACGACACCAAGTGGTTGGAATTGGTAAAGCACACGGTGTTGGGCCGAAAGAAGCGCCCTGTCATAAAAAGAACCCCGTCGTGCGAAGGCAAGTTGTTGCTTTTAATCCATGGCAGTCTATTTTTGTGGACAAAAAGCTGACTTCATGCATGCAAACAATACGTTTAGATGACTTGTCTGCGTTCTTAAAATAATTTTTTTGCTCGCTTCCTGTGACGGTGCGTACTGCTAGTGCTGGGGTACGTCTTTCGACTCAACACCAGGTTTCTGATTGGCAGACGGGTGATGACGTATTAGTGCGGGAAGCTACGATCCACGTGTGTGGTCCAGGCAGTGACCAGTTTTATTAAATAAAATGATGCAGGATAGCATTTTATTCATAAACAAGCATCTATATAAACACAAATTCGTACATATTTACTATATATATACAATTATATATATATATTCGTTTTTAACTAAATGAACAGACAACATACTCACTCTGAAAAAAGATTAAAACTAGCTACCTTCGCGGTGTTTTCAAAATAAAATACAACTTGATGTTACGTGTGGAAAAACGCAGTGCTTTGATGTTAGCTGGATCGCCGGTGAAATGAAAACAGGGCAGTTTTCCTCGACGACCACCCACACACCGAGAGAGAGGCTGCTCGGAGTGGGAGCTGAAGTTTAGGTGGGAGGAGGAGGACGCCATTGCAGCCACAGCTGGCTGTAGGAGAAAGGTCTGTCGGGGGAGAAAAACGATATTAAAACTTATCCGGAGCTTTACGTAGTCTTTGTTTCAAATCCCTCCTGGCATCGAGTGTGACAGCAGCAAAGTAAAATGGACGTTTCGTCTTCGCAGAGGGGGGAAACGAGGAGCCAGACCACCGAACAAAAGCAGGTAAGAGAGCCGAGCTTCAGGGAGGACAATGGGGGGAAAGTTTTCCTCTAACTAACGGTGGTTTTAGCTCCTTATAGCGGTCCGACTAATCCAGCTGGAGGGGACGAAATTTCATCAGCATTTTGCAGCACAGACAGCTAAAATGTCGCCAAGCATTTGTTTGTTTGTTTTTTTGTTACATTTTGAGTTAGTGCACACAAAGTTAACACAAACAAACCGCACACACAGGGGTAACAAATACACGTTTACCATGTAAAAATACTCAGTTCAAACCTTTTCCTTTTGGGATTTGCAATAAAGTTTAGACATTGTTTATTACCCATCCTGTGTTCTGCAATCCTGCGTAGCATGGAAACAATAAAAATCTGTCTTTTTAAAAAAATAACACAATTTAAAGTTACAGCCAGGTAGTTGTGTATTGTGTACACGCAACTATTAAACTACTTTACCATGTTGTTCCAATAACATAGCTGTTATGTAAAAAACACCACTGTTCCATCATCATGAATGAATTTAACAGAATTATTATTAGTAGTAGTAATAATATTAATATTATTATACTAATCTTGTCAAATGTTTGATGTAAAATCTTATTCATAAAAACACATTAAAGTATATTTTAAGTACCTAAATTTAGGATTAATTGTGCATATATGCTGTAAGTAGAAAATAAGGCTGAGTTAAGTCTAATTGTGTATTTTTTTTTTTTTTTTTTTTGTTATTCACCCATCAGTGAATAAGGAATCATCAAATTCTTCATATTATTTTGCTTGGACATAGTACGAATATACTATGTTACTTACTTTAATCATTATACTGTCCGTGACATGTTTTAGTGTTTTGCTCGTTCTAGTTTTAAAAATGTCAAGCCTGATTTTATCTGAATTTCATCAAATTTTGTAGCAGCCTTTTTCATTTGAACACTCAGATCTGAAAATGAATCCTAAAGTACACATAAAAACTTATCTCACCTGCTAAAATGAAATAACCTGAAACTATCAGTTGGAATTTAGAAAATAGGTCAATTTAGATTTGTTTATTTTCCCCTTTTTTATTTTTAACTTGCCGTTTATGATATAAAATATGGTTTAGTGATACTTGTTTCTCTGTGCATGTTTGTAACGCGTCTTTAGCAGTCTCCTACCCTTGCGTCACCCGTCCGATGGCCCAGTGTCACACCATGAACACCAGCAGGAACTGCACCTCGGTGGGGAATGGCGATGGTCTGGCAGCCTTGGAGTCCGTATCCATCGTGACCATCACGCTGCTCGCCTGCCTGGGGAACCTGCTGATCGTGGTGACCCTTTACCGCAGGCCGTACCTGCTCACGCCCAGCAACAAGTTCGTGTTCAGCTTGACGTTCTCCAACCTGCTGCTGTCCGTCCTGGTGCTGCCCTTCGTGGCTGTGAGCTCAGCTAAGAGAGAGTGGGTGTTCGGGGTGGTTTGGTGCAACTTCACGGCTCTGGTCTACCTGCTCATCAGCTCAGCCAGCATGCTCACCCTCGGAGCCATCGCCATTGACAGGTTAGTCCCAATTCCCACTTATGGTCCCAACAAAATCTGAAATTTCACCAACAGGTATTTTGTGGTGCAGATGAATACTCAAAAATCTACCTCCTTTATTTTTTTTCCTATCACATTTTACCTCAACCTTGGTTAAAAAAAAAAAAAAAAAATACATTTATGAGATTAAGGAAGGATGGACAATATAAATAAAATTTACAGATGATGCATTTTATTGATAGTATAGCAGTTTTAACTGGATATGAAAAATATGTAAAACAAAAGTAAAGAAAAGGCATCAAAAGTGAAAGATGGTGCTGAAAATGTGCTCTCATCTACCATTATCCTTCAAATAGCTCATAACAGAAATAATTTGTTGTGTTGTGTCTGCCTTCTGACTGTTAATCCTATTAGCATCCATACCACATGATTCTAAATGTTTGTGATAGTAAAGAAACAAATTTACAGGTGAGGCAAAAAGAGTGAAGCAGCAAATTTTACCAGCATGCACAGACCTCTTCCTTGGTATCTTACAGAGGTCTGATTGTAAAATGTCCACAAGACGTCTGAGCGCACTCGCATTTATAAACATGTGGCCTCCTTTAAAACATCTCTCAAACATCAGCACTAAAACTTTAATAATGCCTGCATTATTACAATTATACTGGCTGAAGTTATCATTCAAAACTATTTGTGTTAAACTCTGTATAATGCCTTTGTTTGGTGGGGATCACAAAACGTCCACTGTTAGGAGCTGCTGTGAATTTTCTCAACAGTCTTGTCTGTTCTCGCTGCTTTCCTAATTATCCCCGTCACTTTTGGGGATTTCTGATTACACAGAAACGTTTTGTTCTCCTGCCAAGTTCCTGTCTTTTCGTCAGGTTTGCAGCTTTTAGCAACATGCATTACAGAGTCGTTAGAGGTCCGTGCAGCTTTTAGTTTCTGCGTCACTCAGCAGCCTCTGTATTTTGTGGGATCAGAATCTCCCAGGAGAGCCTTGTTGAGTTTCTCTTTGATGGATTCCCTCATCTGGTTTCTGTCTCCACAGGTACTATGCCGTGCTCTACCCTATGATCTACCCCATGAAAATCACAGGGAACCGGGCGGTGGTGGTCATTGTTTACGTGTGGTTGCACTCTCTGGTGGGCTGTTTACCTCCTCTGTTCGGCTGGTCCTCCTTCGAGTTTGACTGCTTCAAGTGGACGTGTGTCGCATCGTGGTCCAGGGAGCGGAGCTACACAGCCTTTTGGGTCGCCTGGTGCGTCCTTCCTCCGTTGCTCACCATGCTGGTTTGTTACGGTGTCATTTTTCGTGTTGCCCGCATGAAAGCTCGCAAAGTCCACTGTGGGACTGTTATCGTGGCCCAGGACGACGCTGCGGGAGCTCAGAGGAACGGACGCAAGAACTCGAGCACCTCGACTTCCTCTCACGGGAGCCGGCGGAGCCTCGTGTACGCGGGGAGTCAGTGCAAGGCCTTGGTCACCATCTTAGTGGTGATCGGCACCTTCCTGGTGACGTGGGGACCTTATGTCTGCGTGGTGTGTACTGAGGCTCTGTGGGGACAGGGCAGCGTCCCTCAGGAGCTGGAGACTCTGGTGGCCTGGCTGTCTTTCTGCAGCGCCATGTGCCACCCGCTCATCTACGGCTTGTGGAATAAAACTGTGAAGAAGGAGCTGCTGGGGATGTGTTTTTTAGATCGCTACTACAGAGAGTCGTTTGCCACGCGGCAACGGACGTCCCGCCTGTTCAGCATCTCCAACAGGATCACAGGTGGGACAGCAGCTCTCTGAATCTGTAACACCAAGTTTTATTGGAATAAGTAGCTTATTTATATTTAGTAAATTGATGTAATCATGTTTTTGAAGAAGATGCTTTTATTTTCAGACTTGGGTATGTCCCCACACCTGACTGCCATGCTGGCGGGTGGAGGACACTTGTTGGCCCCTGGAAGCAGCACAGGGGACACCGGCTTCAGTTTCACTCAGGACTCAGGTCTGTGCTGGTGAAACATACGTTTTTAAACAACATAAGAAAGACCAAAAATGATTATCTGTAACTTTAATCATTAGACCTTTCAAAGAGATGAATTTGTTTTTCATTTTAATGAATTTTCTGCACTTTCTGCATAGAGGATGAGTTAAGTCATGTGTCAGACATAACTTTTCTTGCTGGAGGGTATTCAAAATTAGCAGAAGTGAATTTAAAGTACCATTTGTAAAGTTAACCCTCTTTATTTTCACATGCAGGCACAGATGTGATGCTGTTAGATAATTCCTGCACGGACGGCTGCTCCTTCCAGTTGCATCATGGGAATCCATCCGGGAAGAGGAGGAGCTCGGTCACCTTTGAAGACCAGGTGGAGCATTCCAAAGGTATTTATCATTTAGTTCCATGTGAGACAGAGGATCAGAGGCAAAGAAACACACTTTATGATTGGGAAAATAGAACCATCAAACAAAAACAACCTTCCTGTGGCATTTATTTTGTTTGGTCTAAGAAAGTTCTTTCTCTCTCCAGCTGAAAACACGTCCTCGGTCCAAGTCCACGCAGAGGTCCACAAATCCCTCGACTTATTTGCCTCCTGCTTAGCGAAGGCCATAGAGAGCGACGCTAAGCTCACACTGTTTGGGGAGAATGGGGCTCAGCAGGGGGGGCTCTGCACAACGAAGGCAGCGCAGAGACCCAGGTACCTGGACGGGCAGAGACTCAGGCTGGAAAGCATCGATGAAGGGATCGTTAAAGACGACAGAGGGGAGGAAGACCAGGAGGTGGAGGAGAAACTTATCTGAACACATCAGGGCCAGATAATGACTGAACGCTGAGCTCGGTGGTATAGCTAAGAAAGTTTGGATTCTCCGTTGAAGTTGCTCCAACAGGAAGCGGCACATTATTCATTCCACTGTGATGGATCATAGAAAAAGCATCAAACTTTTGTATCAAGGGTGTACTTTTAATAGGAAGCCTTGACTACTGTAGCTTAACGGGTTTGATTGTTAGTACGTTTATAATTATTTGTTTTCTATCTTGTTTTTATTGATGTATTCTTAAAATGATCACACGCGCCTCAGTGGGGCTGATTAATATCGCAGGAGACTTCAGTATTTATCCAAAATACGGTGTTTTCTAGTTTTATATATTCTTTCTTTAGTTTAAGAATTCAGCAACAAGTTGAAACGCAGACGTTTTGAGTTACCGCTTAATTATAGGTTCTCTGTGAATCAGCAGTCGCAACTATTTTACTTTAATCGTGCTCAATTACTTATAAAAGACTCATTAGCAGCATCTTTACACTGTCATGTTAACAAAGCATTGCATTAATTAGAAAGGTTAACATACATTTTACCAACTCACACATTCATGCTGACTATTCTAAAACATCTCTGAAGCATTTAGGTTTAATTTACTCCAACACAAGTTCAGATTACAAGATGTTCAGATTTTAAACTACTAAACCATTGACCACCCATCAAAACTAGATTTGTCTCCAAAATTAATCTGGAACATTAAAGTTTGGGTTAAATTCTTGTCATGTTAACATGACAGATTAGAATCAGACACAGGGGATCTGTAATAATAATAATAATAATATAATAAAACAGGGAAACCTGGAAGACTATAAAACATCCTGCAGATCTTTTTGGATGCTTTTTTTTCACACTATTTTCAGAGTATAGATTTTTTTTCTCTTTTTTTTAAACGCTTCATTTATACATGGCAAACACTTGTAAATATTCATATTAATGATGGCTGAATTTCAGAGTCTTAGTTTGTGCAGTCTGATGTCATTGTGGTCTACCTGAACACTTAAACAGACCAGAGTCAACACTAACGCACATTTTAATCCTCGTGTCAGAACCACTTCCAGCTCCATCAGATCAGGAACTGGAGCATGAAGAAGGTACTTGCTGCTGTAACAAGTGTACTGATATTCTATTAATTTTTTTTTCTTGTAACTGTGGATATGTGGTTTTTGTGCTCCTCCATAGAACTTGTATTTAGAGAAGGAGTTATTAGGAAAATGGGCTTAGGAATTATTTTAAAGACTGGTTGAAGAAACAGTTTCAGGAATAAATTAAGCCTTACATGTCATTTCTAGTCAATTCAGAAGAAAACATACAGTGGTACATTAAGTTTATATCTGTGTTTTAACTAATTTTACTTTTATAAAAGCCTTTTATGATCAGTAGATCTCAATTCTCATGCTTCAGTCTTATCTTGTATGTTTAATTTTAATATTTAAACAAGTATTACATTTGTACGAAAACAATATGCTTAATTGATGTAATCTGTACGCGGTTATTTGAAGCTATTGATACAAAACGTTTGCATTAAAGTTTTATATTAAGAGGTTTTACTGTCCTTCACGGCCGCTGCAAGAGATTGTCACACAGTTTTGTTTATAATATTTAAAAAGTTAAACTTTTTAAATCATGTAGAATTAAACTTTAATTGATGGTCCCCAGATAATTTCCAGACATAAGAAAACGCAAATAAATAGTTAAATAGTTTCATCATGAATATTGAAATACATTAATAATACTAAATGAGTAAAAGTAGTATCAGTTATTAGGTTTGTTATTAGTAAGGTTTGCAAACGTAAACCAGTAATATCCAGGGTCACAAGTTTCTGCAACTTATTTTGTAGGCCAGAAGCTAAAATGTTTGAAAACCACTGATTTAGATGAGCTCTGTTAAAAGAAGTCATTCCTTTCCTCTGTGGCCAATGTGCTGCTCAGGATGGGAGACTGACAAAGTTAAGATTCAACCCGGTTAGTTGGCTTCCTTTGATAAATAACTTTTACTGATTGCCTTTTTTTAATGTATGTGAATGTTTTGGGCAGTGGACCGACAACTTTGTTTGGGAATTAACACCAAGTTGAATTTAAAATCATTCAACAGGAAGTGGAAAGATCTTTATAGAATAAAACAATCTTTGCTTTAATAAATCGACAGGTTAACTTTAAACCAAAGTGAAACAGATGAAGTCTGTCCCTGTGATCTGACAGATGGTTGTTTTTGTTACGCAAAGATACTAATTGGTTTTCATATTTTAAATTTATTGTTTTTCTTTTAAATTCTATAAAACAGACTCGAGAGAAGAACCACAGCTTTGTTTTTTTTTCTCCATCAAACAAAATTAAAGCATCTGTGTTTTTCGTTCCTAAAGTCCGTATTCACATGCGTAAATCCTGCAGCAGCACATCAACATTTCTCTGCTACAAGTTCAAAAAAACTGTCAAACATTAACACTGATCAAAGCTGACCGTCTCCGAAACAGAAATAATATTGCACTTTAACACCCTTTCACACCAGCGGTCGTCATTTTTCCTCATTCGTAACAGACACGTGTATTACTGACGTGCTTCCACCCCCCATTCACTCTGATGTACTTTATCCTCATCCAGAAACAGAAGTAAGAAAGTTATCTTAAAAAAAAAACACAAGGGGCCTAAAAATTACATTAATATTCAAAAGGAAGTATTCTACACTAGTACAAATCTGTTTTAAGTGCTTTACAGCAAAAACAAAAGGGATTTTCCTTGAAATACAGTCCTGTTACTGCTCATCATCGTTTTCCTGGCCGGAGCCTTCAGAGCGATCGCCCTCCAGTCGATCTATGAGACAGAAAAATACATAAACATCAGAAAATAAAGAGACAAACATCAAGTTTTTTAACTGGGATTTGTGTGCGTTTACCTGATCTGATGTGATTGAGGGAGGCCAACATTCGAAGCATGAACGAGGCCGGGACTGTGATTGTGTTTCTGGTTTCTTCCAGCATCAGCTCATTTCGGGTTATTACCTTAACATGAAGAGAAAATAAAAGACTAAAACAAACATGTATGAAGATGAAGCTCGTGTAAAGGAAGGGCAAAAAACTACAGCTACAGAAACAAAGACAAAAAAACTTTCTTCAAACAATTCTCAATATTTTCAATTTACCTCTGAAATTTTACCATAGTAGCATCTCCACATTAGAATCACGCATTCCTTCAATTAGAATGTTTTAATCAAATCGTACTCAAATCTTTAACTCAACATCTGCAGGTTTGCCAAAGTTATAAGTCTTTTGGTTGCTAAAGTCGCTCATCTGTGCCACCCATCTAGAATTGAGCAGACTCCAAAAGAAAAATCACAATGTAGCATCTTTGAAAGGTTTCCTTTATCAAGTGTTTTACGTTTGTTTTCCAGAGAGGGTGCTGTACCTCATCGGCGAGGACTCTGTTAAAAGACGGCAACTGTTCCAGTGGCGACCAAATCTTGATATCATAGTCGATCCCTGAAGAAGCCAGAACTGAAACAAAGCGTCACAGTTAGACGTGGGGCGGTTGCCATCACGGCATGGTTCTGATCCGAGCCCAGCTGTAATTGGGGGGGGACTCACTGGGGTCGTACGGGTGCGGCTGCAGACAGTTGACCACGTGGTTGTCGGCTTCGAGCAGCATGAGGTGCTCCGCCGTGTGTCTGTCCCAGATGAATATGTGTCCGCAGTCGGAGCCACTCATCACAAAGTTGTTGCCCCAGAAGCACGACTCCTTTATCTGAACATGAAAACAGAAAACCATCTTAAGATAATAAATATAATGTAGACAAAAGGAATATGTCAAAACGAACAAAGAGTTAAAACAGTTTGACTCATTTGTTATTACACCTTAGTTTGTAAAAATATAAAAAAAGGAGAACGAGGAGATTTTCCGCAGGATTGTGGGACAAAAGGTAGCTCTTTCTCTGTGTTCCATGTAGAAGTTTGAACCTCATTTAACAGAAGTGGATTGAGGTTTACCATTGTTCTGGAGTTGCGATGGCCTTTGTAAACCATTTTGACCGAAGGTCTCCTGATGTTCTGGGTTTCGCTCTCCTCCATCTCCCGCCTTTCTTTTCTCCTACGAAACAACTCCTGGATCCGAGCTGCTGCCGAGCGTCTGAGGAAGAAAAACAAAACGTGAGTATAGAACTCTCAAATATACTCAAATATCACCGCTGTTTTTTAAAAAAGCTTTTTAAAAAGAAATTCAAATCTAGAAAGCAGTCATTTCTTTTTAAGACAAACATTGCTTTCATCTATCACATCTGACTCGAGCTGATCTTTTTTGTTGTCTTGTGACTTTAGACCAATTTTAAAGTGTAAATCCAACATTTATTTTGTATGTTTTCATCTTTCTATCAGACCATGCACACTGCTTGTTTATACACCACATCATTATAATGAAGGTATGAAATGCAGCTGTGATGCTAGTTTCCACACCATTTGTGCTCTCATGCAGGGAATCAGTGTATTGTTAAAGTGGAATTTCCAGTCCAATACAAACACACACTAAAGAAAACAAATAAACAAATCAAGGTTAACCATTGTGTTGTAGAGTTTAAATGCTCTGCAGCAACTCTCACACCTGGAAGATGCTTTTAGTTTTCGGAGCAAACACATTACCTGATCATCCTATCTCCTACAGCAGATCCCCTAGAATTAAATCTAGATTTGTTGTAAAACAGTCAGTGGGAAGGTATCACACTAAACTGAAGTCCATGAAAATGTTGATTTGTATTAAGAAAAACCCGAACATCATGTGGTCTAACTCACCTCTGTCCCTGCCCTCTGAACCTCGTTGCTGGGATCAGAATTGGATCGTCGTCGCTGTCGTCAGAGTCCGGATTGCTCGGCACCGGCTGACTCTGACCCTCCTCTCCTTCCTCTCCAGCAGGTTCTGCTCTCCTGCAACCCCTGGATGTGTCCTCCGAACCCTCTGGCTGACTCCTCTCCCGTGGCGATAACGTCACGCCTTCGGACGAGACCCCCACCTGACCCTGATTCGCAGAGCTTGAGGATGTGACGTTGCCTGGAGGCTCTGTAGAGGCCACTGGCGGGGTCTGTTGTCCTGAGGACTCGCAGGGAGCTGAGGGGAGGCCACACAAAACCTTTTTCTTTTAATAGTCTGTTTATCTGTGTGAACAGGACTGTTTTTTTTTTGTGGCGCTGAAAGAAGCGACTCACCCTGTTCAGACACTGAACTCCGTGTTGACGGACTCTCTCTGCTCTGAGCAGCCACTGTCTCGGAGGTTTTAGAGCCTCCGCTGCCCAGAGAGCTGGACGTGCTACTGCTCCTAAACACAAACAACAGCCACTAAATAAAGAAAAATAGGTATGTATTTTTTTTAAGAACGTAACACACAACAAACAGATTGTTTTACAAAGGAACATATTTTAAAACGCTTCAATGAGTACTGTTAAAATACTGTCAGAAAATACAGTAAGACCAAAATTCATGTTATAAATCAGAAAAAAGATTTTTTTTTAAAGTTTTACACTCTTGTTTTAGTTGCTTTCTTCTTTTTAAACAAATCCAAACATCAGAGGTTTTTCTGAACCACTCACCACTCATCAGTGAAGTCCAGCTTGATGGTGCTGGTGGTGGTTCCCTCTGAGCTGTAGTGCAGGCTGAGGACGGGTTCTGCTGTGCTGGGTCGAGGGGCAGGAGTAGGTGTAGGGCCGGCGCTGGCTGCTGCAGGAACGGACTCATCGGGCGGTACACCTGCAGGTTCGGCTCCTGTTGAGCAAAAAGGGCGAGACAAATGTTTTAGTTGGAGCAGAGAAAACACACCTGCTTGCGCTTACGTTTCACAGAGGAGAAATATGCATTGTTTACTTGTTTTCATAATTACTAATTAGCAAAATTACAAAGAATTAGGAACATGCAGCAAACACACACCCTGCTGTTCATCCAGAGTCATGGATCCCAGCTGTTTGTTCACCACAGATGATGGAGAATCTGGGACACAAATCAGATAGACCAAAAGATTAAAACCGTGAGCACGCAGGGCAGAGGTGACGCTCACGCAGCCAAGGTGCTTCAGGGTTAAAAGCTTCACTCAAGTTAAAAAAAATAAACCCAAGTTCAGTGACTAAAATGACAGCTACAGATAAAGTACATCGGAACAGACAAAGTTCCCACAGCAGAAACGTTTTGTTTAAAATCAGACAACGTGACGACTTGTTCGTTTCCTACACACATTTATTTATTTTTTGTTAGAAAATGTGAGTTCTAAACAAAAGCAAGTCACCATATCACACGTATTTTCAAAATAGGTTTAACTCAAGCTACCGCTGTTGAAGCCCCATTCAGATGTGAAACATTATTTTAATTTACAATTGTATCTAATGCCTGGTTTGAAATCTAGTGCATTTTTAAACAAACACATTTCTGTTACTTTTAATCTGAACTGTGCGCATTCCAATTAATGTTAAAAGTGGCGTTTGGAATCTTTACCCAACTACCAGAAAGTAAATAAATATGGCTCTTTAACCCCTTTTAAATCCTAAAATGACCATAAAATACCTGTTGAAGGCAGGAAGTAGCTCAGCAAGAAGAAAAACAAAGGTTTTGTGACTACGATTATGGTCTTTCAGTTTATTTTCAGAAACGCTGCAGCTGCAGACCACATCTTTAGCAGTTTTGCCCCCCATTGTTCTAAATACTGAGGTCCTCCTGAAAAAAAGGAAATACATTTACATATTTAACCCTCGGTTTTATTTAATATAAAGTATAAGATAAGAGATGCTGTACACCTCATGTCTGATACGGGGCTAAAATAAAGACGCAAATTGCACAAGTCTCAAAGATTCATTAAGGCAGCTCGTCATCATCCAAAAACCAGATCAGAGCTTCATACCAGCTGGTGCCACTCCAACAGGAGAGTCGGCAGGCAAAAACTCAAGCAACAAGTGGGAAGATAGGAGATTAGTGAGGGAGGGGCTGGGCAAACAGCGGAGGTGTTTCGAAGTACAAGATGCATCAGAGAAAAAGGAAACAACCACAGCAGGTTAGTGATGACGTTCTTCTGCAGCCTGAGTTTACAAGCAAATAGTTTGCCTTTGTTACAAAAAGAGCAGGGTGAAAGTGGCTGAGGGTCTGACAGGAAGTGTTGCTGCAGGGTTTGAGGGTGGGGCTCAGAGGGGTGGGTAACCTGTTTGCTTCGGGGCAGCAGCAGCAGGAGCAGCAGCGGGGTTAGCCCTTCTTTGTGACTGTCTCTCAGAGGCTGCGGAGGAAGAAGAGGACGTGGAAGGCGCCGCTCGCTGACCCTGTCCAGGGGGGTCGGCCAGCCGCAGCAGCCTCTGCAGACGCCTACACACTAAACTTATGGGCAGCCGATGAGGACCGTACTCTGACAGAGAGGCAGAGGAAGACAGAGAGAGTGGGTGAGCCATTAGGATGGGAGGAGCAGAAAGGAGGATGCTGAAGGTGGAGAAAAGTGCAGCAGCTGCTTGAGTGGAGTGGCTCCAACAAACACACAGTCTGTCTTACGCGCACACACACACATACAGAAGAGACAGCGTTACCCTGAAAAATCCACTCATTGTAGCAAATATTAGGATTTGTGGACACTTTTCTAGCAGAAACTATGAGCTCGTACCCGAGAGTGCAGGTTCAGAGGTGGGCGTGGCTGTGGGCGTCCCGGTCGTGTCCGCCTGACTTTGTTGCTCTGAGTCAGGAGAGGAGGTAAGGGGAGATGAGGAGGACGGAGCAGAGGTTTCAACAGAGGACGAGCTGGAAGTAGGAGGTGCTGTGACTGCTGATGATGACCCTGAGGAGGATGAGGGTGTGGATTTAGAGATGGGGGTGACAGCGGCGGCAGTGGCCGCCGCAGGACTGGCGGCGACCTCTGGGGGATCTGTCCCCACGGGCCTCTCGGGGGCGCCGGACTCCTGGCTGGAGTCTGCTGTCGATGCAGTCCCCTCTGGACGAACGGCTGTCCCTGGAAACAACACAACAAATAAAAACAGATTTTAACTTAAAGGATTTGTAAAATCTTTTTTACATTCAGTTTTAAGGACTTTTAAACCAACCACAGCCTTACCTCTGGGTCGAACCTGAGGTCGGGGTCCTCTACTGCTCTGAGCTTCACTGGCCTCCTCAAACCACCGGGACAACATGTCCGACATTCTCTGCATCAGGGACACATTTGGACTCTGTTCCCCTGAAATAAATGAATAAAAATCAAAGAAGGAAGCATTTAAGGATTTCCTTCAGTTAGTACTAGAAGAAACATTTTAAAATAATATAAAACATGTTCAGTAAGTTATTATTTTCTTCATGTTCTGTCATGAGACCACGATGACAACATCCTGCTTTAATGTCATATTCAGGCTTGATTCAGCAAAGTCTTAATTTGATTAAAAACATTTTCTAATTTAATTTGCTGTTTCTATTTTAAGGTGAAACAATTTCTAACACAGCTAATTGTTTTTTTAAAAAAAAGTCATCCTAAAATTGCATATTTCTCTCATTTGTGAATGGGTTATTTCAAAAAGTATCAAATTTTCTGTATGCGAGCATACATGAGTGTACAAAGAAATACTTTGTTTGCACAGAAAACTGTCCTTGTCACAGTTTGGTTATGCAAGCTGAAAGTACACCATAATCACAAATCAGAATAGAAAAAGAAAATGAAAATTTTCCTACATTAAAATTCAAATCATGCTTACGTAGTCAGTCTTATTTGGTAATTGATATATACTCTAATGGATTTATATTTATTTATGCAAACCATACAGTGAAATGCAGTCACACATTAGGTCTGATGGCCCACATCACTGTGGTGGTTTTTAAATTAATTGTTGCTCACTGCCTGAAATGCTTATTTGCCTCTTAAATTAGATTTTTCAGGGAGAAAACTCAAAACAGATCATCTGATCAGCACTAAATAAGGAATGAAGCATAGAAGGTAGAAAAGGTGACACGTTCAGCAGCTTAAATACAGGCAACTAAGCTGAGAGAAAGTAAATATTGGCAACAAGAACACTGACTCTTCTGATGTTGCTTGGAAACTTCTAGATGTGGCGATGAGCAGCTGTTTGAGAACAAGTTTTAATACCAACCTAAAAGGCAAACAAGTATTTAAATTCAGATTTATGCCATCTGAAGCTGTGTAGGTAGATCGAGCTTGATGATCAATAAGTCAGAGTGTTTTCTGGTTTTAAAGTCTTCTGAGAACAGATATTAATGAAAAGTCTAAATATTTGGTCAGGCTCACTGTTCAAAATGCTTTCTCTGTCGCGTCTGAAATTTGAGTTCTGCTTTGACCGAGCAGCAGGACATAACTGGGATCTTACCGTCTCTTTCCCTCTCACTCTCAGGGCGAGCTCGGGGTCCGGTGTCAGACCAGTCCCCCCGAAGGCGGAGGCGCTTGACTGGAGGCTGCCTCAACTGTGGAAACACACACACACACACAGAGATTAACAGTTTGTCAGTCAAAGCATGGACAAAAATAACTTCGCTGCCAAAGCAAAACACTGATCGCCTCTGTCGGTGCCCTCTCTAAAGCCCCCCACCCCACCCGAGGTTGCCTCCTCTTTCAAGTCCCTTAGCAGCACAACAGGATGGAAGTCAGAATTAGAAGGTGGCGGTGGGGGAGTGGTGGCTTCACAGAGGAAATGTCATCAGGTCTGAACAGGTGGTGAAAAGCAGAAGACATAGTGGCGTAAATAAGAAGGAAAGAGACATAACAAATGAGGTCAGAGGTGAAGAAGGAAGATAGATAAGATTGTCATTTGCATCCCCCCACCCCACCCCCACCCCCCCACCACACACACACACACACCTCCGCCAACCTATTTAGGTGGGACTGAGGAACACCGCCTGCGTCAGTCGCTGTATTTGGAAAGGAATGTGTGAGTAGATCCCGACACCGCTGAAACATGGGCTCCGTGATGAAGCACATTCAGACAATAACTTCTCATTTATTATTTAACAGATTTTCAAACTGAAAAAATACACCGACAAAAAAAAATAAAATAAGCACGAAAAGTATGAAGAAAAAGCATTGAGGGTTTTTAACACAAGTCTCCTCCGTCCTGTCTTGGTTGGGGGTCATTTTCTCCACATCATCAGCCAGCACAGATTTAGCTCTGATTTCTGCAGAGCTCAGAGTGACAAAAACAAATGCTGCTCTGATTGGAACAGCTCTTAACAAAACACTCTTTAAAAAAAGCTACAGGAAGTTTCTCCTTCAACACCTTCTTTCAGTCCGTTGATTCGCTAGAGTTAAAACTTAAATCCAATTTACAGTAAAATCAGAGGAGAGATGCATCTCTCGCCGCCAAGAGAGGTGAACAGTAAAGGAACCGTCTGCGTTTGTTTGTACGTCTGTCTGTTAGTAAAATATCTCAAACCGCTGAGGTGATTTTAATTAAACTCTCTGAAAGTGATGTTTGGATGCGTGTCTTAACTTTTGGAGTTGGTGTGATTCAAGATGGCGTCACAGCTAACTGACTTAAATGAACACAAAAATGGTTATAACTCAGCCAGTTTTATAGAAATTGTGCCAAAATGTGGAGTGGTATTAGCTTAGATTCATCCCATACACACACTCTGAGTGTTATCGTGCGAGATCTTCAGTTAAAAGTTTCATTTTCAAAACTGTCATCACAGATGCCACGAAATGCTCCTTCTCTTTATTATCATGTCTGACACTTTTATTTTTATTCCTGGCATTGGTTAGAAGACCTCAGTGGGATCTCACCTCCTCCCTCCTCTCCTCTGACGGGCCCTTGAGCTCTCGAGCCTGGTCGTCTTTGGGATCGAACAGGTAGATGTAGTCGGAGGAGTAGCTGACCAGAACCTCCTGGCCGTCCTCGCTGTAGCAGAGAGACGTCACCCTGCAAGACTTGTTGGACAGGTGGGCAGGGACGAACCGGACGCACATGCCCGTTGTCCCTCGTCCCATGTAATTACCTGAGAATGAGCGAAAAAAAAAAATGGCACTGAGCAAATCATGGTTCAAACTGAACTCTAACATGTGCTTGCTGATGTGTTTTTGGCTGCTTTCGAATAAAGCTGAAAAATCAAATGTAGAATTGAAATCGTAAAAGCTGTCGTGGAACGCGCTTTGAGTATCCCGGTTGAATAGAAAAGCACTATACAAGTACAGTCTATTTACCAAATGTAAACTAAATGCTGTAGCTGTCATTTCTGTGAACACTCACAGAGGAGGAGACGGTTTACCTGTGGCTCTGGTGCCCAGCATGCGTCTGTCGTAGATTCGCACAGAGCTGTCGGAGCAGCCCACAGCCAGATAGTACGGCACCAGAGGAGAGATGGATATAGAGGTCGCTGCTCTTCTGCAGTTTATCAGGATGTCCTGACATCACAGTGAACACAGTCAGGTTAGGCTTCAAACGCCAAAAATGAGCACATTTTGCCTTAAT
>JAVKLF010000132.1:11865572-11898553 GCA_034783495.1 Millerichthys robustus
ATGAGAATATTTCATTCATTCAGATCTAGGATGTGTTATTTGAGTGTTCCCTTTATTTTTTTGAGCAGTGTATATATATTTCACCTTTGCACTCGGGGCAGCGGGTTTCTTGGCTGCCTGCTTTGCCTTCTTAGCCTCCTTTGCAGCCCTGAAACATAAACAAGACAAAATTAGTCTCAACTCTGAGGGTTTATGAATGAAATTTCATATTTGGGCTTCATTTTAACTTTGTATGTTTTAATTGGCTGGTCTGATAAAAAATATATTTCTTTTAGCAAAAATGTGAACATTTCAATGCGGAGCAGAAAAAACCAGACCAGGACGCACTACTAATCTACCAACAGCAGGTCTTATTAGCAAGATCTAAATGTCATAGCTCAACCCCACATCAAAAATGAACTTCAGCTAACTTTAGCCAAGGACTCTACAGTCACTGCTGTGTGAGATTAAGTCATTAAAATAACAAATATTTTGACAAAATTGTAATTTAATATTTCCCTCAAAAGCCAGATTATTAACTTTTCTGCCTGTCCATGAATGTGACAACAGTTCAGACTTGTGTTCAAAGGTGTGTTAACTCATGTTATGTGCAATCTACATCAGCATAGTGGTAATGTTCTGGCCAAATCACATAGCTATTATTGTTTATTTGCTAAATCATTACTGCTTTAATAAATCACATTCAGACAAAACTACATCATTTTGAGTTTTTGCAAGTCAGACTTTAGTGCATAACAACAACAAGCTCCATTTAACACCTTTACAGGTTAGTGGGGTCAAATGTGACATGTAGGTGAGAAATGGGCAGATGGTTTTGAGTTTGTCCTACCTGATGGCCTGCTCCCTCTGGGCCTTGCGGACCTCAGGTTTCTGATTCCTCTTGGCCAAGATCTCAGCCAGGGAGGCCCCAGTGATGGCCCTCTGGGACTTCACTGTGCGGCGGCTACGCTTCTTTGCCACCTCTTCCTGTTAATGCACAAAACATTTATTTGTACCATAAAGTTGTCTAAAATTCTAACAGGAATATCACTAACCTAACAAAAGTCCTAAACTTCAGAAAAACTGGTACAATAAAAACATCAACCTTTTGCTGGCCTATGACAAAGATGTGTTTTAGAGAACATACTGAAACAATACTCAAGTTCTCAGAGTTTATGATACCAACCTGTTTACAAGTACACACACAATCTATGTTGACAGTAAGGACCGTTGTGTTTGACTGCACTGGACTATATTACTGTCACACAACTAATGAAAGCACTTTAAAGTCAAACATTGTGTAGTATTCCTGAGGTAGCCACATTATCTCTAAGCAAATCATTCTATGATTACACAAGATGGGTTTGTTGGGAGAGTTTGGAGGCTGGCTGATGGGAAGGAGTCAAAAGCCAGTACTATGATCCCCAGTTGTTCTATGGCTGCAAGTGTGGAGTGAGTGATGCCACTCAGTCTGTAAGACACAGCCTAGTAACAACACATAACACGGACAAACACCGTGCACACCGTCCACTCACAGCCAAAGGTGATTATGATTATCTTAGCATGTGTTCAACAGTCTAACACATGGCTATTTCATAAAACAGGTCCGCCTAGACTAGTCTGTGCATCAGGGCTTTGACACTCCTGGGTGTATTCAGAAACCATAAGGCAATCAGAAGGTATTCACGTTTCTGCCTGATGTATTTTGTGAAATAGCTTGCAGACATATTGAAGCTGGTACTTACAGACTGGCCCTTCTTGTGCTTGCGTCTGTATAGGACAGTCCAGTTGATCTGTCTGGGGTTTCTCTTGGCCAGGAAGGCAGACTCACACTTGGCGTTCAAAAACTGAAATACCTGTTTAAAATAAATATTGACTGTAAGCATTACTACTACAAATTACTCTAATAAGGAATACTACTACCAAAACTTGAAATGTATGCTATTATAATAAATGCTGCTGTAATGTGGTGAATGGGACATACATTAGCTTTCTTCTACAGGATTGGTCAAAATTAAAATGGCATTTACGTTATCCATCACTGTTCTGCTTGTAAAACGTCTCTTAACTCAAATCTGACATTCCTCAGCTCATGAAAACGCCGGTTGCTAATGTTAGCATGCTAAACAGCTTTCAACTCGCCAATAGGGCATATCAACACACTGAACTAAAAGTTAAACTTAATTTACGGGTAATATGAATATTAACTGTGTACTGTATCCACACACGAAATAAAAGCTGTGTTGTAATGTGAAAGTTACCTTTCCGTCTATCCTGGCGTATCGGCGGCCATGTCCGGGGTATATTTTATACCCGCTGAAACTGCACAATTCGACCCTAAAAACAACAAATATAAAACATACGTGGAAAATCACAGATCACAATTCCTCTTTATGTATGTAACGTCTTCAGAATATTTATTTAAAGGTTTAGATGGGTTTTGATTGTGTTCTTAAGACTCACTTCATGATGGCTACGAGGGGGCTCGAAACCGGAAAGGACGATAACGGAAGCGGAAACAGAATTAGAAATTTTTAAAGACACACGACAAAATAGCTGGGTAAATTTTATTTTATTTCTTTTAACAATATATCTACTCAAAAAAAATTAAGCAAAGTAACTTTGACTAAAATACTACACAATTGTCAGTACAATCTGTTTTATGGACAAGCATGCGAAGAAAATAGATAGGCTATAAAAAAAATCTGATTTATAAATACATATATATATTTTTTTTTTTTTTAAGGTATATCACATGCAGGATGTTTCTGTGTTTTACGTTTTTTTTAAAAATACAACTCTTGTTTTCTTGCCTCAGTGGAACTTGACTGGCGGGACGGGACACACTTAGCGCGCTGTTGAAATTTTGTAGTTCATGTAGACCCAAATGCCTTACACCGTTTCGGAAGAGTGCAGTAGATTGCACTACATTTCCCAGAATGCCTTTCGCTTCGCGTTTGACAACCAAAAACGTACTCTCTTTCGTCCTTCCCACAGTTGCTAGCTAACGCTTGGCGTTTTTCCTGGGCCGATAAGATGGGTGTATCAGACTTGCAGTGCGATATAAACGAAGGTAAGTAGGACACACTTTATGTTGTTCAGATAAATAGCAAAGATTTTCTTTTTATAGTGAAATTTCCCCGTTGGCTGCAGCAGAGCACTACTGATAGCTTGTTTTTTTACGCTATGAACAGATCAAAACATTTCGTGTCAGATCTGTCATTCTTACAGTCTGTTGTGTGTTGGGTTAAACACGATGAAAACAGCGAGGGTTACATCAACACATTCTTCTACATGTCCAGGCAAATCTGTGTTAAAATATGTATTTTTTGCCACATTTTGTTCTTGATAGTCCTTTAGATAATATGAGTGGTTATGTTGTTTTTGTCAGTATATTTTAACATTTTACCCTGCTTTTAATGTATTCATAAGAACGAATAACATCTTAACAACTTTGCAGTCAGCCATAATTTTATTCTTTATTCTGCCAGGACCTTTGGTGGATCTTTCAGCTAGGGGCATGCAGAGACTGGACCCCAGTTTCAACTGCTCTGATGACACCCACACTCTCATCCTGGACCGGAACAACATCATGAAGCTGGACCACCTGGAACGCTGCACCAGCCTTCAGCAGGTTGTATTTACATTGCCACACAAGGGTCGCTAAAGATTCATTGCCTAAACATTTTGGCATTCAGTTACTATTTTCATATCTTACTTTACAACCCCTGTCTTTTCCTGATCAGCTGTCTGTAGCCAATAATCGTCTGGTGAGAATGATGGGGGTGTCTCGGCTGACAGAGCTGAGAGTGCTCAATCTTCCTAACAACAGTATCGGCTACATTGAAGGATTACGGGATCTACCTCATCTAAAATGGCTCAATCTGTCTGGAAACAACATTAAAGTAAGGAGAGATTCATGCATCTGTTGCTTACATAGTAATTTATTCCCTGGAAGATGATAAATGTGTAAACGACTTCCTGGTCTCTGACAGGTCATTGAACAGCTTAACAGCTGTGTGTCGCTGCAGCACCTAGATATGTCTGACAACAACATATCTACCATCGGTGATCTGACTAAACTGGTGGCATTAAAGGTAATTGTTAATATGTGTTTAACAAAACACTATCAATTCTTATGTTAGTTTCCTTTTAAGATCATCTTTCTTTGTCTACATTGCAGACACTGCTACTCCACGGAAACAGCATTACAACACTCCGTACTGTTCCTGCTCACCTTCCTGTTCATTTATCCATCCTCTCCCTGGCAGAAAATGAAATAACGGATCTTAATGAAGTAATTGTATTTTCCTTTATCAATACAGTCATGACAAATAATGAAGTAATACAATTTTTATTGACTAAAATGAATTTGACTATCCTTTAGGTGTCGTATCTTGCGCCTCTTCATGAGCTGGAGCAGCTGTCCATCATGTGCAACCCTTGTGTCATGGCGACGCCCTCGCTACCTGTTTTTGATTATCGACCGTACGTCATGAGTTGGTGCCTGACCCTGAAAGTCCTCGATGGCTACATGGTGACACAAAAAGAAGGGTGCGCTCATTACTGTGCGGCTACAGTTTGCTTGTTTAAGCACCGCGATTGTTTTTGAATCATATTTGTGTTTTGTTACTATCAGTCTCAAAGCAGAGTGGCTCTACAGTCAGGGTAAAGGACGCTCGTATCGACCTGGGCAGCATGTCCAACTCGTTCAGTACTTGGCCACCGTTTGCCCTCACACCGCATCACAAGCCACGGAGACTGCAGAAGACGCCAAACTCGAAAAGATCCTCAGTAAGCAAAGGTATAAACATTAAACTGGCACTTCTATACAAAACACAAATAGAAAATAGAAAATGCCAGCATTCAGTATAGTATTCCTAATTTCTCAAGTTGAACTTTTGTGTTTGTGTGTGTGTGTCAGGTTTCATCAACGGCAGCTGTTAGAGGAGACACGAGGAGGCTGTCCTAGTCTTACTCGTCCAACTCAGCTGGACGTTGAAAGGAACAGTCCCTCACAGTATGGAGCCCAGGAGGTGAAAACAAACGCCACACCTTTACCAGCTGCTGCTCCGTCTGTCCAGGAGAAAGGTAAGAGAGCTTGTCGCTCTGTGTGGCAATTCCAGTTGCATTTGTTTGTACTGTTTCTCTCTAAAAAACAAAAAGCTTTCAAAGCATTTTTCTTTGTAATTCAAACTGTCGATTCTATAGACTTTTTTGTTTTTTGTTTTTTATCAGAACCGGTCGTGCAGTTTAACACCTGGATGAGCAGTGATTCCTCTCGTCCATCGGTGCCGGCACGTCGCAGCCCGAAGCTTGCCGTCGAGCACATTGATTTGGAGGATGTGCAGACCGACGAGGACAAAATCAACAGCAGTTTGCTGTCCTCAGAGTCCACCTTTCTCCCATTCACATCTGACTTTGAGCCACAAGCTCTCCACTCGGACAGCGAAGACGAGACCGAGACGTTTGAACCCGATTCTCTGGCTCTGACGCGTCCATCTGAGCCCAGAAGCCACGGCATAAATGAAACAAATAACCCAACCAATAAACATGAAAGGAAGACCCTGAAAGAGGAGGTTGTTTCTGCTGCCACCACAGCAGGCGGGTCAGGGGTCAAAGTTTGCATGCCACAAAACGAGTCAAAAGCATCCACTGACTTTGGTAAAGCAGACGTGAAAGAAGCTCCTAAGCTGGAACAAGTGGACCTTTGTGTCAGCAAGTTAAGCTTGATGGAAGCAGACAAGGCAGCTGTTAAAATCCAGTCTTGGTGGAGAGGTTGCCACACTCGATGTTTTCATCCTGCAGCCAGAGAAGTGCGCGGGGAAATCCGTCTGCGCAGGATGCAAGAACACATTGTGTTTCTGTCACACAAACTGGACATGTAAGTAACTTACCAACAGTGTTAAATACCTTGTTTCTTTTTCTTAAATCTATTTTTTAATGATTGTACCGTAACGTGTGGCTGGAAAATCTTGTGAAGTTAAATATGGTGTTTGCAGTGTGCAGACACAGTTCGAGGAGGAGAGGTTGCAAAGGCTGGTGCAGGAGGAGGCTGTGAAGTTTCTATGGAAAGAGGTGAACCAATATTATAAGACATGTCATTTATGTTTGATAAATGCTTATTTTGTGCAATGCCATGAAAACGGCAATAGAGAAGTTTTTCTTTAGCTGTAGACTGTACAAGGAACAAATAAGCACACATTTTGCATACTGTTTGTTGAATCTGTGGTATGATTTTCCTAAATGTTGCATGTATTCTTCATTCAGCTCCAGTCCATGCAGCAGTGGAAGCACTCTGTGGAGCAGAAGTTGGCAGCCATTAATCAGGATGTCGGCGCACCTCAGATCTCATCTTCTGTTCTCTGTCAGGCCTCCACGCCTGTCATCACCGCACACCCCCCAGATCCCGGCGTTTCTTTCCCAGACTCTGGCTTCGAGTCAACCAGCGATCACCAAGCGGCTCAGGAGGACAGCTTCCTGAGCAGCGGGACAGCCGACTCTCTAAAGACGGTGCGAGCGCTGAGCCCCGTTCGGAGCGGTTTTGCCACCGGGAGTGATGCCGCGGATAGCGCGGACTGCAGCCTGTTGGAGGAGTACTTGTCCTCTGTGCAGCAGAGGGAGGAGGAGGCTGAGGAAGCAATCGGTGATCAAACAGAAACACCACAGCTGTCTTCACCAGCATCACCCAGCAGGACCAATAACTCCCCACCAACGCCGAAGGAAACAGAAGCAACTCCTGACTCTGTCTGACAGTCTTCACATAAGAAACAATTTCCAAAACTGCACTGAATGTAACACAAGCTGTTTTTTAATGCCTGTTATGCTATTTATATTTACTTTTTGATAAAGAACTGATTAAATATAGTGTCTTAAAAACTGTTAATTTATGTGCTAAAAACAACTTATTTATGCATTAAACACTTGTTTATGCAATATGCATTGGAAACATGGTAAATTATAATGTAAAACAATCCAAGACTGATGTGTGAAACACACTTTTTACTAAAGTTATATAAAGTGTTAGTGTCTTACCAACATATTAGCTATTTGTTTTTATTAATATTATTTGATGTTCAATTGTAGTATTCTTATTTTTAAACAATCTAAATAAACCTATTGTCATGAATTTCTAAATATGTATTTTCATTATTACTTTGTATTTTATTTTCTGCAGCACATTTGTCAGTTCCGGTGGGGTGATCTGCCTGTGTGAACATTTCATTTACAGAAATCAGTACATATCAGTTAATTTCTCTGCTCTCCACATCCACCAAGTATGCTGTAAATATATAAATAGATATGAAACATCTACTGAAAATTGCTAGATTTTAAGGCCACAAAAAACAAATCGGTAAAATACAGCACGTTACAAAAAAATCAGAATCTAATAAAAGCCAAGCCATCAAACAGTTTGTTGAATATGACGGTTAAGTTGACAAAAAACAGTAAATTGGTCTATTTTATGTTTACTGTATTTTTGAGACATTAAAATGCATCTTAATACATTTGTTTTTATACACAGTGTACTTATTTAAAATATTTTCCACAATTAAATAAAAGAAGTAGTTGTTACAAATCAAAATATCAAATCTGAGCAGAATAAAATATGGTTTTGTAAAGTTTTCTTACAGTTTTTTAAATGACACAATGCTATTTAAACTAGTATTTTTATACGGTATGTAAAATAATTGGACTTATGTAAATTGTTTTATATTAATTTTTAAAAAATCAAGTAATTTTTGTGTCTCTTCCCACTTTTTATTTTTAATTTGAAAGATAGCAGTAGCTCTTCCAGTTTTGCATGTTGCAAATTGTCATTAGTATCTGAAGGAATGTTGTGTAAATTACTGACCACTAGGGGGCGCAGTAGAACTGGAATCGACATCCATTCTCAGCCCGTGTTTGGACACTGCCTATAGCCAGGGATGATGCGCTTCAGGGCGGATACACAGTGGTTTAGGCCTCCGTTGCCTCGCTGCTGTTCCAGTTTTGATTCTTCCCACTATGGTCCGACACCATGCTAAACTGTAAGTACGCTAACACCGCACGGCTGCACCACCCTAACGTACGGTGTTTCTGCTCTTTAAAGGAAACATTGTGTCAAACTGACATTTTGTATCGCGTTGTCGCCTTTCTTTGTTGATAGCTTCTTGGAGGCGTTCCCGTGACAGTAGCAGTTGACAGTTTTAAGATATCATCGTGAGGATGAGCCAGACGCTAATCATCATTTTTTGTTTTGTTTTTCATAAGTTATCCAATCAAAGTCGATCAGTTTAGTCTCGATAAAGCTGCTCATTTCCGCCACCGCGGGACAGCTTCATAGCAGGGCTCCGTTGACCAACACTTTGTAAAAAGGTCTAAATTCCTACGGTTTCAGCTTGCCTGTAAACTACACACAGGACGACGGGGATACAGTTCCAAAAATATAATGTAATAAAGTGTTATTAACGCTGAAGATTGGCGTTAAACCTAGCGTTTGGCAAGCTTCAGCTGTTTTTGTAGGGTCTGTGATTTGTCTGCTTCTCGAATCCTGTTGTTACAGCAGCAACACCCAGCCTTTTTCCTGGAGCTGCTTGGTTTATTGATAGTTGGCTCCTAATTATCTAAGCATGTTTAGGTCCTGTGCTCAATGATTATCAGTCTTTCAGCTCCATCTTGTAAAGGATTTAAAATACTTATAAAGAGGTCAGGTCCTTGAAGCTTAATACGTATGAGATCTAAAAAGATAATTCATTTTAAAAAAAAAACTCAAACTCAATGTGTCAAATTTAGGGACAGAGGGACAGAAAATGCCCTTGTTACAATTTTTTTAATTTTTGATGTATTAGAACTAGCCTGCAATACTCTGACAAATCAAGTCTCATAAAATTGTTTCTATAACAACTCTATACAAGGTGTTGGAATAATGTCTATATGAATAATTTGACCTTTTACATAAAAAATAAATAAATAAAGGCAGTTTATATATTTTTAAATAAATAATGACTTAGATTAGCCTTTGTCTAGGACTACGGTTTTAAATTTGGTGCCATGTGTAGAGCTGCTTGACACACTTACCTTAAACCAAAAGGATAATTCAGATAATTTGAACTGGACTGTTGAAAGGTTATAAACAAGTTACATCTTACCTCTTCTAGATAGCTTCTTGAACAGTCCCAGCTTGAAGAAACAGAGCTTGATTATGATGGGATGGATGAGACAATGGCTAGCCCAAGCAGATTACTATCATCTTTAAACAACAATAATACAAAACATTTCACGAGTTTTCGCAAATGCTTATTTTATTAACTTTTACATTGTTCAGAAGTTTATGATATTTATGCTGGAAGTGCCCGAGACTGCACCAGAAGTCCTACAGCTATCTGCTGCTGCCACTAATTGTACTATCGCAAATAACCAAAGCATTCTCAGTAACTAAGTACTATGAAGCTGAACAGTTCTATTAACCCGTTCAGTAACAGTTTTCCTTGTTGTTTCCAGCCTTTCGAGGATGAAATGATGTGACGAATGAGATAACGTACAGGGTCTGATCATGAGAGACAACAGGGGGTCACCATGTGCCGAAATCTGTCCAAATATAGCGTCTTCTTCCTCTTCCTAGCACTGTCGGGCCTCATCTTCCTGCTGCGCAACATCCACACCGTGGAGGTGAGAAAAGTAGCAAAGTGGTGGTGACATCTAAGAACCCGGACTCAGTTTGCAAACGGAAAAGTATTTATAACAAGCTACACATCTGCTAACCGAAACCCAAACCAGATGTGAAAAAACAGGAAGTTAAACTTAACTAAATCTAAAGTTCAACTGTCCACTGATCTGCGGTCAAGTCGCGGAGGAAACAGTTGTAGATGGACCAGTAAATTGACAGTTTTACTTTCCAGATCAGCTCCTTCACCCCAACAGACTGGAGCAACACCCTCAATAAAGCCTGAATCTGTCAGTCCATCTCTCACCTCCTCTTGTGAATAAAAACACTCGTGAACAAATGAGAGCGGCTACAGAAGAAAGTCAAAAACCCCAAGCCCTACCACATTTTGATAAACTGCTCATAACAAAGTGCCTAAAGGTGCAAGTAAAAATGAATTCTTTAAGTTGTCTATAGTATTAGGTTTTGACATAACATTGGTTGATTCCTTGAGTTTCTGAGTCTTTTTATGCCTAAATGACTTGTATGCCAGTGTCTCACTGTTTAAGGCTAGTTGGCGAATAGAAAATTACAAGAAAATATGCTGTACACCGTGTGACCCTATTTTTGCAGACCATTTTTGAGAATCAGCTTCGATTCAGGCACACAGCTTTTCAAACCATTTTCTTGGATGTGCACATAATTTTGGCGACTCAGTCACTTGCTTCTCTCTTGTGGCCTGCCAGTGTTTCATACCAAAAATATTTTAGCTGTAGCAATGTTAAAAACCCTGGTATGAACACATTCAGGGTTCTACATTTCCCACAGTTTGCTTAGATTTTCATAGCCACGCTGTGCTATGTCTTTGAAATTGCACCCACCACTAATGTCTGAATAAATGTTTATGACTTTTGTGTTCTCTTCAGAACTGGAACTGCCAAACGGTTTCAGCCCTCTACCAGCTGCAGAGCAGGATCCACTCCTCCTTCCTGAGGGTGCATCTTCCCACCTTCAATCCCAACCGCACCTTCTGTGCCCATCTGGGCCAGAAACCGTCCCCCGAAGATGAGCTGGAGGAGCGCTACCTGTTGGACTCCATCGACTGGCCGGGGCCGCCGCCACGCTCTGCGCCGCTCAGCCTGCGCCAGACGAGCGACCCTGTCCACAGCGTGTTCACCATCCTGTCCAGTAAGGGGAGGAGAGAGTGGCGCCTGGGGGAGCAGCTGGAGGTCCTCGTCCAAATGCACGACTTCTATGGGCGTCCGAAGCACTACGGCGGGGACTTCCTCTTAGCCAGGCTGCACTCTCCGGAGCTCGGGGCGGGCGTCGCTGGGACAGTGGTGGACCACAGGAATGGGATCTACTCGGCACTGTTCCCGCTGCTGTGGGTGGGACCTGCGCAGGTGGAGGTGACACTGGTGCACTCCAGCGAGGCCGTGGCTGTGCTGAAACATCTGCGGGAGGAACGGCCCGATCGGGTGTTCTTTAAGAGCCTGTTCCGCCTGGGCTTCTTGTCAGAGACCACCGTCTGCAACATGTGTTTACCCTCCCACCAACAGCCTCTGTGCAACTACACGGACCTGTACACTGGAGAGCCCTGGTACTGCTACAAGCCCAAGATGCTGAGCTGTGACAACAGGATCAATCACGCCAAAGGAGGCTATTTAAAACACCTCCTCACCAACAAGGAGGCTCTGCTCTTCCAGAGGTTTGTAGTCCTCATCGCCCGCCACTGTGAAAGAAAGACATAATGTGTGTGTTTTTTTTATCTTTTATCTTTGCAGAATATAATGAGAACATTAGGACAAAGTTATTGGATGAACATCTACATCTGATTCACCTTTGGAGCCAATTTAAATGAAGATGGCCGCCAAAGCCGGATTACTTTAGAAAATGCAAAAAGGCAATAATTCAGACAATTTTTCAGATATTGAGCTATAATTTGGCATTGTTTGTTGGAATCATTTCTGCCTGTTAGCAAAATATCTCATAAACTACTGGATGAATAAATGAAAAATTCAGAAAGTATAGATTTTCCAGTTTAGGATGACCTGTATTTATCTTCTTTTTTTTAGCATAATCCAAAATAATCTTAACTTATACCTTAAACGTTTCCCTGTTTGTTTTATCCCCACATCAGCGGCGTTAACATCAAAGTTGAAATCCACGCCTCAGGGACTGACCGAATCGACGTGCTGCCACCGGAAGGTACAGTTCACCCATCATTCCATCCTCTGATGGTTTCATTTTTCTCTGTAACATTTCTCTCTCTGCTTCAGGTAATGCTGAGGAAAGCAGCACTTTGAAACTAGAACACTTCCAGCTGGCGCCGTCTGGGTATTACTACGAGGACTCGTGGAGGCCGCTGGGTGGGGTTGTGATGCGTCGCTTCAACGAATCATCTGCCATCGCTCTGTGTTTGAAGAACAAGGTGATCAACATGTACGGAGACTCAACCGTCCGACAGTGGTTTGAATACATCATCGCTGCTGTACCAGGCGAGCACTTCGCTCTTTTTAAACTCGATTTACTTTCATATTTAAGGCGTTCTTCTTCAGTGTGACTTCACTTTGTTTCATCTTATCCAGAGCTGCGAGAGTTAAACCTACACAGTCCTAAAAATGTCGGTCCCTTCATGGCCGTGGACATCACTCACAACATCATCTTAAAGTATCGCTGCCACGGTCCTCCCATCCGTTTCTCCACCGTCTTGTCCAGCGAGCTGCGGTACGTCTCCAACGAGCTGGACGGCCTCTCCGGGGGCCCCAACACCGTGGTGGTCCTCAGCGTCTGGGCTCACTTCAGCACCTTTCCCGTGGAGGTGTACATCCGCCGGCTTCGCCACATCCGCCGGTCAGTGGTGAGGCTCCTGGGCCGAGCGCCGGGGACACTCGTGGTGATCCGGTCGGCCAACCTCCAAGCTCTGGATCAGGAGGTGAGCCTGTACAACAGCGACTGGTTCTCCCTGCAGCTGGACGCTGTGCTGAAGGCCATGTTCAAGGGCCTGAACGTTCTGATGGTGGACGCCTGGGAAATGAGCTCGGCTCACCACCTCCCTCACGCCCTCCACCCTCCTCCGTCCATCGTCAGGAACATGATAGACTTGGTTTTGTCTTACGTCTGCCCAGAGAAAAAAACAAATCTGAATTAGAACTGCTAGTGAGAGGACATGTTCAAATGCGTGACTTACAGCTCAGTACAACTGTTCCCAAATCTGTATCCCCTTTAAACAACGCCCTTTCTGCCAGACATGTTGTGGGTTCTGCTTGCTTTGTTTCATACTGGGAATGCCAAAGATTTTGGCGCAGCGATAAGTTGTGGCTCGTGTTTTGTTGGTACCAAAGTGTTTGTGTCTAGATGTTTTATGTCTCTGCGTCTTCAGACAGAGGCAGGTTGTTTTGGTTTATCCATCCACCCATGTCCCCGTCAGAAACATAGTTTCTCTGGACAGTTTTTAGGGGAAACCTTAAACGAAATGCAACTGGAGGTCATGGATGATAAATTTATTTATTTAGTTTAAAACTTTTTTGGCCTCATCAACGTGATTCTGATCATAATTTTAGGTTTCAAAATCTTGTGACCTAAGAACATTCAATTTAAGATTTAAAAGATTAAAATAAGCATATTCTTATGACGGAAGCAGTCTGGTGTTTCATGTGTCCTGACAGATCATAAAAATAAGCTAGTTTTGGTTTTTCTGCTCTGATACTTTTTTTTTTTTACCTGAGGGTAGCAGCTTGTTTTCACCTCTTCCTATGGAGAACCCTCTGGAAACACGCTGCTCATGATTAATAATCTACAACTTTATGTAATCAGAAATGGCTTTAAAAGGTCAAACATCACAAAGGGTAGAGGACAAAATGTCATTTTATTTTTATTTTTTTACACATAAATTTAGTTTATGAATTAAAATGGTTCTTTTAGTTTATCATGAAGCTTGAAGAAACTGTTACCACTATAAAAACATTTGACTTAAAGTTTATAGACCTCACTATCTGTTCAACTCTTGCAACAGCTACCCAACAATCAGTAAAAACAAAACACTAGTAAAGCCACGCTCAGCCTCCAAACCTTTGATTGGCAGCAAACCTTAAATCAAGTCTTTGTTCAGAGGGACGCAGAGTCCACAAAGATGATCTTACATGAACAATCTGTGCCTTACACCAGTGGTTCCCAACCAACTTTCCTCAAAGCCCCACTTTCTTACTGTCAAGCCAATCCACAGATAACTAATATATTTAAAAAGAAAATAAATCAGCTCAGTTCCTCCCCCTCTCTGCCAATCAGCTGTCTTCCCTTCAACCTTTCTGACAAGTGTTTAAAAACATAACCGATTCATCTGAAGGGAAATCTTTACAATGACATGTGTTCATCTGGGCCTTCACTTCCAGTAACTCAAATATAGATGTGAAAACAAATGTTTTATGACTTTCACTGTTTCAATGTTTTATAAGCAACTTGATAAAATACTATCATTTAATAGATGTTCATTGTAAGATGACTTATTTAGAGGAGTGTCAAAAACAATCAGGTCTGTTTTACAGAGAAAATGTGCCTATTTTTATCTGATCATGGGTTCTGAAATAAAGAGAAGAACTGAGTTTTTGTCATTCTGCCAACATTCATGGACTTTTTTTTAAAGCTATAATTTAACTTGATATTTGGGAATGCAGTGATAGCAAGTCTGAGCTGGAACAATCCTGTTTCCAGCTGCAACCTCGTGACATGCTTTGGTTTTAATCTTCTAGATGCTTTGGGGGTTTCCATGTTTCACGTATCAATAAACTACTGATCCAAATTGCATCTAAAGGGTCGGGTTTCACCATCAAACTACAGTATCGACCTTAAACCACCTGTAATGTCAATATTTACTTCTCCAGTTTTTACCCTTAAAACATTGAGCAAAAAAAACAAAATAACTACCGGTACTTTGTCTTAACTATTCATTTTTTGGTACAACAGCAAATAGTTTAAACAAACAATACAGTTTTCATAACATTTTACAGTCTTTGTGTAAGACAGGGAGACAATAACCCAGAATTATTAAGATGAAATCAGTCAGCAGTGGGCATGAATTCTCAAATAATAGTTTAAAAATTGAACATTTGGCTTATACTGTATATAAATTATATGTTTATTTGGTTCAAGGAGAAATTTTCAAAAGCTGCTAAACTGTCTAAATAAACCCATATCCAAACATTTGTATAGACCTTTATTTAAAAAGTTTACACATTACCTTTGAAGACTTTGTCATTTCAGTACTAAATCCTTGCACAGCATCAGCTTTTTTATTTTATTCTTGGAAGTAAAAGATACAGGTTATAAGTAACTTTGGCCAAAACACAGCAAAGATTTGTACAAAACTAAATAGCAACACACACCACTGTGTACACAAACAACTAAAAACCTATGAAGGTGACACTTAAATCTGAAAATACCTTCCATATGGACATGATAAAAAACAGAATTTTCTTTCATTAAAAATATCTGATCTTCACAACAAGGCAGAGTCTAAAACAGAAACATAAGCCCGTTTCAAGGAGTTTCAATACAGAACTCTGACAGGAGTGTATAATATGAAAAAACAACAGGAAGATATGTCTTTAAGTAAAACTTCTAACTTGGAGCAGCTTCGTCTTTAGATCAAACAAGAGGCACAGAGAGTTTTTGTATCTTACGCATATATTTGAGTCTTCTGGCTTTGCTATAAGATGAGGAGTGTGTGTGATGTAAGTGTCAAATGCAACAACATCTTAACTAGAAAAATACAAATAAAGGGAGTGTAATTTAACCTTCAGTTTCAGGAAACAGATCAAACAATAAAGAGGGCTAACCTTGTGAAAGATAAATCAACACTCGGCAGATACAGAAAAGATTTTGAACAATTTTGAAAGTTTTGAAAAGAGGAACAAAATTTTACTGACGTGTATAAAAGAACAAGAAAAAGCTGAAAATTATCTGAAGCCTCCGACCAGAGGAACTGAATCTGCATGTGGCGCCACGTGTTGAAATCAGAGACGGATCAGACGTCCTGGACGTTCATGGCGTCCTGAGGCCAGCTGTACGTGTCCAGAGTGAAGGAGTCGTAGTCCGGACTGTAGATGTGAGAAAGAACGAAGGCCTCCTTGTCTTTAGGTTCGGGATACAATGAAGCGATGTTGTTTTTGTAGGCGTAGTTGACAATCTGTCACAGGAGGAAGAACAGACTTATGGATCTAACAGTTCAGTAAATAATCTCACACTTGTCCTGCAGCAGCTATGATTGTCCAACTGATCATATAAATAGATGTTCGATCTCCTGCCTATTTTTTTTTAAAACGCCCAATATTTTTTCTGTCCAATGTTTTTACTGATCAGTCTGAGAACACCACTTCTACTTTTGGACTAATGCAGGGTTATTCAACTGGTGGCCCAGGGACCACATCTGGCTTGCAGATGAGCTCAATCCGGTCCACTGATGAGTTCATATTTTTGCTTATTGTTGTGACGATCCTTGGCGTCATTTGGCTCCATGAGTCTATT
The DNA here is from genome assembly GCA_034783495.1 of Millerichthys robustus. Taxonomy (NCBI): domain Eukaryota; kingdom Metazoa; phylum Chordata; class Actinopteri; order Cyprinodontiformes; family Rivulidae; genus Millerichthys; species Millerichthys robustus. Next base: position 11,881,699 of record JAVKLF010000132.1, read on the forward strand.
TCCTCAAAGACAGTTACTGTGCTCTGACGAAGCAGACAGCTTGGAAGCAGCATAGTAAATTATTGTGTTGAAGACACCCTCTAGCTCAAAATGGACCTCTGAGTACATTCTAATAAAATGTGTTTTAATAAAGTCAGACACACAATCAGCACTCAAGCCGCAGTGAAACTGATTTTGTAGCCATTACTGTCATCAGTGACACAATCCACCTCTCATTTTATTGTCCCCCTGATTGAGGTTACATAAGTGATTGTCAGACCATCACTTGACCTGGATAAAAGATCACCTACCTTCACCGCGATCTTAAAGGACACCTCCCTTATGGTGTTGAGAGGAGGGTAAAGTCTTCCTTCAGCCAGGTTCTCCTCTGTTACCATGTCAGCTATCGCCTGAAATGCACAGTTAATAAATCTGGAGTAGAGATGACGCTTGTCTCCAATTAGTGTGATTAACAGATTTTCCAGACAGGTAAAAAAAAATCTTCAGGTATTTTTGTTTTCATGAAAGGCTGGGACCCCTTCAATAGTATTTTTTCTCTCAATGAGATGCATAAAATCTGTATGTCCAGTACTTGGATAGTAACTGAGGAACCTACTGTACCTCTGCGGTGGTGAGGAAGATGTCATCTGATATGTGGCGGACTCCACAGGCTATGACACCCAAAGCCACTCCAGGGAAGACGTAGGCGTTGTTTCCTTGCCCGGGGAAGAAGGTGCGTCCGTCAGACAGAGACACCTTCTCGAATGGACTCCCACTAGCAAAGATGCCTCGGCCCTGGTTAAAGAGGAAATTATCAACAGGTATAAACTACAGAAAAGCTTTTTTTTAAATATAAAATTCTGTTTGGTAAGATAGTTATGAGAAACTCTGAGCATTAATCCTGCTTTTAATCATTATGAAAGGTTGTACATTTTATGATGCAAACTGTGAGGTTGAACGTTACCTCTGTGAGGTTGTAGCACTGCTCTGCTGTGCACTCAGCCTTGCTGGTAGGATTGCTCAGAGCGAAGATGATGGGCCTCTGATTGAAAGATGCCATGTCTTTGATGATCTTCTCTGTAAAAGCTCCCCCGATGGCAGCCACGCCTTTAAGACAAACTCCATAGTCAGTTTTTCCTCACAAGCAGACTCAAAGGAAACCAGCAAGAGACAGAGGATTCTGGGTAACTACATCTACTGGAGATTAAAGTCGGGATCATTTTATCTGTTGAATTACTGCGGAATAATTTCTTCTTTAGTTTTACAACACTGAAACAACACAGAGATGTAAGATGCTGTAGATATTCAAATGATCTGCTAGTTCATCACACATGCGTTTTTTGGATTTCAGAATATTAAAAGGTCCTATTGAATTATTTTATGCAACAAATTAAGTGAAAGAAGTAAGTTGATTTGTTTCAAACTATTGTGAGAAGAAATACAAGATGGAAAAAGAAAATTCACCTTTAATAGGTTTTCACTCAGTTTCCACAACTGGAGAGGAGGTTTTTTTTTTATATTAAGAATGAACAAAAATGTGCGAGTTACAAATGTGCTTTTCGTATGAGATGCTGACTGAAACAGTTTTTTGGTTTGTTTTTATTTTTACCTATAATGGCAGTGGGTTTGATGACATGCACTACCTCCTCCAGAGTCTTCAGGTGTGGATGCTCGTGAGCAAACTCAGCCTTTTCGTGGTTCAGATGGCTTCTTCCCTGTATGTGTGAAAAACTTTATTCTAAAATTCCTTTATCATAACTTACATATATGAATTTAACCTGACATTTTACCTTTACAATGAGGCCTTTTGAGTCGACCATCCAAATCTTCTTGGCAGCTTCTCCTCTGGTTACTCCCTCTTTGGCCATGGCCATCATAAGGAGGTGGGCAATACCCAGAGCGGCCTGGTGGAAAAGAAAAACAGTAACCGTCTGCACCAAAAGACTCCCTCGTTCATATTTATCATCAGAACTGAGCCGCCATTTATCTCTGCTCACCTCGCCTGCTCCCTGAAAAACAAATGTGTGGTCCATCAGTTTGTTCTTGGTGATCTTCAAAGCAGCGAAGATTCCTGCAACAGCTACAGACGCTGTGCCTGTACGGACAAGAACAACAACTTCATCCTCTGTTCGATACGACGGGTCACAAATGTGAAGTCACGATAAGTAACCATCTGCATGTTTCAAGGTAAACTGCTGTCCATGTGCACAAGATAAAACTGGCTGCTCATAAAACAGATGCAAAATGAAAAGAGCTAGAAAAAGTACTTGTGAGATTGAAAAGTCCTATTTTTTAACCACATCAGAAAGGACACTGTGGGGCCTGAAAGGAGTTTAGCAATAATAATTTTAATGTTGGATGGATGCAAGTCTTTATAAGCATTTTCTAAGTTTCCTTTTCCTGCTGTTTATGCTACAAAGAACTACAGCAACATTACTTCTCAATGTGAGTAATAACGTACCTTGAATGTCATCATTAAAAGTACAGTATTGATTCCTGTACTTGTTAAGGATACGAAAGGCGTTGCTGTTGGCAAAATCTTCAAACTGTATCAGACAGTTCATCCCATATCTGCAGAGGAACAGAATCATCAAACGGTGAAATCACAAAAACCTTATTGATTTGTTTGTTTGGGGTTGTTTGTACTCACTTGTCCGTCACTGCCTGCATAAACTCATCAATGAGCTCATCGTACTCCTTTCCTCTAATTCTCTTGTGCTTCAGTCCGATGTACAGAGGGTCGTCCAGCAGAGCCTGGACAAGAATTAAACACATCTTTAACTCATTAAACAATCAGAGTCACCCCATTCAGTCTGTAATTTCATCTGAAACAGACTCTGAAGTTCTGCCCCAGCTGATAAAACCTGCCTGCAGCCTTCCTGCTGTTCTGAGGTCGGGCTCACCTGGTTGTCAGTGCCGACGTCCAGCAGCACAGGGAGACACTGCTGAGGAGGAACCCCACCACAGGCTGTGTAGAGCGCCAGCTTCCCGACGGGAATTCCCATCCCATAGCTGCCCAGGTCACCCAGTCCAAGGATACGCTCCCCATCAGTCACCACAATGGCCTAGATGGATCAAACCCGAGTTAGTAGCCCGTCCAGAGTGTTGTTTTTAACTCACCGGAAGTTGGGTGTACCTTGATGTTTTCTTCAGGCCAGGAGTTGAGCATGGTGGCAATGTGTCCTCGGTCGTGGATGGTGATGAAGAGTCCTCTGAAACATGTAGACCAAAGCAAAAAATCTATTTTACACAGACTGTTCTGAAGCACTAATCAAGAAAGAGTCATTAATAATATTTGTAAAAGCTAAAAAATACAATAAAAGAACTGTACATACTAATAATACATAATCTATGTAACATTGGCACTGTATGAATTGTTAAATGCACGATGGGGGTAATCTCACCGCGGCCTTCTGAAGGCGAGTCCATACTGCTGACAGGCCAGACCAACAGTGGGAGTGTAGACGATGGGCATGAACTGCTCGATGTCAGAGGTCAGCACACGATAGAACAGCTTCTCGTTCCTGTCCTGCAGCGTCATCAGCAGGATGTACCTGAGACAGAGCAAAACGGCAACGATTTATGTTGAGAAATGTACAAAAACTTCAGTAATTTGATCAACTGTAAATGTGTTGTAAATATTTCTGGGTTTATTGTCTTTGTTTAAATCAAACCCAGATTATTCAGACCTTATGTCATAGGAAAACATTTTGCTTTAACTCATTCATTCTCAGTCTTGAAAGCTACTGGGTTTTTGGTAGGCCGGGCGCTCAGTTCTGTTGACAGGGCGGAGCACCCTCCATATAATGGTAGGGGAAACACTGCATATGAAGTTTTTAAATTCCTGATTACTCACCCAGCTGAGCACAGGTCGGACATCTGGCCGGTTTGAATTAGAATTGAGGCCTGAGACTCAAAATTCAACCGATAGACAACCATTTTAATCCTAATCCATGTGTGAAGAACACATGGATTAGTGTAGTTTAAATATGTGAAAGCATGAACTAATGTCATGTCTGCTACCCTGGTGACGCGTGGAGCTCATCATTCAGTCATGTTCGTTGGACATACAGTAGATGGTTCTCAACAGCACAGTAGATTATTTTTTTCCTCCTATAGTCTGTAGGACCACATACTTGTTGAATGTGCCCACACTGGATAATTATATGATGAGAAAGACTAGCAGCGGGAACGGCAGATGGGGCGAGCAGAGCACGATTTAACCCAGAAATCGGGGCCGGCCTGAACTGATTGAACATCTGCAGTGTGATTATCTTTTATTAAGAATGCCTAAGACTCACTTGTCCAAAGGGTTTGTGCGTGTTTCGTAGCTCTTCAACACCCGCAGCACTTGTACATCCTGAGAGAGGAAGCAGGGGGGCAGCAGGCCATGGATACCCAGCTGCAAGCGCTCCTCCAAAGTAAACGCCATGCCCTGCAGCGTGGAGGAAACATTGTTAGATAACGCTGTGATTCCTGGGAGGAGTCTGAGCTAAAGCCCCCAAAACTAAACAAAAAGGCAGAAAATCCAGACAACAGTGACTCATGTCTTAGTCATCATACAGAGCGGTTAGTTATGACTCACACAAATAAAGAGGTCTTTGTTGCAAGGGGTGTTTCTAATTAGGACATTTTTTGCATGGCTATATGAATTCATTACAGACTGCTGCAACCCAACTTGGTTTTCATCAGGATCACTGTCTGATGTGGTTAAAATTCCTGGATTGTGTTGATAGTCAGAACAGCCCTCCAACAATTTGGGAACCAGTTATGAAATGACAGCATAAAGTTAAAGGGTGGGGAGGAGGGGAAAAAAATAGGTTACCATACTTGAACTGAACACAGCCATTGGGGCTGAGCCTTTATTCTGTTAAAGAACCCTGTGGTTAGCGTTACAACTTTCTGCTCCTCTGTCGTTGCACTGGCAGGCATCCCAAACAGGTTCTGCAGGGGGAGCACGAGCTTTAAGCTATTTATTCTGTCCAATGATGTGGGAGCCTGAACCCACTCCCCAGTCAGCGCTACTTCTGGCTTTGTCGTCTTCTTGTTTCTTCATAGAGGGTAAACTGGCCTCTAGCCTCAGTTTGCATTTGAATTTACCCAAATCTTGGTGAATTTTTCATACTGGTAGAATAATGTAAAATTAGATAGTGTGTTTTTATAACTGTTTCATCTGCTGCTGTAACACTTTCATTAAGTAGCATTTTGAAGAAAGATGCTGGACAGCGCAGTTGAGTGTGTCACACTATTACTGCAGCTGCACAACTCGAGGTTTCATAAAATGAATTGGTTAAGGAAAACTGGATAATAAACCAGATCAGCACTATACAGGAAGAAAAAAAAAATCAGGAAGGAAATCTCACAGAAAAGAAACCTCAGTTCACACATGTGGATGGAAAACTTTTCAGCATCGGCAAATCTATTTATACTGCTGTGACTACAGTCAAAGAAAGTCAGAGATTAACAGAATTAGTTTAAAGTTATTACGGTGAGTCAGTTAGGAGGCCCTAAGTAAACAAGACCTATCCAAACTTCCATTCATCCAAAAAAAAAATATTGAGAAAATAGTTGCAAATCAATCTGAGGGGTTTCTGTCAGGGTTTAGAGCTCATCATAACAGAAAAACAGCCCTGGTGAAAGTTACTAATGATATTCTCAGTGGACTTGTGTCCATACTTCTGTTAGATCCTAATGATGCATTTAATACAAATGATCACAATATTACAGGAACAGCTCTAAGATAGTTTAAATCAGTTTTATCTGATAGATTGAAGTTTGTTCATGTTAATAATTAATCTTCTTCATACACTAGACTTACTCATGGAGTTCCTCAGGGTTCAGTGTGAACTAATAGTAAAAAACTACAAAATATGGATAAGAAAGGTCTCAGCTGCTATTAAATTAATCTTTGTCCACACCTTATCACTACAAGTGTGAGGTTACAAAGGCAATTATACAGCTTTATCACAGTAAGAAAAAGAAGAACGTTTGTGGACTCTGACATTTGTTAAATTACTGGAACTGGCTTGATGCGTTTCCAGAAAGTGAGGGTGAACTGAAGCTGATTTCAGACATGGAAGTGCAACAGTACCACTTCTTAAAACCAGGATTTTTTTCTGAAAACAATAGAGCTGCTCACCTTTTTAACCATATTCCTCAAAACCAGGTTGTAAGGCAGACTGTGTGCTCTAATATAACCTTTGAGTAAGTGCTGACTGAGCAGTAGAAAGAACTGAGACAGACTGACCGATCAACAAAAAGCCATAAAACCAGTTTTAGCCGTTGCAGCAGTTCTGTTGTCCTGAAGCTATAAAGGTACAAAAAAGAATGAACTTTTTGCAACAAGATGTTTGGATATCTACTTTTTACCTTGGTAGTCGTGGTATTTCAATTTACATATAATGTGTTACCATACCAAATACAGAAAACAAGTATTTGTTCTTCTAAAAATCTAAATACTGAGGCTTTTGTGATGTTGTCCTTCTGTTTTCGCTGTCAAATCACCATCTTAGCTCACACTATGCAGGAACAACACAAGTTTAGTTCATTTATGCATTTTTCCACAACAACTGCTTTAAACTCATTCTGGATAAATGAATGCATCTAAGCATTGATGCTGCAACATCTTCATCATGACATTTAACCATAAACACAGCATCATAAACACAATAGATCTTTAATTATTAATAAATGTCATCCTGAAGTAAGAATCAATGACCTAGCTGTAGTTTGATGGAAATGCTATCTAAAAATAAAGGTTGTAGTATTCCTTGAAGCAATGCTCATCAGCCACCACTGTTTTTGCAAGAGTTTTAAACAAATATCATCTTATGATGAGAAATTACAGAATTGTAGCCACCTTGATAAAACCTTACACTAATGATACACAATGGCATGTTAGGCAATATCACACTCAGGGTAGTAGTTGGAGAATAGTCTCAAATACTGCCACAAGAACGTTTAGTACAATATCTGTAAGACTGAGCGCGTTATGGTGAATTTTGTGTTTCCTAAGGTAAGGTCCCGTTCAGCAATGTGTTGTATGAATAAAAAACTGTAACATTTTCAGTCTTATTGAAACATAATTTCTGCTTCAGTACGTTTCCCTCCATTAATGTTGGATTCTTCAACATGATTCAATGTTTGAAGAACAAATATTTGAGTTTGTTATGAAATCATTTGCAGATATGCGGGCCTTTTTACAGGCGTGAGGACAGATTACATAATGTGAGCCACCATCCTTACCTGGAGGTAAGTTCATGTAGTTTTGTTTGCATATTAATATGTTCACATGTAGACTTAGACTGACTTTATTGTCATTTTGCATGCACAGGGTGCATACAGAACGAAATTTCGTTGCATGCGGCTCAGGACAATGATGAGGTTACAATGTTATGAGGTTATTCCAGAATTAAAAATGAAATACAATATACAGTAAATATAAATATAAAATAAAATATAATACAAACACCTTGTATAACACCTTGATGACCTCACCTTGTTAAAGTAGGGGTTCCTGGTGATGTCGTAGCCCCTCTTCCTGGTGTACACGCTGCCCTTTCTGTTCGTCTCTGAGTGGCAGACCCGAACAGCCTGGAGAGCGGCCCTGTCCGCCTGCAGTCTGCCCGCGAGGTGACACGGAGAGGCGGCCAGCACCCTCATTCCTCCCGCTGCCGCCGCGCGTCTGCACAGAGACAGAGCGGCCCTTCCTGGGAGCGAGTTCATGCTACCTGCGCAGGAACATTTCAGGTGAAAACCACAACTTATCCATGGGTGAAGAAGCTGCTTTACAGTTCAGAAAAAAAGATACACAACAACCCCGAGGTGCAAACTGGGGTGTAAACAACCTGCTTAAAACCGTTAGCTTCGAGCTGGGTCACTTGACTTACAGGTGCCGATGTTATCCACACAAATAAAGTGGTAGTTTTGAAATGAATCAGCTATTCGTACTAAACAACCAACCGAAATGTTAAGTGTCTTTGTATATAAATGCTATTGTGTGGAGCTGCTTCATGATGTAGCTACCATTAGCTGCTACTGGTTTTATAACATACATGGTTTTCGTAATAGAACAACGGGCTACAGCTAACAAACACATAGCTAACAGTGAGTTAGCCTCACCTGTAAAGTGCGAGAAGCTTCAGTACACCTGACGCCTGTTTTCATATGACGCTCCTATACCTGCCTCTGCCGCCACCGGCGGTTGTTTTACTGAAAGGGAGACTCGACAGCTGATTCAGGAGCCAGGCGGTTTCACTTCCCCCGGTGGATTCAGCCCGCCTCTCCGGGCTCCGCATTCACCAATGAGAGAGCAGCTTGGCGGTGAGGTCCCGCCCACTCCACTCCAACGTCAGCAAACTGCACTCAAAGTCTTTTCCTGTTACACTTTAGTTTAATGAAAAATGGTTGTTGTTGTTTTTTAGGTCTTTTTAAATCATGCACGTGCTTGCTCATTGTAACAGCAAGAAATCTAGTAGCGAAGTTCCCAGAGATTCCAGTGATGCATACATTCTTCTTTAAAAAAAAAATACTTTTCATTATTGATTAGTGGCTCCCTCTGCTGGAGCTTCCAATAACTTCAAGGGATGCTACAGGGATTTTAATTTTCTCTTGGAGCAAGTTTCAAATACTTTGGTACATCCATGCAAATGATTATGTATAAACCCCTGCTCCTACATTATCAGTTGCTTTTGTCATGTTAATGGGTCTCATTTCATTCCCCACCACATTTAGGCATTAGTTCATCACATAAATCTTTTCACACAAAATGGATGAATAAGTTATTGTATGTATTGCAAAATTCTTTATATTTCCATTAGACTTTTTTTCATAAATCAGTCCTAAACTCAGTGCTGACTTTCATGCATAGAATACAGAGCTTCTTGTCACTGTTTTAGACACTCTACAGCAGACGATCTCAATCTGTGCAGCAAAACAGTGCAGCCTGTGATGACATCACAACAGGCGTCTGCAGAGGCTGGATTAGACACTAAAAGATTCTTTCCACGATGCATTGTGAGAAGCTATACGTTGTGATGTGGATGAGAGTTTGTGGCCCAACAGACGTGGATGTCAGGTGTAGGAAGACTGCACTGCAATTCCTACATCACTGCATGCACAGTTTTTTTAAGGAGACTGTCCTATATTTACATTTCTACTTTTAGTTTTTTGTTCGCTGCAGTGTTTATTTTCCTTTCTGTATCATGATCTATCAACAAATTACAAAACAAACAGTAAAAGTATAAATCTGAATCTTGTCTAGTCTTCTGAAATCAATCTTCCACAATTACCATTGTCATCAAAAATTTAGCCATAGTTTACAGCAGAACATGCCTCCAGAGTACACGGTTATATTGACATGTGTACATAATTTGACTCTTATTCACACACAACTTATCATTCTGATGGCACTGACACGTTCATTGACACAAATATTTACTTTTGAGAGATGAACTAAAGATTTTGAGAGACTGGCTTTTGCAGGTAATCCATGGTGTTTGCTATTTGTACAAATTGTTTTGAGAAATGCATTTACGGTTTTGCAATTGCCAAAAATGATGCAAGAAATTTACCAAAGCAACTGAGAAAAAGTGTAAAAGTGCATTATATAAAACACCTGGCAAAACAATGATGGAATCACTACTCTTGATGTTGTTTCAATTGTTTAATTTTGTCTTAAAAATGAAATCAAAGACATTCCACAAAATTATAACTTTTCAAAATTCCTACTTTCTGAAACTAAGAACAAATAATAACTTAAAGAAATGTAGTTGTTGAAATTGTTCACAACTGTTTTGGATGAAGTAGAGGAAAACGTTATGAAATCAGACAGTAATTTGTAGTTAAAAATACCTACATCTGATTAGATCTGTCACCAGACAGTAAATCAATTCAATTTTAAAATATGTTATTTATCCCAAAGGGAAATTAAATAAACGTCAATAGTATACCACTCAAGTTTTCTTCAGATGAATTGGTCTAAATAAAAAATAAGAAATCACTTCTGTATTGTATTTAAAACTTTTTTAAAAACTTCACTCATTACGAATTTGCATCTAAACATATTAATAAGCAAGTCAGTGAAAATGATTTTTATACTGTATTTTAGTATTGGTAATTCCTTGCGAACATTAAGGACTTCAGAAATGTCTAATAATCTGCCTTCTAACAGATATTTCTGTACTTTCTATTTTTGTTGCTGCTGCCTCATATCAGCACTATGAACATAAACATATTAAATACTACCAGAAATTATGCAAGTAAAAAAATACTTCTATGCTAACAAGTACAAAATATTAAAATCTCAATAATTCCTAATGAAGAAAAGGAAAAACTTAAAATACACACAAAAAAACAAGTAAAATCAAGACTCTGTTGTGAAAAAACAATGATTACAGAAAATAATTATTTTCATACAGTACATGTACAGTTTTAGATTGCAAAACAAATATCTTCAGCTGAAAAGATTCAGTGTCTTCATTTTCACCATTGTGGAAACAACCAGAAACAAACAAACAAACAAACAAAAAAGAAACATGTTTCAGATGACTACGCTGGTACTGCTATGGGAGCCTCTATCCTAAGAAGAAAAGTGACAAAAGGCAAGATTAGAGTCTAAAAAGAAGGTGTAACAATTAACATGTACAAGTAGCCAGAAAAGAAGAAACACAGAGGCACAAGAAGTTGAAATGAAAAGCATTGCTCAAAGATTAAGGATCAACATAAGTGGTGCAGTAAACACATGTTGTAACCAAATGCTGCCACTTGGGGGCAGTGTGAACCATGAGACTTAACATCTGCACTGTTGTATTTCTAATCTTTTACTAACTGCCCTACTTCAGTTTGTTTGCTTTTGTATTTTTACACAGTTTCTCACCCCTCTTAATTTTTTGTTATCTATCTGGCTGCTTGAACAATCAGATTTACCTCTGTGAACTATTATTATTATTAGTCTTTCATCTGTCTTTTCATATTCGTCCCTCATAGTTAAGGTAGGTTTTTTCCCCATTCCACAGTAATAAATGTAATGTCGTTTGTCTCATATTTAAAAGAAATGAAATATATTTATGACCATTTGGTTTGCAGAATCAAATCTGACCGAGTTAAAATATCTCAAAGTTTCAAAGTCAAGAAATGCTTATACTTAGGGCAGCAGTACTTGAAGTGTAAACATGCAAGAAAAAGATAAAGACAGAAGTAAAGTGGGAAACAGAATACAAAAACAGGCTGAGAAAACACACAAGGTTTAGCAGGCTGCTGGTTCAGGATCTTACAGAAAGGCGATCGTAGTTTCTGCGTCCGTTATCACGTCCTGGATCGATAGAAAAGTAGCTGGGGGGATTCTCGGGCCAATTCCTCCCCCGTTCTCCATTTCTCCTACTGCTGTCCTCCTCATCAGAGCTCCAGGAGCCTTTTCTGCGCAGAGGAGGAGAGTAGCTTCTTTCTCTTCGACTCGATCTAGTACGCAACTCTTCGAGAAGGTCATCTCTGCTTCTGGTCCTGGGTCTGGACCCACCTCCTCTCCTCCCTGCCGAGCTTCCTCTCTCATTCATTAAAGCCCTTGAACCCCTGTGTGGAGTTCTTACTCGCCTGTTGTCCCAGTCCGAGTCGTCGCTGTAATCCCGCAGGATCCTCTGTGCTGCAGGGGCTACGTCTCTGTACCCTCGGCTGTCCCGGTGGGGACCTCCTCCGGAGCGGTTGGTGCTCCCGCTGGACTGACTGGACATCCTGGGATAACCTCTAGCTCCATTGCCCCCAGAGGCGCCCCTGTGGGAGGAAAAGCTGGGTACTCGCTCGATAATCGGAGGCAGAGTGATCACTCTTCTCTCTTCGCCTTTCACCCCTATCTCGTCCAGTGCCGACAGCATGCTGGGCGGCCCGGGGGTGTAGGCGACTGCTGGCGGAGAGGGCTGAGCCTGTAATGAGGCCATGTTCCGTACAGCCTGAGGAACCATCTGAGGGACTCCGACGTCCAGCACCCTCACCTGGTTCTCTAGGTAGTCCAACAACTGGTTGTTTCCCGGAACGTTGCCACGCAGGCTGTTGTTGTTGTAATGTTGGGGAGGAGGAGCCTGTTGCTGCAGGGCCATGGGTGCCAGCTGAATGGGAGTCATGGCAAAGTTTGGTTTGACTGGATAATCTGAGACCGAACCTGGAACCAACACAGCAAAATACATCAAACATAAAACAATTAACCTGCAACATCTGCTTGTTTTAAGAGGAGAAAATCAGTTGTTTTGAATTTTACTGGGTTTTTTTTAAGAAACCATTATAACCTTTATATTTTTCTGGGCTAGACATTTTATGAAATCAATCACAGATGCCAAACTACAACATACACACCCTAGATAAATCCTTTAACCACAGAAGTGTTAGTATTATTTACCTGAGTAGAGTAAAGGCACACCCTGGGAAGAGGCATTAGATACGCTTGCATAAACAGGCTGACCGTTCATCCATGGAGTCATGACCTTCTGAGCCTCCTTCAGCATCCGGTGCTGCATCACAACTGAGATCAGAGCAGAAACCAGAACTGTACAAACGATGGAAACACACGCTGGACCAGCTGTTTTTATTATACAGCGCAGCATAACAATTTCTTTATTCAATAAAAAAAGACACGTAACACTTCTATTTTATGCTACTTCTTAAATATTAAGTGTTATTGCTGCAGTTTTGTTCGAAAATATGGTCACATCTGTAAAATGTAATAAAAATATTATCAACCGTTTCAATAATTCAAATAAATAAATCATTTACATCCAAAGAAGAAAAAGGAATAGATCACATTGTTTAATGGAGTTACTTTGAAATAACATTTGCTCCAAAATGAAGATAATTACATTATGTCTCAAGATCGTAAAGATGACACAATCTTCAGCTCACAACTATAAATAAGTTGATGAATTGGGATTAAATTATTTTGGCTCACAATAGATGAAGAGACTAGAGAGGAGAGTAAAATCAAGAATACTTTGTCTAATCCAAAATATTTGTTCACATATTTTAGTCAATCTTACATTGAAAAATTACTTATTTTCTTGCCTTAGTGTCTTACTTTAATGAAAAAAAAAGTACTTTTGTTTAACTTTTTTTAAGTATATCCGCTTACTTATTCCTATTTTTATTACTGTATTGGCTTTTTACTTTTGTCTTTATAGGTGTGAAGTTATTTTTTAATCAATATCATCAATAAATATATATATACCAACAAATAAATTTGACCATGTTAACATCTATTCCTATTGTCTCCTCATTCATTGTGCTTGTAGCAGTTTTTAATGTTTTGTTTTTTCTTCCTGTAAAGCACTTTGTGTCACACTTTACTGGACAAAATATGGCTTTATATATAAAGCTAAGAGTTGAAACTCCTTTTAAGTCTCAGAGTAAAGTTTTTGTTCTGCCGCTGCACCCTACTGATGATCGGTTATAAACAACACAAATGTGTTTCCTGTACCTTTCTCTGGACAGCAGCAGGTCTTGGGACAACACGGGCAGCGGACGTAGCAGCAGCACTTCTGTGGGCAGCACTGGCAGCAACATATGCAAAACAGCATGACGAGGAGGAGGAAACCGATGATAATCAACAGGACGGTCAGCCAATCTGGAGCAGGAAAACAGGAAGACACCACAACCGCTGTTTCAGCCTCACCGTCTGTGTTTTCAGCGTGGCGGGAACAACTAACAGGATGTAACTTACGAAACACAATGAGCCGGATTTCACGATCCGAGTCGCCCGTCGTGTCCCCGGCAGCATCGATGCTGCAGTAATACATGCCGTTGTCCCACCACATCACCTCATTTATGACTAAATCCGCCTCTGTTGACAGAAAACAGCTCATCAGCAAACACGTTTTCATTTTTATATCTCCAGGCTTTGCAGTGTAGTGCTAATAAAATCATTTCTTTTGCTTTTGCATGAACTTCTACACTACCGTACTCACTTAAAAGACAACTATTTTGCTTAAACACAATAAACAAATTATTTTAAGGGTGAAAGTCAATCTGTTAGGCTCAAGCTTACTGTTCTGGATGGTAATTTTGCGATTTCTGTACTCGGCACCCAGCATGGGCTCATTGATGCCCCTCTTCTGGATGACAGTGCGAACTGTGCGCTGGCGGTCCGGGCAGTCGTTGGTAGGATCCTGACCCAGCTGCAGGGCCGCCTGATAAGCTTCAGAAACAAAAAATAAACCGGAAAAAAAGAAAAGATTTTAGTTCTGTACAGCTTTGAACAGATTAGTTTCTGTAGTGTTTCAGCTTCGTTACCATCATTTGCTGCTGATAAACTTAAAACTAATTTGTCAGCAAAGAAATGTAAAATGATAAAAGTGCATGATGTTCCTCAGAATAAATTGTAAGTTTAATGCTCTTTTTCCCCTAATTTATTGCAATATTCTACTAATCTTGTCTCAGTGCAGTGGCGTTTGGAGGCAGGTAGACTCTACCTGGACCGTCCATGTCTAATTAATAATTAGAAAAACCATCATTAACACAGGTCACTTCCTGTGTGCTTTGATTAATAATCAACAGCTGAATCTAAAGATACTCCAACATGGAAACAGAAATCAGCGCATCCGTGTTAAATCTGAACTATTTTACTGCCAACTCAAAACGGTTTTGTCTGCCTGAAGCCAACACAAGTTTATCCTTTTCCTCTGAAACCAGCGCTGGTTAAACACTTAAAACTGTTCCACTCCTTCACCTGTGGAGTAGTACTCCAGAACCGGGTCTTTGCAGAAGGACTTGAACCTCCATGTGACCAGAACATCCAGAGCGTTCGCTGAAGTCGAGTAGTCGCAGCGTATGATCACCGAGGAGAACAGCATCGTTCTCCTCTCTGTCTCCGGGACGACCACCTGAATGGACAGCAGCTCTGTAAGAAAAGAAAAAGAGGACAGTGAGACAAAGTGCAAGACAAAATGAAATCATTGTTACATTTATTACAGTCGTTACCATAATAACAGCTATTAGTCACTTCCTGTTCATTGTATTAAAAAAAAAAAAAAAAACGGGCCGATGACAGAATGTTTCTGCTAAAGGACTTGGCTTTTTTAATGAGATTTGAAATAATAATTTTGAAATAAACAATTAGCATCACAGTTTTTTTAAAATAATTTTCTTCATCTAAAACTCTGACATGATTTTCTGAATATAAGAAGTTTAATTTGAGCTCACTGTTTTAGGTTAACTCAAGCTTTTCAATGTATTCTATTATTTTATTTTGGTTTTTTGGAATAAATGGATCAAAACATTATGGTGGGGTTTTATTTTGACTTTTTTTCGTTTATTGAATTACAGTACCATCAACTTCTCGGCTCCAACATAAGCTGAACTTCAGCTTCATTATCAACAGTTTTACTTGAACCCATCATTTTTCAGATTACAAACTATTTAAGTAACTTTGATCAAGAAAAAAAAGCAGGTTATCAGTTTTAATGTAGATTTGGTTTATATTTGAGTAAATATGTTTGTAAATCATAATCTTTGTATTTTCTGAAACCGCAGCTGGTGTTTTAAGGGATTTCAACACATAATATAGATGAAAAAATTGTTAGATGAAAAGACGAGTCAAGGGTGACGCAAAAAAATACTCCAAATGCTTCTTCACATCACTGTCTGAAGTGCATAACATACTGCAAAAATCAAATCTTACTCCAGAAAAACAACATCTTGTGCAGAAAGAAGTGAACATTTTTGGAATATTTACAACAAATATTTTGACCATGAGTCACTTTAGTTTTTTGCTGCGAAACAGTGCCGCCTCAAGAAATGTTTTAATGGATTGGCACAAAAATTAAAAGTCAAAACAGATTATCAGGTGATTTATTATGTTGTTGATGTTAGTTGTCAAAATAAAATAACTTTTTTATGTTTTTGAGGTTCTACTAATTCTACTTAGCTTGGTGAAATTAAAAATGCACACCAAGCAAAACAAAAGGATAAAACTGTTTGGCCAAAGGGGAGAAATTGGGGGCCATAGTACCCCTAAGACCCCCCTTTTGTTGGCACCCCTGCTGTGCCGGTCTGGGTGGATGTTGAAGCTCTGGTTTGTAGAAAACAAACACTGTGGTGTTCAGGATAAATAGGATAATGTTTAAACTTTGCTGTAAACAAAGTCTGGTCGAGATGAAGGCTGAATGAGTTCCAAAGGAATTTTGTTTCAATGTATTCAGACAATAAAAATAGTACCGCTTTGTTTAACTCTGTGACCTTGAAACAACTGTTGAAAGTGTTCTTTAAAACCAAATAAAACAAGGTCATAAATGGAGTTTTTGTAATTAATTTGATACATAAAAGCTGATATTTATGACATTTTTAATTGGGTGGAGTAACTTGTAGTTCTTAGGTGGAAACCAGCAGTATGGTGTGTAAATAGTGACACTCTTGTTTACTCTGTTTATCATTAACTTCATGTCTTTATAGTTAGTTTCGACTGTGAGCTGCTTTCTTTTCTTCTTCTCAGGTTTTTTAATGCCTGACTTAAGACCACGCAGGGGATATAACATGCCTTACAAACACACTTTAGGCAGTAGAAGGTGTTTATTGTTAAAAATGGCACCGACCTGTAGACAAGAGCAGCAGCAGAAACACCACCAGGATCAGATTTCTCATATCGGCGCTCTTCTGTCTCCCTTCGCGACAAAAAGCTTCCCTCTCACCTGGAAGCGACTTCAAATGTTATGATACAAAATGTCGGCAGAAAAATTCAACTTGTTCAGCTAAACGAAATCGCGTTGTTTCTTTATTCTTCAGCAACACGGGTCCTGAGAGCCGAACTTTCCCCTGAGTAAGGCGGAGGAAGACCCTTCCCCTCCCCCACTCAGCTTCAGGTGACATCATTAGCCCCGCCCCCCGCGACAGGTGCAACATCACT
>JAVKLF010000132.1:11898653-11914856 GCA_034783495.1 Millerichthys robustus
CTTCAATACTGTATCCTTTATAATCGGCTTATTACCTAAACCTACATCAATCTTTAGCTCGTGTTTCGTGAAATTAATCGTTTATGTTCTAAATAAAATGAATTCATAAAAAGTTGACGCTATGATAGATAATTTGAAAGTCTTTTCAAAACATATTCAACCTAATCTAATAGTCTTTTTGTGTTATCATTGTTAAAGATTTTTTTCTTTTATGTATTTTTTAGTAAAAGTCTAAATAGGAAGGAAGAGTGGAAACAAGAGTACCATCAACAAAGTATAATTTCCTCACACAACCGTCCTGAATATACGTGTCTATTAAGTGTATTTGTGATTGTGGTGGACTGAAAAGTTAGTTTCACTGATAATGAGATAAACACATGTAGATAAACTAAAACAGTTGAATTAAAGGGGATGTAAGATAATGAAACTACAACCAATTACAAGTGAGGGGCAGCAGATTCTGGCAGGTGTGTTCTTAGCACAGAATAAAATAACCTTAAAAAGCCTGTATTTCTATTTACGTATTTATTTTTGCCATATGACAAACATCTGCTTTAAAATGACTATTTTGTTCAAAGGGATCAGAATTGATCAATTTCAGTTTATGTAGTGAATACTTGTATATTTGATGCATGGTTAACATTTTGTTCTGCAGCTCTTATTGTGAAACGACCTCGTTGTAACGTTCACTCCCAGGATGCAACATGTTCCACGAGTGTTCGCTCTTTTGTGTGAGGATGTTTCTATTTCTTATGGAGGACTTGGACCCCAGAACAAGCCTGTCTGAGCCAGACTTGAGTGCTGCTCTCTACTCACTGAAGAGCCCTAAAAAACCCTGAGGAACTGAAACGTCTGTGATTTTTTTCCTAAACTAACCTCGCAGATCCTCACTTCTTTATCTCAGTTAAGAACACACAGATCCTTTCAGCTTGTGCAATAAATGTTAACACTGTAATGTTTGATCTCTTATTTAAAATAACAAATGTTCTTTTTCTTTTAACATTCAGTCTTAGTTTCCTACAAAGTTAATCAAACTATAGGGAGACATAAAAATCAGTGTATAAATTAAAATTAAAATAAAGAAAGAGACATTTACAAAAACTGTAAGCATGCATCACACAATATGTTTGTATTTATATGGTAAAATTATGTGAGGATTTCATAACTTACAATAAATTTATTTCAGTAAGAGGGTGTTTTGTTCACTTTCAGGTGTTTTTTAACCAACAAATGCCAGGTCAAAAGTTCATGAGGAAGATAAATCTGTAATTAAATAAAACGCAGTTTCTAATCCATCAACATTCATGTGAAAAAGCAGAGGCTTCAGAAGACATTTCTTTTATTAAAAGGTATAAGCAGTGCAACAATCTGCAGAACAGACTCAAGGTGCAGTCCTTACAAACAGTCACAACATGACACATAAAAAACAGTAAACCTGAGTTGAAGAGGACTGATTAAAACTGTAGGACTGTTTTAAAATAAGCAAATATTAATATTAGTTAAAACAAACAAACAAAAAAAAACGTCTTGGCACTGATGTAAGAAAAATTCAACAAAACAAGACAAAACACATCATCTGTAAGACATGCAGAAATACAAAAGTATATCTTATGGACGAACCAGAGTAGACTGTGCACGTCGCTCTGTGCAAGGGTTATTTCTCAGTGAGATTATTTCAGTGAGATGAGCCAGGCTTTGTGCAAACAGACGGTGGATCTGTTAGCATCTCGTGCGCAGCAGCAGTTGAGGCTCCAAGGCCTTGTCACACTATGAGAGAATCCCTGCTCAGCGTGGTGCTCTGTTAGAGAAATACACCGAGAGGCCAACATGTTAGAGAGGTTCGAGCTGGGAGCGAAGACGATACTGTAGTTTGGTTCATGCAGCAGCCGTGTTGGTGACTGAAACATTGATTCAAGTCGATAAGGGTTTTAGTAAAGCTTTGAAACGTTTGTAACATTGTGAGAGTTGGGAAGAGAAGCCACTCAACGTTTAGAAAATTAGGTTACATTCATAAGAAACCCTTGTAACAAAGGAAAAGAACATCACAATGTTGTAAAGATAATATCTCGGTTCCGTGTTAAGACCATCAGGTGTTTAGCCACGAGACAAAAATAATATACATGTAAAAAAACATGTTTAATTCTATTTTTCCTATTGTCAACAAATTTCTTATAAGGACCCATTCTTCTATTAGACAAATCTCGCTCCTGAAAGTCATTCATTCAACCTTTCAGTCATTAGAAGAGAAGAGCCGCCTCTAAATTATTTTTAATTTTGCAATACTTATTCTTTCCACTAGATGGCAGAATAACAAACCGTTACCGTGATACCTCGGCTCAACATTTTTAAACCTCTAACTTGGGAGTCTCCAACCACTGGGCAAAGCATCCACCGTATGAATTTAATTTGTCCTTCTTCACCACAACCACTGCCTCTGATAATTCCACAAGTGTAGGAGTTGGGGTAAGGGTTAGGATTAGGGCTTGCATTAAATGCTTGTGGGTTGGTTTTAGTGGTCTTGTTGACCAGTTATTGTTGTTTTGTATCTCAGTCTTGTCATTTTGAGTCTTTCTGTGGTGGCTTTGCGTCACTTTAGATTTGCCCTCCATGGTCATTTAACAACACTTAAGACTTCTTCTCTTTTATCTTATTTCAGATTTTTCTCCTACACAGTACTCCAACATTTTGACAATAAACAGCACTTGTTAGTGGGATCAGTACAGAACCTTATCTTTTGTTGACAATAAAAAACATTGAACTCTTCCTGTAGTTAATTTCAGGATGTAGAGGCTCTTTCCATGCAGAGCCGAACAGGAAGGAAGTCCTTGTCCATGCTACAAATAACTCACCAGGTTTCGACTCCTGTCCTGCTCCTCTCTGTCCCCTTGTAGGGTCTGGAACGCTCCTTGAGGGGGACGGGTGTAAGAGAAAGGCCTCATGCCTTGCTCAGTGGTCCTGCTTCTTTCTGCTCTGGGAGGCTCAGCGGTGCGGTACCGGTTTGTGGTCAGCTTTGTCCTGCGGTGCCGCTCCGCCTCCTGCTCAGAGTACGGAGGCAAAGGATCCTCCTCGTCTGGTCGGTTGCAAGGCGACCGGCTGTAGTAACTATCACTGCCCTTTCCTCTGGAGCTGCCTTTAGAAGGAGTGTCGCTGTCCTCTTCTGGTCTCCCAGCCCACCTGTCCCCTCCTCGCCCTCTCATCTTCCTCTCCAGCACACCAGTGAGGAAGCCGTCGTCGTAACTTTTGCTCAGGGCATTTCGAGAAGGCCGATCACTGTCCCACGTATCCCTTCGCTTTTGCAGAGGCGAGGGGCTGCGGCGGTCCCAGCCGTCCTCTTTATCCCGGTAAAAGCGTCTGGGAGGACTGTAGTCCCGCTCATAGGGCCGGTCCGGAGGCTCAGGTCGGCGAGCGCGAGAGTTATAAGAGCGGGCGAACTCCTCCAGCTCATCCAGGGAACCCGTGCGCCCTCTTCTGCTCAATGTCTTCCTCTGCAGGTGTTCTGAGCGGGGATTCCACCTGATGTGCAACAAAATCAGTTCATTAACTTGAAATATTTAAACTCCCCCAAAAAACGACCTAATTAGCGAATTTAGCAAACCAAATGACCTGCGTTCCAGTTCATCGTCGGAGTAATTGCCTTTGTCTTGCCTGGTCCTTCGACTCTCAGAGCATGGACCGGCTCTCAAGGTGTCATCCTGGTCGGCGATGGTTGGGAGCGCCTTCATCTGGACTGCCTGATAATTGTTTCTGAAGTCTGTGATTCCTCCGTCATGAAGTGAGCTCAGCTCTGACAAACTGCTGGCTGTAGAGACAAACATTACGACCGCAGTGACATTTATGATTTGTGATGCAAAATGAAGTGGGAAACCATCCAGCAGCTGCAGAGTCAAGCTCTGAGAAGAATGCTGGGAGTTATCTAAGGTTTGGAAGAATTCATTAAGAAAGATCTTGGTTACAGACAACGGCAAAAAACAAAAAAGTCTTATTTTTTTCAAGACACAGATTAAAACGAGTGTGTTAAACAAAACTCTTATTAGAAAAAGCTGGTTATTTTCAGATGTATGCTTTTAGGTTTTGTAATGTATTACTATTCTCAAAGCAAAAAACAGACACATTCTTCAAACGGATTATGGCACAAGTTACTTACACTAATTATGTACTAAGTAAAGACACACACACACACACACAAGCACACACAGAGCTCAGAAACTGCTCTACTCTGGACAGGCTTACATTTGAGTGAAGCCATCTTGCTGGATGGAAACTGAGCCATCTCCTTCTCTATGTAGTACAGAACTTTCATTAAATTCTGGTCTGGGCTCGTGGTCAGTCGGTAACCACTGCGCACTGCGGACATGGACACACACCCATACACACACACGCATGCACACAAAGACATGCAATGATTCACACAGATACAGCTGAGGGGGTAATGCAGACTTTATGAGTTAATTCACAAACAGATGAGACAATTCTGTTTTTACGCACAAGGAAGGTTGACACATAAAATCGAGGTCAGCCGAGTGTTCTGAGTAAAAACACACATTGATAGGAGTAAAAGTGTTTCCCTGAGGACTTATCAATCAACTTTGACCTTTATTTAATAAGTTCCTAATGTGTAAGCCTTATGACTCACCTCCAGTCAGGTTATTTTCAGTCGAGGTGAGTGTAGAGATCTTTGGGTCCAGATGGGATGAAGGAGCAAGAGAGACCACAGTCGGTACACCAGGAATGTAGTACGGATACGCGGGAACCTGAGCGGCCTGTCGACTCTTGGCCATCTTCCCCGCCTCATAAACTTCACAAATTAAAAAAAAAAGCCCTCATGCAAGCTGATTGTTTTTTTAAAAAAAATAAAGAAAAGGCATGTGGTTGTTTCTGTTCCTCACGGTGTCGTGGGCAGCAGCAGGTATCAGGACAGCAGCAGCAGCGGACGTAGCAGCAGCACGAGTGAGGACAACACTGGCACCAGCAGATCCCCAACAGGAGCAGGACCAGAATACTGCCCAAGACTACAGATCCCACAAACGCCCATTCTGATTTACAAAAACAAATAAAGAACATACAGTCAAGAAGCAAAAAAAATAAATAAATACATCTACAGCTCACCTCTGTGGAGATGAAATAGAACTTCAAAATAATGTCATTATTTGCCTCCAAACTGACAGCTGTTTGATCATGAGTTACAGAACTATCAACCAAAACAGCAGCAAGATTGTTATCAGACTGTATTTAAACTAAAGTTTGTGGTTGTAGCCAACGATGTATCGGAGCAATTAAACAGAGGATCTAAGGGGAAGTTTGAGTGACTCTTATCCACAATCACATCTTTAGAGCATCCAAGCACTAACAACACACTTCCTTAGGGTGGGTCAGGAAGCCAAATCCACAAACTTCTAAGCTAACACATAACTCAAAAGAATTGAAATACCAAGTGGTGAGAATAGTAAGAAGTGTTATGTGAAAAAAAAGATTGTTTTGATTGGTCAGTGAGAATTAAAACAATCAGGAGGATTTAGATAAGCAGGGAAACGCAGGGCAGTGAGAAGAAGACGCAGCTGATTGGCCATACCTGGCATAATCTGCAGCTCAAACTCAGGCAGAAGGTCGTCCTGCTCACCTGTCCTGCCTGCAGAGAGAGGGAGAGCACAGGTGAAGGCTGACAGAGGAAGCAGAAAGCAAAGCCAGAAGATCGGGCATATGAGCAAATCTGGTAGTAGAGGGGATGATTGATGTTCATGCACTGTTCGAGGGATAAAAGGAACTTCATTTTTACTAAATCACCCTTGATCATTAGCAAAAACGAAGCAAAGCGCATCAAAAGAATAGAAAGGTTTTGGATTTTTAAATAAATGTTTTGTGATTCTGGTAATTAGATTGGGTGCTGACAGAAAGATAAGTTGGGAAAATCCACTAAATTCTGCCCACAAAATGAAACCCAACCAGCATCTTACCACCGACGTCTTGCCTAAAACAGTCATACACTGCCTGAATGTCAGTGAGTCTGAGTCACAACTGCAGGTGTTCCTGTTTTTCTTTTTTCCATGTGCTTATTATGAGATCTAAAAAAGACTGTGATTAGTATCTGTCTGACCACAAACAGAGACTAAACAGTCCTGGCACTACAGCGCTCTTATGAAGTGTGCTGAGTAAGCTGTTTCTGTGGAGAGAAAAGTAATCTCACTAACTTGGCCTTGCACTCTCAGCTACATACCATCAGTAACAGTGAGAAACCTGAACCGTTCTGAGAAAGAGAGGGTGTTAAGAAAAGAGCTCCACGCTTCTAGTCACAACACTTAAACTATGAATTAAAGTTTATACTTTTCTACATTTAAAAAAAGACAAATCTTTGCAGCAAATTTAGCAGAGCAACTGTTCGACGTGTTTTCAATCCAAGCCTTTGCAGCTTCAAACACAGACAGTTTTGTTTAAGCCCCTCTTTTCTCACTGCGAGCTGCTTATAGTCAGATTAGTGCAGCGGAGACGACGTGAATGAGTGAGCAAGGGGTCAGACGAAGTTAGGAGGAGAAAAGCGTTTGGAGAAGAGTATTAGAGCACATTTGAAAAATATTTTAGTCCTGCCCTGAACTTTTGTATCTCCTGTCTTTTCGAATGAACCGTCTCTCTAATTTTCTCCTTTACAGTAGATGCTGATTCTCTGACCTTTAGCAGTAAAATATTAGCTGCTCGATGTGGATTTAGAGGCCTTATATAATTATTAACCAGCAACCAGCACTCCCTGAGGTGAGCACACACAACACACACAAGCTCGCTCTGTTGTCCAGGTGGAGATATGATCCCATGCAGTCCTGCAGCTACTCAAAGTGCACATCGTTCCTCTGAACTGCCTAAACAATAGAGTCCGTCATGGAGGATCAGGGCTGCTGTAAGGAGGCAAACACTGTTTTGGCTGTTTCTATGGCTGCTGCTGTACAGAGGGGTAGGAATGCGGCTCAGTGAAGATAACGTTTCAAACGCATTTACACACACAGGAAGCTTACATAAAAACCTCCTTAAAATGTAAACAATAGAAAAAAACCTTTACGTTAACCATACCAAGCACCAGTAACTCTATCTTGTCCTCGTTGGTGCCCTCCACGTCGTCAGCAATGGTAACTTTACAGAAGTACACGCCGCTGTCGCCCCACTGCAGCTCTCCGATACGCAGGTCAGCCTCTGCCCAAAGACAAAAAACAGGATTTTATTAGTGAGTGGTTCCTATCAGTAGCTCAACCTGCTCACGAGGCATGTGCTGCATCTATTACTCCCCACTGAGAAATGCTTTAAATTAAACACATGTTTTGGGATGATAAGGGCTGAGTTAAGGCTTTACATGCATATAGACGTGAGTCAGACACACAAAACCACCACAAAACCACAAAAGGCTTATTTAAAGAAAACACAGTTAGCTCTGATTCACGTCAGGCGGTCAAACAGCTGCAGCACCTCCTATTTTTCACTGTCTTTTTCATGAAAAAAAGTTTGACGAGGTTACTGTTCTCGATGGAAATGTCGCGGCCTTTGTACTGCGCTCCCAGCGTCACCGAGGTTCCCTGCGTCGAGGCCACCGGCCGGATGGTGCGGCTGCTGTCGGAGCACTCCAGGTGGGCCGTGGCTCCCAGCTCCGAGGCCTTGACGCCCAGCTTTTCCGGCAGGGTGAAGGCGTCGCGCGTGCGGTCCCGGCAGTAAGACTTGTACCACCACTGCACCATCGGGGTTTGTCGGGAGTGCGTCTGGTACTCGCAGGGGAGGACCACGGACTGGAAGAGAATCCTGATCCGCTGCTTCTCTCGCACTATGACGTGCACGCCATCACACATGCACACTAACACACACACACACACACACACACACACAGGCAGACAAACAAAGAACAGCGACGTGATCAATTATAAACTTACTTTTAAAACTACAATTAAAACATTACAGCTTTACACCATGGCTGCAGAGTGGTGCAGCTGCGTAGTGCTGTCTTCACACAGGAAGAACATCCCGCCGTTCAAATCTCAGGTGGGACAAATGTTTGTGAGGACAGAGGATGCAGATGACAGAGTGAGGTGGAGGAGGATGACTGGCTGTGACGACCCCTGAAGAAGAGCACGTACCGTTTTCCAAACAAATTACTGACACCTTTAATCAACAACCCATTAAACCACATTGTTTTTTAAAGATTTCCCACCGATTTTAACAACAAGCCTGTACAGTTTCATGAATGTGTCCCACGTGTGTGTGACACTAATGTGACTAATTCTGACCAGGCAGACTGATAAACACCTGCCGTGACTCAAAACGACCTTTGCCCACACACTCACCCCAAACAACCACCTGTACAGATACACGCTCTTTTTAAAATACAGACCTGGATCTCACTCCTGTTTCAGTGTTGTTGTTTTTGCTGTTAAATTATTTTTAGACAGATGCTTGTTGCTTTCATTCGTCTACCGCCTGTGACACTAACAGATTACAAAGCTGTTTTAAACAAACCATAAACTGCTTGTAGACAAACGCGCTGAAGAAAGGAGGTTTGCTCCAATTACATCTTTATTACAGAAGGAACAGCTGTGAGTCATCTTCATCTGTGCTGATGATTCACGATGAAAAACTGCGATCTGCATCATTTTCAAACGGGAGCAAAGGCAGGAACTGAGATTAGGTGTGTGGGGGTTCCTCTACTGCTCGGTACCAGGGGTCAGGAGGTTAAATTCCTGTGCGTGTAGGGGGTCTGAGGGAGCGTCCTCCTTCGTGGAGGAGACATAGTGGTCCTGTGGATCATTTCTGCTGGTTTTATTAGCTCTAGGTGGGGCAGGAACTTGTTCCAAACATTTTACCGAAGACAGGAAACAAAAACAAAAAGCAAGTCCAGCAGTCTGCTTCTCCTCAGAACGCTGAGTTCAACACACTGATCTAAAACCGACAGTTATTCTACATCTTTGTTCTTTTAAACTCAACTCAAAATCAGCCTCTCAAATAATAAAATGGCTGGTTTTCTTGGCTTTCCAACAAAGAAATATTTTTTTGTTTTTGGTGATGGAACAGCTCCAACTTTTTCAAGATATTTGTTGATGTTTTACAAATCAGAAAATGCTCGTCTACATGTAAACATGCAAAACTCTCCACAGTGGCTTTAGATTGTCTCTAAAAATATGTTTTCTGAGCATACGTAGGACAGGCAGGTTGAACATCATCAGATTTGATCTTCCCATGACCCACTTTAACGGTACATCTGACTGAGCCTGAGACTGAGCCGGACCCTAAATACCTTCTATAGAAGAGTTGTGGTCTTTCTCTTTGTTTCTTATTTTATGGCGCAGTCCATTGTTAGAGCCCCCTCCTCCTCCTCCTCCTCCTGTCCCAGTTGAGGAGCTAAGAGGGGGAGGAGGAGGTCACAGACTCCCAACCAATCGGAGCGTTCAGCCTCTTTCAGCTGGATGTGAACAGACCAATAACCCAGCAGGGATTTCAACCCAAACCGTTGCTCCATCAGCTCCATGAAGGCCTCCAGTCTGAGGCGTGAAGAGAATTGTTTGTGCTGTCTGCATGAACTCACCTGGTAACTATTGTTTACTGTAAGTTAATGAGCAGGTTAATCCTCCTCCTCACTATCTACACTCACGCTGAAGGCTTCATTTCAGGATTAGATGAACCACTGGAGCAGTCTGAGGTGTTTCCAGGTCACAGCTCGGCTGCAGGTTTCCTGAACACGCTCAGACTTTTCCTCTCCAATGCCGTCACATTTCCTGCCTTTTACTTTGTTGCACATTCCTTCACTTTGATTCATTATTCCAACAAAGACTGTTGATAAGTCTGAATATAGCCTTTGTGGTGATAACAGATTAATCTGCTGTTACACTGAAAAGTTAGAAACAGTAAGGGAAAGAGAGATTTTTTTTTTGTCCTGAATATTTTGGCTCACAGCAGCCTGTTTAATGTCAAACCTTCTGTGGAGCTGGCATGCATTTGTATTCGTTAAACTAATAATTGCAACTCTCTGCATCTAATTGGAAAGAATTAGATTTTTATTTGTAACAAAAATAATTGCCTGACTCACATTCTCTTGCTGTTTACTGTCATAAACATATTCCTGTCATTTGAGAAGCTGAAAACATGCTGTTGTTGTCATTTTTTTGCTTTTGCTTATTGAAATTCAACCAAGTATCCAAACAACCTTAAACAAGCCAAAAACACCCACCAGACATCATTTATGCGCACAGGAGGCTGTAAATAATTCTGTTCGTCCCGCAATAGTTACACAAATCGTTATGACATTTGTTAAAAAATAAAATGGCGCTAAACAGTTTGCTTTATTTGAGTTCATCAAGCTAAATTAAAGCAAAAATGACTGAGTCCAGCAGCAGCTCGGAGATAATCAGCTGAAGTTTCTGTTGCGCCTCTTGTTGTTGCGAAGGCACAGCTACATTTTTTCCTCCCCACAGGAAGTTTTACTCACCTAATGCTCCCAGCACAACTGCCAGCCGATAAAAGTGCATGATAGAGTCCGTGTTTTATAGTAAAGCGCCGTTTATCTGCATGTCTGTCTGGTCTCTGTCCGCTCCGAGGGCGGCTGCTGCTGAGCAGGGAGTCAGGCGGCGGATAACGGGTCAAGAAATGCGACGTTCGGGAACGATCCGATTCTTTAGAACGGCTCTTTGAAAAAGAACGATGGGAACCGGAGTTGCAGAGAACTGGGAGTCGTTCTTCATCTATTTCTGTTCCACCTCAAGTTTTCCTCCTCAGATGCAGATACACACGCGGAGAAAATAGGGGACAGGTAAAGAGGAGTGCAGCAGGTGTATGGGAAACATGGGCTAAGGAGGGGAAAGGTGTTTGAGCACTTGACAAGTGACATAGTGCAGCCCTTTTATTACTACATAAGGCCTACATCATGACATAGGTTTGTACAAGGTCGTAAACTCAGTATACCCATTTGAAACCAAAAACAAAAGGATCTCCAAGACCACGTTCCATTAAAAGTGCCATTTATCCCATCTTTGAATCATTCCACAGAGGGTAGGATGAATTCAACTTTGATTCAAAACAATCCATTTATTGGACTCAAGTAACCCCAAGAGTAACAGGGTCTGTTTTACTGTTTAATGAGGCATCTTGTTCGCAAAATCTCAAACTATTGTTAGGTTTAATAAAGTTTCCTCCACAAAAATGGTCATTTTTAACTCATTTTTATTAGGCTTAATATAAAAAGGCACTTTAAGGACATTTAACACACAAAAATAATAAGAAAAACTTTTAAAATGTTGTACAGTAAATGGTTCCTAAATGTAATTCTGTGCAAAGGTTATAAGCAATTAATATCTTACCTGCTATAGCACTTTAATAAACCTCGGTTTGGAGAAACAACATTCAAATCAGACCAGATTAACAAGCTTAGAGCTCGTCCAAGTGGGTTAATATTTAAAACAGGCATGATATTCTTCACAGAACTCTTCTTTAAAGGGTTTCAAAAGTTTTGCAATTCAAAGCAAATTGGCAAATACAACCATTGTTATTAGTTTAGGTATATGATTTAAAAAAAATGCAACATTAGATTCTGAAAATTAATTTACAGCTGAAAGCCTTAAAACATTTAGCTTTAAACACGGGTCAAATCAACTGTGGTTCTCAAACTGTGAGGTGCAACCCCTGAAGTGGAAGACCATGCCCTTTTAAAATTTTGTTTTAAGTTCAGGCCTAAAACTTTTCACAGTACTAATGTTTAGACATTGCAGCCACTTGAACTTATTTTTGTGACAGATCAGAGAAATGGGCAAAATGCCAGGCAGTGTTGATCAGAGAACAAATAGGTATTTTTGTTTTTCATGGAGAAAAGGTTTATTGTCTGGAGGAGATGTCCTTTTACCTTATTGACAAACTGTCAGACTGCTAATCCACAAGGTTGGATAATGTTTCTGTCACCTCCAAGTCACATTTTTTCCTTTCAAAGGGGGCACAGCACAAAAGGTTTGAGAACCAGAGGGATAAAGTAAGTCTAGTTAACCCAGACCTTGTCTTAACCGTAAGCCCTGCCAGGAACTATGACTGAAACATTTTCCAGACTCCAGAAGAGTTTCAGTAAGTCATAACTATTTATATCAATTTCTGTCGCTGTAATCATGTCTAACTCCATATCGGTCTTGCCGATCATCAAGCCGATCGCGACTTCCATAGCGATCCCGTTGATCGTCAAGCCGATCACGACTTCCATAGCGATCCCGTTGGTCGTCAAGCCGATCACGACTTCCATAGCGATCCCGTTGGTCGTCAAGCCGATCACGACTTCCATAGCGATCCCGTTGGTCGTCAAGCCGATCACGACTACCATAGCGATTGCGTTGGTCGTCGAGTCGATCGCGACTTCCGTAGTGATCACGTTGATCGTCTAGATGATCGCGACTTCCATGACGATCGCGTTGATCATCGAGCCGATCACGACTTCCATGTCGATCCCGTTGGTCATCAAGCCGATCACGACTTCCATGACGATCCCGTTGGTCATCAAGCCGATCACGACTTCCATGACGATCATGGCGGTCATCAAGCCGATCTTGACTTCCTCTGTAGTAATTTTGCTGAGAACCTATATCACTGCCCCTCTCTTCATGTCTGTTTTTACCACTGTTGTAACTGTGCTGATCATCATCTATCTTTTGTCCCATTCCTGGTAATCTGTATTTATTTTGAGGAAGAACATCCTCGTCTTCATCTTGCTTGACTTGATTTTCCTCATTGTTTGACTTGTCATCGCAGTACTGGTCTCCAGCTTCTGGACTGTCTTTGTCAAAAAACACCATATCTCCAGGAGAACTACAACAGAAACAAGCAATCAAAAAATTAATATAACTAATGTTAATTCACGTGAAAAATAACCGTAGACACAAAATACACACTCTTCATCGTATTTGTTCTTTTTTCTCCTGTTTCGGCAGCAACAGAAGATGATAATCCCCAGAACCACCACACCTGCAAGGACTCCCCCAATTATAACTCCAGTGGACCCAAGGTTCATACTGCCTGGGGTAAAAAAAGAGAAAAAAAAAACAAACCTTAGTACACGGCACGGATTGCTATTCAGTCTATATATTTTTTTCATTTTATTGAACTGATTAAAGCAAGAATTGTATCAAGGATATGTAAATTATCTGGTTAAGGCAGGTAGATATGAACACTGTTTAGACTAAGTGTATTTCAAAGAACTGGAGGTAGGCATAAATATATTTAGACCACAATGTATCACAAAATACTAACTTCAAGCACGCGCACTAGTAACTGTAAAAAGTCAAAATATTGACAGGACTCACTAGGCATCACAGCTAAAGTAAAGTTGCAGCTGGCAGAGTCAATTTCATTTGTTGATATACAAATGAAGAATCCAGAAGTCTCTCTTGAAATGTTGAAAAGAGATAAAACTCCATCCTCTGCAACATAATCACAATTAGGCTAAAGTATCAAACTATCTACACAAAAAACTTAAATTATACACACACTTTGTATTAGAACACATACTTTGAGTTGTCTTGGGTGGAAATTGTCTGGGAACGTTATCAACACTGTAGGTTGTCCACTGATAGGCTGGTTTCGGGGAGCCCTCCGCTGACTCACAGGTAAGTGTAACGTTGTGAAAATACTCTGCTCGTCCTTGAAGTGTGCAGACTGGTGGAGAAGGAGGCTCTGGAAAAAAAAAAGAAAGAATTAGAGTCAGACATAACTGTAAATAGATGCAGTTGCATGCATTTTAAAATGTTGAATAGGGAAGAGTTTTGTTGTTGAAAAAAACAATCATATAATCTGCAAACAGTTTTACTTTATGCAGTGCTTTATTATTAATTTTTGATATTTTGACCAACTGATTGCACTAAACGTTTTACATAAAGTAAACAATGTGGGTGACAACTTCCCTGTTTTGACCAAACCTTTGTATGCTGCAGTACATCTCGACCACTTTAGACAAACAAAAAGACATAGACCTTATCACTGTGTTAGCTCTCACCCAGGACCAAAAGGGACGTGGAGGCAGCAGTTATTCCTTCGTCATCCCCAAATATTGTGACGCTGCACTGGTAATGGCGACTGTCCTTCATGGTCAGTTTGGTCAAGCGGAGTTTGCTTGTTCCCCCGTGAATGTCAACCTCCAGGAAGGCTCGGCCTTCATAAGATGGTGAAATCTGAACAGGTTTGTTTATGAAGGAGGTCGCCATGGTTTGCTGGACAAATAAACACAAATACACACATAATAGGATTCAGTCAATTAAAGGCTACGAGTAATCCAGAGATTTACCGTGTAAAGACCCGTGGGCTCAAAAATCCATAAAAAGGGTTATGAAATGTAAACCATGGGTTGTTAGGGTACATTAAAGCAATAGTTCAGATCCTATGAAGTATAGTTTTATGGATTGGATTGATGAACTACAGTGAGACCAAGTTGGGTCAAGCCTGAAGAGGACTGATCTTATCCGAAAAACTTCAACTCAGTTCATTTTTTTTTTTTTTACATTGCTGTTAGTTTTGCATTCCATGGACATTAACATTATTTTAGCCAGAAAGGTTATGATATTCCTGCAGAAATGGCCCAGACTGCACCAGACCTGCTACAGCTAGCTGCCACTACTACTATCTGTGGTTACAAGTACCTTTAAAATTCTATTATCTAACCCTGTTGTGCTGAGATGATAATGATGTGAACGTTTTTGAGCAGCTTTTATGTGAACAACTCTGAATGGGGTCAATATTAAGGGCAGGCAATACATTGATTGTACCTTTCAACATAACTCCACTTTAAAAGATCTGTGTCATTGCTTTTACACCTATCAAAATAAAAGCTGATTATTTAATTTAATTTTATAAAATAGGCCTTTTGGCTACTGATTTTGACTGGATAAATGATATGCTTTAATCAGAACAAAATAACTGATTCACCTGAGGTGTAGTAACTTATGTACACAAAACTGTTTTGACTCATTCACATATTCATCCTCCTCTGAACAAAGGTCAGAATCGTTTCATGACCCTTCAATAAAACCACCGAACATCTGTCCTTTTTTTTAAAACTGAAGTTATAAATCTTTACAGAAGACCATTGTCTGGTTTGAAACAAAATAAATCAACATTGCTGTAATCCTAAAACATAATAACGAGTCATATGTGGAACAAATTTGAAAACTTTACTATAGTAGTTCATATACTGTATCTATATACTACCCATTAAAATAATTCAGTGTATTTAGGGATATTTCATATTCAGCTAAAATGCAGTTCACATCTTTTATCTTGACAGTCTTATATAAATGTTTTACATTTTCCAGACTTTGCTAAAAACAGCCCAGGATATGCGTGTTTGCCATTCTGACTTCACATATTACCAGGGGTTCTCCGGCAACGTCTGGTTGAGCGTGCCACGTGAGGAAAAAATTGTCCGTCACCGGAATAGCAGGGACAAAAGAACAAACTAATGTAACTTCTTGTCCCTTGGCAACTTTGTATTCTTTACTTGGAATGGACACTTGCAAACTCCAGCAACAGGGTAACACTAGAAATGAAGAATAAATACACAAAAACACAGAAACATTGTTATTCTCAGTCACTTTATAATAAAAGTGATATTCAGCTACAAATAAATCAAAACCACTTCAAGTTAGTATTTTAACCTGCTGGGTCTGTTTTCAGTAAAATATAATCTTTGCTTCCACTTAAAGTAATGATTAACAGCAGTAGTAGTGCCATAAAAAGGTGTGGCAATTACTTTTTTGAAATAGAGAAAGAAAAAGAAAAACCTACCTGCAAGTAAGAAAAAGAGCTTCTGCAATATAAACTGCATCCTTCTGGTCATTTTGATAAGAATATAAAATCATCCAAAGGAAATCTGAAAACAGATTAATTCTGTCGAGGAAGAGCAGGAGCCAACAACCTAACCTTCACCGTGAACTCCTAGGTGTGGAGGAGAGCACACTTCCAGGTAATGAGTTAAGGACATGTGTCACATGTCACCAGAGGTCCAATCAGCAAGGGGTTTATTTTATTAGATTACAGTTTGAAATGAAGTTCCACATAAATATACTCATACTGTTAGATAGACAGACAGACAGACAGACAGACAGACAGACAGACAGACAGACAGACAGACAGACAGACAGACAGACAGAGATAGATAGATAGATAGATAGATAGATAGATAGATAGATAGACAGACAGACAGACAGACAGACAGACAGACAGACA
>JAVKLF010000132.1:11923310-11937395 GCA_034783495.1 Millerichthys robustus
ATGTAGATGTAGAGATTAGCTGGAAAGCTATGTTACTGGGTTAAATGTCTCAAATTTAAAGATGATCTGTCTCAATCTTTAAAAAAAAAAACTGCACGATGCATAGATGCACACAAGTCTGAAAAGGCGTTCTGATGGTATTCTCTGTTAAACCTAAAGAATAAAGGTGGTAAAGCAGAATGAGGGTGTGCTCATTAGGTTTTCTTCTCTTGCTTGTTGAATCTCTCAGCTCACATTAACGTCCCTGCAGTATTCAGCTAGCCATCCCATATTACAGCACTAATGAGATAACGGTTTAAAATTCTCTACGCAAGATATTTGTGTAATGCATTGTTCCATGGCGAGGTTTTGCAAGCCACTCAACCAAGGAGCTGTATGCGTGTTGGAGGGTGCTTCTGATAACTGCCTTTATTATTCGCTTCTCCTTTGATTTCTCATTTCTTTGCTTGAGACTGGATTAGTTTCTGAAAAACTCTTAAGCATTCCTTTGCCTTATTTGTGTAAACGCATGGCTAAAACCAGAAACTGATCTGTGGGAGAAATAATTGCTGAAATTGGATTACAATTTAGTGCAAAGGTCATTGTTGGCATATTTTGTCACAATATTTACTAGGCTACCATCTACAGGTTGCCATACAAGTTAAAAATTTGTAAAAATATTTGAGGTTTGGGATTTATTAAGTTAAAACTGGTCTGCCTATGGAATATTAAACAGTGTTGTCAACGACCCTTTTTGGCATTATTGTTTGCTTTGCTCAGCTAACACGAAAGTACCTTTCATCAGACTATTGGACGAGTGCAGAGGTTGATCCAAGCTTTAGCCAGGAGTCGTTGTGGGTTTAGTTGGAAAGCCCCTTCCCCTGCAGACCCACTTACAGCCCTGCATTCCACTCCAGATTCACTGGAAAACCTCTAATGTAGCCCAGTTGTGGGGGCTGCATTTGCATGAACTCTCAGCGCGTCCTGAAAATAAATTTAAAAGCACCCCAAAACGAAACACTAATGGAATGTAAAACTAATCTAAATATGTTAATCCCCCAAACACTTCATAAACATAGATGCCAACAGCCCACCACCCACCTTCTGCAGTCAGGCGCTGTGGAATGCTTTAGCCACAGGGGTTCTTGCAGTAATGACAAGCTTGTGGTGGATTAATGTGGAGTTATTTATTTCCGATTGAGTGAGTACCCCTCCCCTTCCCTCTCACATCTTACACCCTCCGCTTTAGCATCTCGACCTGGTCTCCATGACTCCGGCTCTATCAACAAAGTTCACCTTCCTAACCTGCATAGACCACTGCTGACAGACCTCATGTTGCACTCTGGATATCTTCAGCCCTTTACCTGCGCTTAGCTAATTACTTTTTAGGCCTGAACTCTCATGGTAATTGGGCTTGTGCTGCTGCCTCCTTTCCCTCTGCTGCGCCAAGTGCTAGTTTGAGCACTTTTTCTGTCGTCCTTATTCCCCCGTTTTTATCGTCCTCCAAAAGCCATCCAATTAATATGCTAATGAGCTGATAAATATTTATAGGGGTTTAAATTATGCAGAAAGCTTTCAGAGCCTGGTGTGAAATGCGTTGCTCGCAGGACTTCAAAGCCTTGCATTGCTAACGAGGCAGGGGTAGATTTGCATACGACTTTAATCAGCTGAATACTGATTATGCTTCATTATAGACATGGAGGGAGGAGTGGGGGTGTTGAAGGAGGCCGCCAGCTGCACTTGTTGTTTGTTTCATTCCAGCAAGAGAGAGAGAAGGAGAACTTTTTAGAAATACAGGCAATCTTGGAGAGAGAGAAAGAGGGAGGGGAGTGCAAAGATAGCAGAGTAGGAGAAAAAAAGGGCAGAGCTAAAAGAAAAGAAAAGTGGGAGGCAAGGAGAGCTGTTTGCCTAAACCCTGTTGGCTTTCCCAACGTGCGTATCCCAGTGTTGTTCAGCAGACCGTGTGGTGGACACCGCCACCGTGTCTGCGTGCGCCTGTGGTTGCATTGAAACAGTACTTGCTGCTGACTTGTGGAGAGTGAAAACAGGGAGGGGTGTGAGGAAGAAGTGAGCGCTGGACATCCTGTCACTGGGCTTGACCTGTCGAGGCAGTTTTACTTGACGGGTTTAGCAGCCATGCTAGAAAATGCAGGTGGAACGAGAGCGGGTGAGTTTTTGATGAGGTTGTAATGGAGCTCAGCAGGGATTTATTGTTGCTTGGAGACGGTGTGTTATACAGGAAATGTTAATCTGGCACATTTGCATCAAAATGCCAGGATCTGTTTCATGTTATCATGTCATCAGGTATTATTTTTTTTAACTTTTAGTGTCATTTCTCAAATTTTTTTGAATTTTGTTTTTATATTTTTTAATTTTTGCTGGTGATGGTGTCTAAATATTTTTTGTCTAATAGGACCATTCTACAAAAATAGGAGTTAAGTTTGTTCTGTTAGCAGTAAATGTGAGTGTATCTCATTATATTTCTTTGTGGCACTTTCAGATGCTAAAGTGAAGTCAGAAACTAAATGTGAAATGGAAAGTGGGGACGGGAACACCGGTAAGTACCCCTAAATTTTTTTTTTCCCCCATAAGACTGATATCATAAGTTTTGAAAATATAGCCCACAGGTTTTTCCCCAACAGTTTTACAGCATAAATCAAAGTTCACGGTTATGTTAATCTTGTAATTCTGAAATACTCAAAAAAGTTGCCAGTTCACCCTCCTCATAAAGCATTTTAACAGCATTTTTCTACTAAAAATCTCACTGTTTTTATAAATCAATGCTTCAGGATATTTTGATGCAACAAATGCTTAAAATTCATTACTGTGTTCTAATCTTTCTATGTGACAACAAACTTATTTGAGCTGACTATATTGTATGGTTTTAGTTTTTTATACACAAAACATAAATACTTCCTGCTGTGTTCATTCACTAACCTTG
The DNA here is from genome assembly GCA_034783495.1 of Millerichthys robustus. NCBI lineage: Eukaryota > Metazoa > Chordata > Actinopteri > Cyprinodontiformes > Rivulidae > Millerichthys > Millerichthys robustus. The sequence goes on from JAVKLF010000132.1 coordinate 11,926,231, forward strand.
AATTAAACAAATTCAGGCAGCTGTTTAGTATGCTGTCCTTTTAATGTTTTATTCAGTTTCTTTGCATCTGAAAACATTTTTTCCCTCAAGTTAGCTTCCACTGGGCTTTCAGTGTTCCTCTTTTTTTGTTTATTATAAGTGCAGGTTCTGTTGTCAGTTACGCCACGGAAGTAAAATTTTAACAAAAATACTTGATTCAGTTCATTTCAGTATCAGGTTTCTTTCCTCAGGTATCCAAACCAATGGATTAGACTTTCAGAGGCAGACGGTGCCAACCACGATTGCAAATGCCATTCCCCACTCCTTCCTCCAACAGGTACCACATCAGACATTCACAGAAAAACAGTTCCAACTCTAGGTTATTTCTTGTTTTGCTATTTTTTTTGTTTATTTTCTTATTGAAAGAGCAGGTGTATAGCTCAATATTTCATGTAGTGACTCGGTTTGCTTCTTTAAAGTAAACAAATAACTAAAAATAAAGTAAGAAGCAAAATGCAAAATTAATAAAAATTTGATTAGGGTGTATGCTTATCTCCACACAAACATTCACAAGCAAAGAGTGTTCATTTAAATGAGCCAGGCTCCCACAGTGTCGCCTGGCAACGAGGCAGATTAATCAACCCTGTATGCTAATTAGCTGCTCTGCGGTTGCTCGGAAACAGATGGCCGAGAATATGCAAATCTATGCAGAATTTACATGCTCTGCATAACAGTTATTTTAATTAGTATCTCAGCTCTCTCCTCCCTTCACTTTGCTTTCCTCGTCTCTGAAGGCTGCGGCACATTTTAAATACCCACTTTATCGCTGCTGTTTTAATTTAAATTCCTGCCACTGCTCTGACTAAAGGCGCTTTCTGACAAAGCCACATAGGTAGTAAGAAAAACATTTTCACTTTGTTGTTTTTTGGATGTTACCTTATGTCTCAATGAAATAGTCAGCAGAATTGCTTTTAATTAAAACAACCGGTGTCTTGTTTTTCTGACACAAAATCAAGTCGCCCTCTCTACTTTACCTTTACTAGTCTAAGTCTGACGACTCGAGCGCTCTTCCGACCTCCACCCAACAGAGTGTACTGCCTCAAACTCAGCTAATGTTGGCCGGGGGACAGATTGCAGGCGTAAGTGACCCCGCTTAATGACCTTACATGCGTCCCATGATTACACCTCAAAACAATCAACACTGTCTGTAAGACACTTGTTGAATTGTCTCTTGCCTTTTGAGTCTTGAGAAGAAGCCGGTGTCCTCTTTGCCTGTCTGCTTGCTCATTCATGCGGTTCTTAGTTTACATCAAAATTCTTTCATCACAGATAATGGTGGAATGCATTTGGACTTGGTGTTTACATGAAAATTTGCTGTTACAGCGGCCGTGTCACACATTTCATTTCCATGTATCCTGGAGGCCTTGCTGTAGTGGAGAGGAGCAGACAGCTGATGTGGCTGCTGCTGTGCTATGCAGAAGCAAATGTTTACTGTGCATGCGGATTTGTGTTTGAATGTGACATCAACATGCTCATTTGCACTTTCACCTGGCTCACATGCATGAGTCCTGTCTCCATTAGCTTATGAAGACTCATATTTGTGTTGTCAAGTTTCTGTAATGCTTCGATACTTATGAGTAAAGTTACATTTGTAGTAGATAAATGCACGTTTGTACAAATATATAGTTTGACTTGGTAAAAGAAAAGTTGCGCAACACTAAGGTGTGTGCACATATGGTACAATATCGAGCAAAAACTAAGGAATAGTTTTGATCGGTGAACAGAAACGGCCTACAAAAATCTTTAACAATCAAGTTTAGATCATGTTATTGACAGTCCTAGAGCAAGGCAAAAAAGTGCATTTTTATGATGTGTAGTAGAGTTTCACAATTGACACATCCATACTTGTGTCTAAAAAAACAGACAAAATTATGCTGTTTGGTAAAGGTTCTTTTGCAATAAAGTCATAGCTGTTATCATGTCATACAATTAATTTTTCATGTGGTATCGAAGATTAAAACTTAATAGTCTACCTGAGTTATTCCTAAACTTATGTCTGCAACATTTTCTACTTTCTTTGGCACCGTCTCTTCAGTTGACGCTGAACCCAGCACAGCAGCAGCTGTTGCTTCAGCAGGCCCAAGCCCAGCTCCTGGCTGCTGCCATGCAGCACTCAGCCAGCCAACAGAACAGCACCACTGGGGCCAACATCTCAGCCTCCGCAGCCACACCGATTACCCAGCTGCCCCTGTCACAACCCATCCAGATTGCCCCCGTAAGTAAAAACTGCCCATTCATCGTCAACATTTGTAAAAAGCCTGATACATAGTTTTAAGAATAAACTTTTTTTTGTATGGATGATTGATTTTTGTATTTTTTTTATAGCAACTGCAGCCACAAGGTCTAAGCCTGCCTCAGTTTGTCCTGGTTCAGCCCGGCCACCCCATCGCTACACAGCTGCAGCCTGCCCAGTTTATCATCTCACAGCCGCCGCCGACCCAACAAGGTGAGTAAAGACCTCTCACTTTTAAATTACCAGCATGAAAAAGTGAGAAGACAGATTTTAAGCATTGAGTTGTTTTTGACATTTTTGCTTCTTCTTCTCATTTGGCTTTTGACTCTTAAGGCATTTTGCAAGCCCAGAGTCTTCTTGCTCAACTACCTCAAAGCCAAGCTAACCTTCATCCAACTCAGCCAAGCATCACCCTTGCAACCCAGGTTTGTAATTACGAAAGCATCATTTCTAAACTCTAAATAATATGCTGCAGATACACTGACATCTACATTCTTCAAATATATTTGAAGCTTTCTAGATTTTCAACTGTCTGTACAAGTATTCTGTCTTCTTTTTTATCTTTGTAAATATTTCTTAACCATAAAAACAATCACATTTGTTGTTCTTCTGTTTGCTGCAGCCTGCATCTCCATCCCGCACCACAGCAGCCACAAATATTCAGACCCTACCCCACAGTCAGACCCCACCCAAACGCTTGGACACCCCTACTCTGGAGGAGCCCAGTGATCTGGAGGAGCTGGAGCAGTTCGCCAAGACTTTCAAACAGAGACGCATCAAACTGGGCTTCACTCAGGTGCGCAGCTCTAAAAAGATTTGGTTAATGAATGTAGGTTCGGTTATATTTAGATTTGCAAATGTTTTTTTTTTTTTCTTGGACTATGAACACCCTAGGATGTTTACATATGTAGATATGTGTAAATACCTCTCTGGTCAAACTTGATATAACATGTTTTGTTTTCAAGTTTGCATATTTATAGATCCAAACTTATTAAATGAGGCAAAAGTCTAAAGCCATATGCAAGTCCTTATAAGATATGATGAGAAGATTTTTATGGATGACAAAAAAAAAAACTTTTAAATATGTAACTTTGATTAAGAGAGATTAAGTTTTTAGGGTGTTAATCAAAGCCAGGAGACCAAAGGGACTTTAATAATTTATGCAGCTCATATTTCACTGTCTCTTTCTGACTCATAGGGGGACGTTGGCCTGGCCATGGGGAAGCTGTATGGAAATGACTTCAGCCAAACTACCATCTCTCGCTTTGAGGCCTTGAATCTGAGCTTTAAGAATATGTGCAAACTTAAGCCTTTGCTGGAGAAGTGGCTTAATGATGCAGGTTAGTCCCTGAACCCACTTGAATAATCTCTCCTGTAATGGGCATGGGATATAAAGCATCTGCTAGCTGTTTTTAGAACCCCGCTATGGTTCTCCCTTCTAAAGCTTTAAGGCTGCAGGAGGTGTCCAGCAGTTCTGTAAACAACTCTGAAGTTGCTGCCTCAAAGGAGTGGCCTTGTACTTTTGTGTTCTATACCTCGTCTTTACCCCCCTTCCCTGTGTTTGGGTCGGTGCTGTTTGTGCAGAGAACCTGACGTCTGACCAGGCCATGTCCAGCCCCAGTGCCCTGGGCTCGCCAAGCATGGGCATTGAGGGGATCAACCGCAGGCGGAAGAAAAGGACCAGCATCGAGACCAATATTCGAGTGGCCTTAGAAAAGAGCTTTCTGGAGGTGAGATACTCATATTCCTAAAGTCCACACGTTACTGATCTTGGCAAAAAGTTTTGTTTATTGTTATGAATTTAAACTAGTGTTAAAGCTAGTTTTTTTTTTTTTTATAAAACACTTCAGTAGTTTCCTTAGTGCTTACAGGGAATCCCTGGCTTCTTTGCCCTTTTCAAGCAGAACCAAAAACCTACCTCTGAAGAGATCACAATGATCGCTGACCAGCTCAACATGGAGAAAGAGGTGATTCGGGTCTGGTTCTGCAATCGCCGACAGAAAGAGAAGAGGATCAATCCACCTAGCAGTGGCAACAGTGGAGGAGGCAGCACCCCCATAAAAACCATCTTTACCCCCAGTAGCCCTCTGGTAAAAATGCACACACTCGGACTGAAACAGTTCTTTACACATTCTTGAGCTTCATTCTTAGTGTTAGTAGGTGGAGAATATTAAAGGCCATGTTCTTATTGTTCTTCCTCAGGTGGCGAGCACAGCAAGCCTTGTTAGCAGTCCAACTATTAACACATCCACCACACTGACTGTAAACCCAGTAATGCCTCTCACCAGCACCAGCGTCTCCAGTGTGGCTTTCACAGGTGATTTGAGTCTTTGCTGCGTTTTCTGATCTAATCTTTGATTGAAATATTAAACCTGTTTCTGTTTATTCAAAATACAAATTTTGTGTGAAAATAGTCCCTACTCTGCTGTAATTGTACACTTTAGCTCCACTTGGTAAGCGCAGATCTATGAATATTTACGTGGCTTCAACTCTGACTGAATACTGACAATTAGAAACATGTTTTCCCCCCAGTTTTAGCTGATAAGAGCTGTAAGAATATGAGGCCAAGTAGGAAGCTTGTATTGTGTACTATTCTTTACTATAACTTTACAGAGAACAAAATAGAAAAGCATCACTGGTCTTTTTCATTAACTCGTGTACAACCTTTTAAAACTTGCTCTTTGGTTTGAATCTTTTTAAGTGGATATGTTCAATTCTACAAAGTCTTGTATAGATTTAAATAGTTTTAGCTTCTAAGCACAGCTGAAGATGAGCAGCTGCAGCCTAGAGGTGGAGGTTGAGATGGGAAGTAATTTGTGTGTGGAACTGAGTCCTGTTGAGCACTATGTGCCTGGTAAATGGGAGGAGGCTCTAAATTTGCATGGAAAATCATCGTAAGTGTGTCAGGCTTATTCTGAAGGAGAGAAAGCAGATTTAATTTCTTGTTTTGTTTTTCTCTTTTCACTAAGGCACAACAGTTGGAGGCACAAACACCGCATCTGTCATTTCCACTGTCCCTATAGTTACCACATCCACCAGCTCTCCATCTGTAAGCCCGTCTACGACGACCATTCAGTCCACATCTACAGATAGCAAAACTGGCCTGCAGACAATTGTCACGCAAGCTCCGACGTCTGTAGCTACGACTTTAGGGGCGGGCCAGGTGATGGTGGCAGCTCCAAACCTTTCTGCAGCGCTGCAGGGGGCTGCCCAGTTGTCCACCAGTTCCAGCTTTGCAGCCATGGCTGCTGCTGCCGCAGGGCTCAACTCCAGCTTGATGACGTCTCCCCAGTTCGCTCCAGGGTTAGTATACATCACAGTCAGATAAACGATAAACTTCTTTCTGTTTTTAAGTGTTGTTATAGATCTGGATGATCTTATTTGTGTGTTCAGGGGTGCCCTTCTCAGCCTGACTCCCGGGGGGCTCAGCAGTGCTCTCAGTCCTGCTCTCATGAGTAACAGCACCCTGGCTACCATTCAAGGTGTGTTAGTGACACAACAATACAGTCAGTACTTGCTGTTCAGATTTTTTCTGATCCAATAGATACAAATTGCATTTTTAAGAGAAAGAAATTGCTTTTCTCTGCTAAATATTGAAAGTCATACCTGAATAAAAAAAGTTACACCTGTCAGGGTGTGGCAGGAAGAGATGAGAATAAATGCAGCACAGACTGTACCAAGTTTTATAGTATTTCATTGCAAAATACACTGATGGGAGTGTTAGCCTGGGGCGTAACATTTCTGCACAGAGGACCAAATCTAATAATAAAAAAATATTCTTTTTTAAGAATAAGTTGATTAGTTTATAACAAATGACTGGACTGAATTGAGAAGAAGAGTTACAAAACTGCATCAGACAAGCTTTTGAATTAATCTATGTATATTGAATGAGGACACATTTTCTTTATTGGTACAAATGAAATCACGCCTCATATTTTTGATTGATTCGTACTGAGTAGAATTATTTAAGCAAACAGATAAATGATAGCTCTCCATAAAAACACTCATACTGCTCCTCCATCACCTTTGCAGCAGCATTGACATCGGCCGGCACAATCTCCATCCCATCTCTGGATGCTGGTAACCTGCTGTTTGCCAACACCTCAGCTGCTAGCACGCCCAACCTGGTAACCACGCCGCTCTTCCTAAACCCCCAGAACCTGTCGCTGCTTACCAGCAACCCCGTCAGCCTGGTGTCTGCCGGGACGGGTGGACTCCAGGTCACCGCTGACGCTCACCATCAAGCTGCCTCTGCTGCCGTGCCTGTGCAGACTTCGACCATAACCACGGCCTCCAAGGCTCAGTGAAGCCTCTCAGGCTGTGCCCTGAGTTGACGCTTGTTTCCTGCGTTGAACACTACTCCTGCCACACTATGTGGGGCTTTGCGGTGATGGTCTGACCCAGGCTCCGTTCTTCACCACCCACCCTAGTCTTTTACATTGTATCTAACATAATTTAATCTTTGTGCTGCCACCAAAAAGAAAACAACCTCCAATATAATTGGGTTTAATTTAATTTTTTTGTTTGTTTATTTGATCCCTTTTTCACAAACACTGTTGTTGGCCTGCCTCAAGGAAGACAAACTCGGCACCATCAAACTGTTTATAATATTGTACATATATATCTTCCTGATTGCAGGTCAGAATTTTCTCTGAAATACTTCTAACTTAAACCAAAAACCTTTCTTTTTTTAACATTCAAACTTAACTGTTTTTGCTTGTTTCGCAATGTTCATTATCTCTAACAGGAATTTGCTCATTACTTTTTCAATTTCTCTTTTTTTTGACAAGGCTTGGCTTAAATCATATCAGAGTTATACTTTAAAACCATTTTTTTTAATCTTCACTGTTTATTGATTTTATATATATTTTAAAAACTTTTAATACTAATGTTAAGTTATGAATAACTATCACTTTTTAATCGTGGTTATAAGGCTTTAAAAACAAGTAATAAGTGGCCGATATATAAAGGTTATCATTGCTTTAAGGGTCAGAAGGAGCACGTGTCTCTCTCTCTCTCCTCTCTCTCTCTGAGTCTCTTCTCTGGAAACACTGACTTTTCCATTTTGCTGTGGTAAAATGATGGTCTGAGTGTGGAGTATCGACACTGACAGAAGATAACTTTAAACATTACATTTAGAGCTTTAAAGTGAGCTGCAGAAATGCCAGTCTGCCTCTGAATGAGGGGGGATTTGAGTTGTGATATATATTTGATTAAAAACAGGATGTGGTGTTTGAAATCATAAGCAGGAAGTTGACATTGTCCACAGCTCTTTTAGCAGCTGTGTGGTCCACCATAATCTGCAGTGTGTTTAGTTTTGGAACCTGTTGTATGGTGGTGTTGGCTTGATTGGGAATTATTTTATTGTGTTTTTCTTTTAAATAGTAGTACTGTCGTATCTACTTGTGCACAGTATCTGTACCAAAAAACTGGATTGATGAGCTGCAGTCTGCCTGTTTTGGGAGGAATGAATACCTACTTTAAAGATATACCAAAAATATTTGTTAAAATAGTTGCTGTGTAGTTGATGTAGCTTAGTCTAGTCAATATATTTATGAGTACCAACTTTCTCTTTGTTGTCAACAGAATATAGAAATGCAATATTTTAATGATCATTTTCCAAAGATGACTTCTTTTTCTTTTCATTTGATTAAATGTCTCATCTCAATTTTTAATTGGCAGCACAACTGACCAAAAATGAGGGAGATTGGTGGGTTGGGTTGTAAATTAAATGTTATTGTTTTGTTTTACCATCTGGGCCTTGCCCTGAATGCTTAATCTGGTTCTCTGGGAGCTATTTGATGATGGCTCGTTTCTTTTTCTTATCCGTCTTGGTAGCAACTTTTTAAAAAAAGATTTCTAAACCATAGTGGAGCGGGTTTGTTTGTTTGTTGGTTTTGTGCTACTATTCAGCCATAAAACAACAGCTTGAACCAAAGTGGTTTTTCCTCAGTAGTTGTTGTGCCTGTCGGAGCACGCGAGTTGCTGTTCACACAATTTCCACTCTCTACAGATATTTAAGAATTTTCTCGTCTCCCACCTTGGCCAATACCAGATTTTCCCGACTTGGTGCTGCTGGATCACAAAAACTTAGCTTTAACAACTTGCTGCTGGAGCTCCTGATGGAGCCGAGCTGTCGAGAGGCTTGCATGCTTCCTTTATAGCTTTATGACTACATCCTGTGAGAATCAGGGTTTTGTAGTCCTGACCTTCCTTGCCGGAAGGCTCACCTTTTGTAAATGCATAGACCTGATCATTGGAGAACTTTTTTTCCCCACTTTTTCATGGCACCACTACTTCAAACCACCGGGTTAGCGAACTGATCCTTCTGTGGTCGAGTTTAAAACCTGCCAAACTGTTTAACCCAACACTATACGCTTTTATTAGAACACAAAGGTAGCATTGTCGTGTATCAAAACAACTGCATTATTTTGTGGACGTAAGCAGTGAAATGTCCACGGTTATTTTATTTTTTTTATTTCCTATTTTGACTGAATATACCTCAGCAGCATTTCAACATAGGACTCACCTTTAGCCATTTTTGTGTAGAACATTGTAGAATGTACTGTGTGGCTTGCCATTCATAGGAACGGTACATAAAAAGGACAACTACTACTGCTATTTTCTAGTACTACTATTTATGGGGTATTTCCTGGGTTATATATGATTTTGTTTTAATTTTTAAAAATCTTTCTTGCCAAAGTAAAAGCCTTTCTCCTTTCAGCTTGGTGGATGTCTGTTTGGCTGCTCGTGCTGCTGGTTTCTAAGTCTTCGGGGGCCCCAGAGGTCACCCAGGACTCTCGGTCCCGATCCAGTGCGCCCTGTTAGCACGCTAGCACGACAAAGCAGTTGGCATCATAGGATGTTACTAAAATATTTATCTGAGAAAAGACTTAAGAATTAGAGAAATGATCTTTTCTTAATTCTATTCATATAAATATATATATATAAACACTTGTAAGATATTCATATTTTATATTTGAACTAGTATGTTGTCAAGACTGAATGTAGTGTTTATCATGCTAGCTCAAAAATATTTCCCCTCAATCCTTTTTTTCCTTCCTTTTTTATATTTTTAATGCTGACCAAAAAATACACGAGGAACTGATTGACTCGGTCGAGGAGTTTCAGCGAGCTGTCTTTGAGCAGAGGTTTCGTGTCTGAATAACTGTTCTTATGACTTTAATATTGTTATTTTATTTTGGATTGAATTATTGTGATTTAATTTGCTGTGCTGTTGTTAACAATCATTTGTTTTAACCTTATGCCTTTTTGATTGTTTTGTATAGTGTGAAAGGGCGAGATCACTGGCTTTTCTTAGTTCGACAGAAAAGATTAACCTTATCATTTATGCCTTATTGTTACGTAGAGGACATGAGCATTGTAGCATTATGCTTCTGTGCGTGCGAGAGCTCAGCAGGCATGTTGTTTTTCACTGAAGCAGCACGGTGGACATGGGGCATTTTTAGAACAGTCATGGTTACATTGCCGCCTGTTTTCTTTGGTTGTAACAGGTTGGGAATACCTGAGAGGAAAGCTTTACTAATAACTCCAGCAACTGGGCCTGTTTGTGTGTTTGTCTCAAAGAGAAAAGTGAGTCTGCAAAATGTTTTTTATGGTGCATTTTTCCCCACCTTCCAGCAGGCCTCTGTGTTTTCTCCAAGAAAATTGGACAAATGAGTACATGTTGTTTTCTGGGTTCCTCTACTGATTAACCAAAGTTATTTTTTGTTAGCAAAGCTGTTGCTTGGTTGTTTTTTTTATCTACAGTTTGTGGTCAGGTTTTATGGTTGTAAGCTGATTTCCTGGCATACATTTTGGCTTTTAGTGCTTCACTGTCTGTAGGTGATCATGAGGTTTTCTTATTTTTATTTTAAGACGTTCTTGCAGATTAACCGGACACGTTTTCAGACTACGTCAGCTCACCACACTGGTTGTCTGGTTTGTAATGTTGAGAAAGGACATGTGGAGTGCCAGTAAAGCAAAAGCAACTGTTATATACCTCATTTCTAGCTCAAAATTGAGTGAAATCTGCTTTAATCTACTTAAGAAATAAGGAAAATGGTTTTGAACGTTTAAATAAAATACAAACTTGTCTGCGGAGAAGCCTGCTCATACCTGTACTTTGTGGGTTTTGCCACAAGGTGGCAGCAGATCACACACAAGTGCTCATGAATGTCTGCTCTCTTTCTATTTTTGCTGCACACTTATGTCTTTTAGCATTAAGCAAATTATTGTCCATTTTTACAAATTATGTATTACCTGCCACGTAACTTATTTTTCTGGACCCACCCACCTTCCTTAAAAACAACCTTTTATGTTAGAACACTTGTTTTAAGTTTGACAATCCTGTTTTTGTTGTTAAATCCCGCCCTGACCCAGTACAGGTATGTGTGCACGTCTTCCCCACATGACTTGTGCGCCGTCTTGAGCCCCGCTCTCGGTCTCTCCTGGTACCAACGTTAACCAAAGACTTTTAACTTGATTGTATTCAAAACGTCACCGATGTCTCGCCCATCCTCACCTCACTGCTCAGCATTAAACCCAGGCTGCACACACCCATCGGTTCATCTGTAGAGAGTCTTGAATTTTTTTTTTGGTCTGTGTTGAATGTGGTTCCAGTCAGGTGCAGTGGTTTCAGTGCCTGTGGGCAAGGATCAGAGGGGTTGGGGGGAGGCGGGGCCAGAGTGGGCACGAACCAACGTGGAGACAAGCTGGGTGATGTTTGTTAATACACACTGAGGGTTGATCCTGCGCACACTGTACCTGCTCAGAACTTTATATGTTTTTGTCTTGAGCTCTGTTGCTAGGATACCCCCTCCCCCCTCTTCCCTTCCTTCCGCTTGTTTCTTTCTTTCAAGGACTGTGGTGAAGATGCTATTTCTTCCTTATC
>JAVKLF010000132.1:11953053-11971100 GCA_034783495.1 Millerichthys robustus
CTAAGTCCGGTTGCCTCCGATTTAAGCCTGTTTGCTGTTGCGATGACCCGGATAACTGAGAATTTGCACAGGCATTTTTGTACTTTAATTAACATTAATTCAATACTTTCAAATTATAAATATATTGCTTTTATTAGTAGTGTAAAATCAGCAGCTGCTAATTTAATTTGATCACAGCTGTAAAACAAAAGGTAAACCCCTCTGTTTTACTGCTGCTGCTGCACGTCACGTGACTTTCTCGGAGTTTCTTTAAAACGCGTGTCACGTGACCCTCCCTGACTGTAGCTGTAGTAGCAGCCTCAGTGATAAGGTGATAAACTCACCTCCAGTCCTGCGCGGAAAGGCTAAAGAGGACTGAGACTCACAAGCAGAGACCTGAGCGGGTTTCTTCGTCAGCCGCAGCAGTCCTCTTTTTCTGTCTGTAAAGCTATCCTGTTAGCCTGCTAACACTTGCTAACTAGCAAGCTGCTGCTGCTGTTTGTTGTGCTGCGGTGATTTGGGACGAGAAACATGACGCAGATTGCTGGAGTCCAGTCATGGTGTCTGGGAGTGATGTTACCACTCATTTTTGGTAAGTATCTGAGCGAGTTATTTTATTTAAAACCAAGGTGGGAGACATTTTGACCCCCGTGTTAGTGGACGTTATCAATCAACACTGCAAAGACTTCTTGGTTCACTAAAACATCGTTTCACGGTGAAATATTATTATGTTTTTGTGGTTTTCTTACAGAAATTACTATTCCTTTGTGCAACACTAAAACCTGCTCCTGATGGGTCAGTTATTTCTAGGTTTAAATATACATTTCAGTAGTGATCATTAGGACCATATTTATCTGTGCTTAAAATGGTTGTAGAGACATTTAAGCAGGTAAATACAATTTCAGACCCATCATTAGGTTCGTCTGCATACCCCAGGATGTGCTTGCAATATATTTCATATTAATTATATTTCATATATTAAATAAAAGTCAAAACCTCTGAATAACTACATTATCTTTGCACAGTAAGGGTCTAGTAATGCAAACTTATATAAGTGAAGTTTAATACAACTTTAAGTACCAAAGGCACAGTTTGAAATTGGTATGGCTTGACATTGGATGAAAAACTGACAGTCCTTTTTTTAATCTTTAAAAATAAAACAGAAGTATGATGAAGTTCTAACTTGCATAAATTAGGAAGTGGAGCTACAGTAAATTTAAACATGTTTTTTTTTCTTACTTATTTTTCCATTATTGAGTGTAAAGCCACTTAATTGTAATGAATATAATTTAAATTCACTAAACAGACAAGTATCAACATAACATAACAAATAGTTTTTTGTGTTAATTCACCTTCCTGCTGCTATAGTCATTCAACACTCTTCTGTCAGGGCCTGACTGTTTTTATGCATTACATTTGAATTTCATCAGACCTGTTTTGCCCTTTTTATCCAAAGCTTTGTAGTGCTGATTTAAATAAACAAATGAGCTGAGCTTGACATGCTTGGTTGGTAATAATTTTTGGGTTTTGATGTAAAAACTGCACCTGAACATGGAAGAGACAAACAAAAAGTTCACTTTACATGGAAAATAAATTTGTCTTAAAAAAAATATATAAATTGTCTATAAAAATTGTCAATATATGTAAAAAAGCAAAGCTGTAATTGCCATAATTAACAGACTGCTTCCAACCTCTTAGAGAATAAAAACTGATTTTACTTTGACTGCTTTTAAAGAACTAAAAACACGAACCAATTAAACCTCATGATGTTGGACTATATGTTGACAATTAGCACAAATTAAAACCTGAATGCAGAGATGTGTGCTTCATTAGGAAGCTTAAGCAGAAATTAAAAGGTTTAAGATTATGCTGAAGAATATCTGTACTTTGAATCACTTTTAGATGATGTGATGAGTCACCTGTTTTTGTGTATCTGCTCCTGTTTATCATGTGACGCTCAAATGTCAGTGTTGGTGGTGATAAGGTGTCAAAGGTTTGCACAACTGACCTCCCTGCATTGTGTTTAGGAACGAACTAGCTGTGATAGGTTTAGGATTTTAGGTAAACAAAGCCAAAGGTTTTCCTTCTGCAGATGTGAAAATAAGAGACGCAAAGATGAAATTTGGTGCATAATGGAGACTTCTTTCAAGATTAACTTCATGTATATTTTTAGACGCAGATATAATTTTTGGCACCTTTTTTATTAAAAGTTGTTTCATAACCAAAGACCAAAAAAAAATAAAAAATTCAAAAACACTATTACACATAAACTCTACTCATTACATGAGTTTTCCTAGTTGGTAAAATTGATGTCCTTAACTTTTCGCATTTAAAATTAACCTATTCAAGTGTCCTTATTATTTATTTATTTATTTATTTTTGCAGCTGCTGCCCTGCATCAGGGTTTTGCTACTGATGCTACTCCTCCGACTCCCCAAACCAGTGCCTCGCCACACGCCGACACTGAACATCCCGAAAGGGGAAGCTACAACGTCACAGACAGCAACAACACCATCTGTTTGCTGGCATACCTGGGCCTCCAGCTCAACATCTCCTTCAGCTCTGTCTCCCAGAACAAGGTACTCAAATAAAACCTACTCTTCCCTTGTGAAACTGAGGTACAAGCTTTGTATTCAGACCGATGCTGACTATTTTTAATGCTTTAACAGACTGTACAGGAAGTTCTGAACATTAAGCCCAATGAAACAAATGCTTCAGGCTCTTGTACCACCGAGAAAGCCGTCCTGCTGCTCACAGCTGATGGAGAGAAAACCATCCTCACCTTTGCTTTCTCTTTGGTGAGTTGCTGCATCATGTGACTTTTGTCCAGCTTAGTTGAGCATCTTGTACTTCATAAAGAAGCCACTAGATGGCAGACAGGGATTGAATTAAAGCTGTAGAAGGGGAGCAACGTTGACTTGACTGCTGGGCTGTTTGTCTCCAGAATACTACGAGCAGGAAGTACCACCTGAGTGAAGTTTCTCTGTATGCAGCCTGGCCCGACATGAAAGGTGAACCTCATCCGTTCTGTAGCGTCCTCAGTTGTCTTGTTTACTTTTTACAGTGTAACCAGGCATTTTTTTTTCATATAAATGAGTTAAACTAGAAACTAGTTTTAAACTAAAATCATCTAATTTCAAGAGTTGAAGATTACAGCTGTTTTAGTCAGATCTTTAAAATAATGTTACGTGAGGGGTCTAACTCAGAGTTGATGATGTCGACAGAAATAAAAGATTTTATCATTTCTCCTGACCTTTGATGGATCTGTTGGCTGCTGTGATCAACAAAGATCAGTTTGGTGTAACAAAAAATGGACCAAAAAACAGCTTAATTTACCCAGATTGAAGTCAGACATCAACTCTGATTTAGTTTTAATGTTGGGAATTTTGAACTTATTCTCTCTGCTGCCACAAAATTTCTTCATTTAAATCTGTACCAAAAAGAAACCTTTTTATAAATCTATTTAGAGTCCATCTCCATCAAGAATAACAGCGTGGACTTCCTGCGAGGAACCCTGGGACACTCCTATTTGTGTCGCGAGGAGCAAACTTTGACTGTGTCCCAAAATGTATCCATCAACACCTTCCAAGTCCAGGTGCAGCCGTTCGGTGTGACAGGAAACCAGTTTGGAGCAGGTAAATCCATTTGCTGAGTGATTTAAACTTTTATTGGCTGCTGTCTTTCTCTGACTCCAGCCTTCCTCCCGCTCGTTTCTCATCTTCAGCTGAGGAATGCCTGCTGGACGTAGACAACCTGTTGATCCCCATCATAGTCGGAGCAGCTTTAGCCGGCCTGGTCCTCATCGTGCTCTTGGCCTACCTGATTGGCAGGAAGAGGAGCCACGCTGGCTACCAAACAATCTGAGGTCGCTGGTTTGAGGCCAGAGCATGCCATTTCTCCTCTGAAGTTAAATTAACCACTACTTTGTGAGAGTTAACACTCAATCTTTCCTCCTTTCTGCTTCTTGATCCTTCATCTTCCTTGTGTGTTTGCCGTTTTCCTTTTTTTCAATAACACTAGTTTTCACCTTTTTGCAGAGGTTTGTTTTTCTGAGCTGATTTGCTCTTTCAGACTAAAGGGATTTTGCTGGGAGGTTGTAATAAATGAATAAAAACACTTTACTGGTACCAAGTAAAGCAGAGGATCAATGAGGCTCCTCATGCTGCTGTTTCTATTTATGATTTCTGTGAAAAGGATTTTTGAGGGATTGTGAAATCTGAGCAGCTTTTCTTGTCTGTTTTATTTTTTTTGGGGGGGATGGCCATTTTTGTTGGTTTTGCCCAAACTAGAGTTTAAAAAGGGAACTTTTCATCCATGTGAAACATTAAAGATCTGACATTTATCTTATTTTAAGCTATTGGGTGGTTTGGTTTGCTTTTTGTTTTGGATCGGCTCACTTAAGGTTTTGGTTGCTAAAGGGAAAGTTTTTGCACTGAAATTTTAAGAAACGTGTCATAAAATTAAAGTGTCCAAAACCGTGTGGTCAGTGGTGATCGGTGCCTTCCCAGCTGTGGGATTCAGCTGAAGCCAACATCAGATACTGACAGTTTGCTGCCGTGAACAGGACATTATTTTTCTCATAGCCCATCATGTACTGTTACTGTTATTAAAAATTGCTTCATTTAAAGCAGGAGGAAACAAAGTTTTGTTCTTTTTCCTCGTAACATTTCATGTAACGATTTAATAATGTTTTAATGGGTTTTTTTGTTTGTTTTTTTAAAGGAAAAGTTAATAAAGGTGAAAGAACGAGGCTGGCTGATGTATTTATTCATATTTTTGTTTCACCTTTTATGTTGTTCTAAATGGTTGGACATGTTCACAGTTGTTTGGACTCTTTCATATAAAGGTCAAATAAAAGTAAGGCATACAATGCGGTGCAAAAGTATTAACACCATCTTTGTTTTTGATTATTTTCCTTTCAACAGGACAGGTTTTATCAATTTTGATCAACAGTTCTTCAGACTTTCTAAAACTCTTCTAATGTTGGGACATGGCCAACAAAAAGCTAAGGTAAGTGGTGTTAATAATAAACAGCTGGAGGAACATTTTACAACTAGATAGGTTATGGTCATTGGCAACATGTTGGGAAGAGGATTCGTAGTAAAAAGCATTTTCAGAGAGGTTTCCAAATGAGAGACGGGCAGGTTCGCAAGTCTCCAAAAACTGCATCTAAAAATAGTGGAACGAATTCAGAATAATGTTCCTCAATTGAAAACTACAGGTTTTAAATGTTCCATCATTTACGATTCATAAAAGATTTTTAAAAACCTGAAAGTCAATATTAAATGGCTGTAATCTTTAGGCCCTCAGAGGCCACTGCATAAAGAAACAGGTATAGTTTTGTTATGACACTGCATGAACTGAACACTTGCACAAATTATTGTCTGTAAACACAGTTCACCGCACCGTCCACAAATATTGGTTAAAGCGCTATCATGTAAAAAAAATAAAATAAATACATGAACATCATCCAAAAATGCTGTTTTCTTTGGATCTTCAGGATCTTCAGCAGTTCATGTTTGAAACTTTGATGGTGCATAAAATAAAAAAAGGAAGTAAATAGGTCATTGTAGCTCAGAACAATAATCAGAAACCACTTAGTAAACACAACACACCTATTTCTTTAATACGTTTTTAAAAGCTTTATACATAAAGCTTTTAATCGGCAGAAGAATGCAGCTTTGCCCCACAGAAAGTCTGGAAGTGGATCTGAAGAGTTTTGTCTGGGCTCAGAAATCAACAGTTTTGTTGTGTTGTGACATTTTTCAGTCAGTGGAAGTTTGAGTCTTATGAATGAACAATTGTTAAAGACTTTCACATAACAAGATAATCACCTTTTCTTCAGTTTCTGTTGCAGAAACATTTCAGTATTGCTAAATAAATAAAAAAACAGATTAGGAGAACAGTTATTCTCAGATTATATGGACAATAATCAGCACATTAAAGTTAGTGTTTCCTTCATTAAACTGCTTTAAAACTGTCTAAACAAAAACCATAGCTCTCCACAGCGTGAAATAAATCAGCTCAGCCTAATATTAGCGTGGCAAAAATGTGAATAATCAACAAAATGACAGATTCAAGCATGGATTAAAAAACTAGGTGGGATGATTTCCACTGAATATTGCAGCAAGGTTATTTTACAGAATGAAACAAAAGAAACGGCTCAGAAACTTCAGCCTTTAAAAAAAAATCTAAACAGGTAGCCCGTCTGCTGGATCCAGCCACTTTTCTTAGGTTTCAGTCTTCAAACTTCCACCAGTATCTGAATAAGAGCTAAACTTCATCTGCTTTCAGCTTCCTCCTCCAGAATTTGTCGTCTGCATTTTTCTCTCTGTTTATCAATAGTTGCCATTGACAGGCTCCCAGGTTCTGTAAAGATTCTCTGCACAAAAAAAGGAGAGAAACAGTTTGAACATTTCTCTTCTAAAACATTTAGATTCTTTTCTCTTTTCACCTGCATGAAAGTGTGGCAGTCGAGGGTAAAGGCTCCACAAGTGATCTGCTTGAAGCACTCACACACGTCCGGCAGTGAGCGCGCTCGCAGGATCTCCACCTGGTGATGGAGGATGAGAGTCAGAGCCACCCGGAAGAGAACCTTGGAGCCCTCATAGAAGAGACAGTCCCAGACTCGCAGGACCGTCTGAGAGGACGAGAAACGGGTCTGTAAGAGGATGAGCTTTTCATGTTATCGTGTTAAACTCCGACTTTTCCTCACCTCTATTGGGAGGATGTCAATGTAGAGGCAGATGAACCAGCGTGATGCCACCAGAGTCCAGATCCCCGGATATTGGGCCATAAGCTGCCCCACTGCAGGGGCTTTGGTCTTCACCAGCTCCCCGAGGACCTCCTGGTCCATTTTCAGTCCCAACATGGCCGGGCTGTAGTAGTCTGGAAAAAACTACACCCAGTTATTGCCTAAAGTGATTGTTCAAATCTTTTGAAATGGGGTTTCTTTAGAAAGGTTATAAACAAATAACATCTTACCTGTTGTAGAATGCTCTGTGAACAACCTAAGTTTGGCAAAATATCGTTTAATTCTGACCAGACTGACAAGTTATTAGTCTAAGGCCAGTTCTATAGAGAAGATAAAAGTGCTTTGGACTGCACCAGAAGTGCTCTAGCTAGCTGCTGCTGCCTCTAATTGCCATACTTGCAAAACATCAGAACATTCTGTGTAAACAACTGCCTATATTATGTGGAACCTTCTGCAAGTTTTCTCCAAACTGAGGTTGTGCAAAGACATCAGGTAAGATATTAGTTGTTCAGAACCTTTCCATAGAACCCCACTACAGAGTAGTTGAACTATCACTTTAAGAGCTCAGTTTAAATGTGAATCAGAGGAGCCAAGCGAATGAAGTGAAGATGTGAAAACTGAGGAAGTAGAAAAGGGGTAGAACAAAACCTATTACTAATACAGAGACGCTTTATGTTTAGTTGCATATATTAAACAACAAACAGTGCTTTCTGCGCGTTGTAATTTAGCATCAAATCAGATTTATCAGCTGATAGAATTAACAAACTTGTGTTTGTAACCATCGGATCAGTGGGAGTACCTGGGAGGATTCGGCCCAACAGAGCATCCATGAGCCAGAAGGATTTCTCTTCGTCTTTGGTGATGATCATGAGGTAGCCAGCGATGAAATTCATTCCCTGAAAAAAATCAAATCAATCAATAATTAATACAAAATAACCCCAAACAAACCTGGATCACTGAGTTTGTCAACAAAAACAATTGAAAGTTACAAAACGATGTGTGTGTTAAACATCAACAACATCATTGTTCTCCAGTTTGTTGTCAAACTTGTTAAAGTGACACAAATATCTGTAATTTTTTTTAATATATTGAGACAATTTAATACAAATGATAAAGAAATAATTTTAGCTTGCTGGAAAAACAAAAAAAACTTGTTTGACTTAAGGTCCAAATGCTGCAGCTGAGAATCCCACTGTAACGCAGAACACACAGGTGTGTGTGTGGGTGTGTTTGTCACGTTAGCAAAATATCTCATAAAACACAAGATAGATTTTAATAAAGCTTACAGAAAGTAATATTTGATGCACATTTGCAACTGATTAACCTGTTTGAGTTCAAGATGGCCACTGCAGCTACTGTAAGTGATCTTAGTGAAAACAAAATGGGTCTAACTTAATCAGTTTGACAGATAACAAGCTAAAGTTTGATGAGGCAGTAGATGTGAGTCTTTCACAGAACATACTTTGAGCTCTAACAGATCTTGAACTTTGGCCAGAAAGCTGATGAGCATCTTGGAGGATCCTGCAGGATCATTTACTGACCCAAACTGCTGTGACTCCGCCTCTTTATCACTCTGACAGGAGATGCAGCGGGAGATATGTATGTCTTCAAAGAATGTTTGGCCTTTATTTTATTTATTTTTTATAATTTTGAGGGTAAAGTTTAGAAAACTATTGGACAACCTTTAGTTCTTGTACATTCCTTTACACTCTTTAGATCTTTACAAATTAAAAAAAGAATTATTTCTAATAAAGAAAATATCATCCCTGGACTAGAAACAATACAGTTAGTTATAAGAGAATAATGTGACTAGATTTATGCTTTAAAGAGAAAAAGCTTATCAGTACAGAAAATCTTAAGAAACCAAAGGAAACAACTGAAGTGGAAACTAACAACCCACTCGAGAACACGGGTGAGTTTAGTGTGAGGCACGCCTTGATGAATGTAAATACTAAAGGTGTGTCCTAAGATACAAAGGAAACAGGAAGTTCAGACCAGACCTGGATTTAAAGCAACATACATTAGTTGTTCAATTAAAAAAATCAATTTTCAAACAGATGAAGATAGGACAACCTGGTACCAGAAGGATTAAAATAGTTTGCTGAAGGTAAAAAAAAGGCTCAGTATACGAAGCAACAAATACTTGACCCAACATGTTGAAGACACGTGTGGCTGACAGGGGAGCTGAACGTTTAGTGATGCTATGAAGTTAGAGACAGTGGAAAGCAGAAATATTAAGTGCTTTCAAAATGCAGTGGACCATTTCACAATCCTTAGAAGTGTAAGTATTTTCAGCATTATGTTTGCACCACCACCTTCTACTACCATATCCACAGTTGACCGAAGAATCTTGGACTAAGAGCTGATTCTCATCCAAGTTATTCCATACTTGGATGAGAACCGCTGCAGTGCATGCTAAAGGTCATGATCAGAAGACACCCAAAGAATCATATCATCAGCATCAAGCAGAGTAATATGTGATTCTACTCTGAATTTGACTTTAATTGTATCTTTATTACATTACAGTATCTCACATTACTTCATTGAGCGAAGTTGTTTCTGTTGTGTGGAAAATCGAGAGAGAAGAGTGAAGTATTTTCTCCACCTGACAGTAGCCCACGGTCTGATTATGATGTCCGTATGCCAGCAGCACGTTGAACAGAGCTTTCTGCAGGCAGTCCTCTGCTCGACTCTTAAAGAGGATGTTGTCAGGAAAGGTCCGATGCATGTCTGCCCAGTCCCCCCAAAACAAATTACTGACAGCTTTCTTAGGAAATATGGAGGTTTTAGTTGAACTGAGGTAAGAGTCTGGGCCCACCTGTGCGAATGGTTTCCTTCAGCTTGGCATCATGCTCCATCCCCAGCAGAGAGCAGTAATAACCAGGTTTACTCTCCAGTTGTTCCTGAGCACCACTGGCCGCCATCCAGATCATGGCACGGTGCTCGTTAGGTACACCTTTACGCACATACCTTTTCACTATCAAAACAGATTTTCAGGGTTAGACCATACGCTGTCCCTTCTGACCAACAAAACTATAAACTCAGTGTTTTAAATGTATATATTTGCACCCGTCAAGTTCTTCTCAACATTGGGCTTGTCCTGAAGGAGCTTGGACCATCTCTTTGACCTCCTGTTGAGGACAGCCAGGTACTCGTTCATCATCTCCTTATAGGGCTCGAAATCATCTCGCCTCTCAAAGCCGTAGGGATCAATCCTGTTGAGGGAGGAAAAAACCAAACGAAACAATCCTCCCCAAATAATTACACAGAGCTGACCCCTTACAGCTGCCTCCACTGGCTGCTGCGTCGGTGTGGAGGTGATCAAATGCCCGACTGAATAATAAGTTCAGCATCAAATTACGCCCCAAGTGGAATCATAGATGTGTCTGTATTTTTCCACAAACAGCAACGCTTTTTGTAAATGGCAACAAGTTTTACAGTGTAAAATAAACACAGAGAACTCGAGAGAAAAAACTGATGCAAATAAAAGGTCAGCTGTGAGGAAGCAACAGACCTTCTCTAATAAACAAAGTACAAGACTCCTAAAATCCCAAAAGAGTTTACCTTTTGCTATCGTTTGGACTCGCCTGAGTGCCATCTTTCACGTCTCTCTCCATTTTGTGTCTTGGGTGAAGTTTTCCACCTGAAGCTGCAAACAACAAGGTTATATCATCTTGACAGGCTGAAGAGGAACCCGGCTGCTGCGAAGGGGAAATAAAAGCAGCCCGAGTTTTAGTGTCTCGCCTTACAGGGGAAGGGGAGGAGCCAGCTGGACAGGTACCGTCCACAGGTGTGTGCTTTTTATTTGCACATGAAACAATTGGGAGGAAGACAAGCAGAAGCTCAAAATATCACAGCGTTTGATGAGAAATAAGAGCAGATCTGGTGGCAGGAGCTGAGATTACATTAGGAATGATCTTTAAAATGGGGTTTAAGTTCACAAATTCATATTTTTTAATCTCTGTAAATATTTATTCCACAGACAGATTTGACTGCAGACACTGTGGTAATTTTTTCATTTTTAACATAAAACAGAACATTTTCTTTAAAAAAAATACACAAAAATTCACTGCTTTTTGTTTAAAAACTGTTATTTTAAACCAGAACTATTGTAGGCTTGAATTAAAAAAGGGGTTATGTGTGTGTGTATATATGAGTGTATGTGTCTTATGTAATTTTTGCACAATTAATGCTTCAGAGCAGCAAACTTTCACACAAACCAATACAATGATTTGAAATAAGTAGTCCGCTTAAGTTATTCAGTTGTTTTGATCAGATAAAGCGCCCAATAAAACTTTTATTTTGTAGATTAAAATAAAGCATCACAAGTTATATAATTTAAAACATAAAGAAGGTAAATCAGTGGCACAAAATCTTATGTGAGGAAACTTTCAGCTCATTTCTGGCAAAAGAACACTTTTTCACCATTCTGGTTTTATAAAATCTACTCTTGTTTAGCAGCCCGACTCGGGGACATCGAGCATTGGCAACAGACAAGATCAAAACATATCGGATTATGGAAAAACTCATGCTTTATTCACCTTTCTTAGATGAGCGATATACTTATGCTACTTACATGATGTATCAACAGTAAAAGTCTGACGTTGGCTTCCTTCTGTAACAGTGAACAGACAGGGTGGGACAGAAGCGTGAAAATTAGACAGGTTTTTAATCTTAAGGCTTCATCTGCTGTCGCCCCACTTTAAGTGTCCTGACTGAACTTTGCCGACTCCTCGCTGCTGTAACATACACGTGTGCGCCATGCAATCTCAAAAGTTGGTCATCTCTTCAATTTTAAAGTGGAATTAAATGCTGTCACTTGTGTGGGGGTGAAAAATAATCTTCAAAGGGTGGGCCACCTGATTAAAAAAAAATAATGAACACATTTCTTCTAAAGAAACAGTGGCGATGACTTTACTACGTTACATTTACAACCACTCCCAACTGAGGTTATTTAGACAAATGAGTACGACAAATCCATATTGATTAGCTAAATTAAAGCACTGTCCGTTTTTTAGTGAAAATTTATTTTTGAAACCAGTCCGAGGTGATGTAAAACGAGTTTTAACATGCTTTTGATGAGATGCTCACAATTCCACCAAACAATTAAACCAACAGCATATCATCCACAATAATGAGGCATCCTCGTTAGAGAGCTTAGCATTTACTGTACATAAAACAATCATCTTTTTGCATTTATAAACTGAACATTTTTATATTATTCTTCTTATAGCTCTCTTTGTAAACTGTCCCATTTAGATACAGTATGTACAGTTAAAAACTGCAACAGTTCTGTTGGTGCTGGTGTCGTGAGCACGCTGTCCCGAGGTTGAAGTAAGACATGGGATGTTTGCACAGTCATTCAGAGCTTTGATTAACCAAAGATGACTAGGAAGAATCTTAAAACACACAGCTTTCCTCTGTCTAGTCCATTCAGAGCAGACGCAGCAAGTGAACCTCCTCTCAGAGCCGCGTTCCACTCCCCACCCTTTTTTTCTGTGCTCCTCCTGGAGCAGAGCGCAGGGGTGAACGGGGCGAGGGGTGGGTGTCCAGGGTACCAAGAATCTGGCAATGTCCATACCATGCCTCAGACTCAAGAGGACAGAAAACGTAGCCAGGTTGTCTCGCAGTTTCTTTCTACCCCCACGCTAGCTCCCTGAACGACGGCCTTCTGATAGTTTCAAGTGCTTCTGTCTTCTGAAGTCTACATTTTCCACTTTTTAATTGTACAAGTTAAAAAAAAAGTCAAAAAACAAAAAACCAAAACAAAACAAAAAAACCTATGAAGTCGCTGTAAAAGAATCAATGTTCTGGTGTTCCAGAGTTGGGATTGGATTTAGAGAGTTTTACGTTTTGATCCTGTAACAATCGGTCGAGCAAATTCCACAAAATCGTCTATAAGGACGGGCCACGCACCTGAGGGAGGACAAAACATGCCATTAGTATCTCACAGAGATGGTAAGATGACAAGGGACATTTTATGCATTTCATTACGCACCTTCCTCATCATAGTTTGACATGTCATCTGCAATCATGTTACCAAAGTCCAACAATAAGTTCCATGTATCCTTTGGGATGGATCGTTTATGATGTTCCTAAAAGAAAAAGCACCGGTAACCATACAGGTAGAGACGGGTCTACAGCTGGGATTGATCAGCAGGTCAGTTTATATTCTCAACCCAAATTATTCACCTCCCTGCTTTTAAATGATGCATCTAATCCTGAGAATTAACACCAAGATAAGTTTAAAGCAGCTCTACAGAGTCTGGCACATTTTTGCTCATCAACTCCCCCTACAGTCCTGGAACCTAACCCCATGCTTGATAAATCAAATCTTTATCTGAACAGATGTGATAGGAGGTTAACAGACACTAATAACAGATAAAATGTCATTAATTTTGGGGCCTTAATGATCGATTAAACTGCTCTTTTTTTCCAAGTCTGGAATAATTACTCAACATATAGCTTCAGTTATTTTTAAAAGCAAGCGATAGGCCCACAGGTCTGAATTTATTTGGTTAAACATCTCTTAGCAAATTGTACCTCAAGCATCAGCAAGCTTCTAGACTAAAACCCTGGCTGTATAACTGACTACACTTCTTGGCATTAATGATAAGAGTTCACTTAAAATACTTGGAGAAACTTTTTGTAGGTACTACTGGGATTAGATATTAAAAATGTTCAGAGTTTCTAAGAGAGATCATTTGTTCACATTTAAATCTGAAATACAACTGACATGACTAAATGGAATTAAGTTTTTAACTTATGTTTCAATCTCTCACAAGTAACTAAAACTGAACCAACTGTGGGTTTTAAAGCTGTTGTCTTCGTATTACAGAGGACTAAAGTCAGTGTCTGTAGCGTACCACCATTGGTTGAAGTTGAATTTGAATAGAAACGTTTTGCATAAACAAGGATAGTTTGACTTTTTCAAGCATTTCTTTCACTGGTTACATCACAGGAAATTCCCACTTTTTCCAACTCCTATAATAGATAAAAATACTGTCAGACTTTCTGACATATATTCCAGATGTTCAAACAGCAGTCAAAAGAGCTGTCAACTTGATAACAAATTTTTAATATTGCAAAACCAAACGTAAACAAATATACAGTATTTCTAGAATTAAGGAAAGCGAGTTCAATAAAACTGAAATTAAGAGCTGAATCCCAATACTTATTAGTTTAAATGCAACGAGATCAGTTTGTTAATTTTCTAAAACAGACTGCTTTTTAAGCTTATTCAAGCATTTGGTATTTTACTTTATTTTATTTTTTAGCGTCGTTCTGAATCTTTTCCCTGCACGTGCAACGATGTCTGTTCGTTATGGTAAAGTGGTTTTGTCCCATCCGTTTTTATGTTTATTTAAGCTTTTCTCAAATTTCTTATCAATAATCAACACACTTTGGAAGCAGCTTGTGCTAAATGAACTGGAAACACCAAGTTTGACCATATTATAAACAGACAATATACTAATTCTGACTACAGAGTTTATTTACTTTTAAAATAAACATTGCAAATGTTTTTCTTTTTCCTTTTCTAGATAGTTATGTTTTCGCAAGTTGAAGGTGTCTATGTGACAACAACAATAAGCAGAGTTTTTATTAAACTTAGAATTTGGTGTTATTGACTCACCAAAAGAAATCTATTCCAAAGATCCAGGAATTTAAATCGTCCTGACAGAACCAGATTCCAGTAGGCTACAGCCATCTCTAAATCTGCAACACAGAGGAACCACTCTGTTTACATACCCATGAATCAAATCCACCAGTTAACAAAACGTTGTGGCCCATTTCCCTCCACATACCAAGTCCCTTCTGTCCGGGATTTTTGGCAAAGTTAAAAGTGAATTGGTAGAAGTCTTTGAACTTCCCGCTGTCTTTAAGTTCCTGCTCTAATCTTGGCAAAATGGCTTTCAGTTTTTCTGGACTGTCACATCTGAAACAAAATAAGCAAAACAGACAAGTAAGTAAACACAATTACACATCAAGATGATCAAACAGTATTGATGCTGAAACTGGCTAAATCTGACATAGACTCATGAACCTCAAAAGTCAACACACTTTTCATTGAGTCATCACACAAAGATACAGATTACTCTGGCTGTGGATCAGTCTATATTTAGCCAGCTATTCCTTCCAGGAGCTACATGTGGAAATACTTAGTTTGTCACAAGCTGTTGATTTCAACACTCACCCCAGCTCTGTCATTCCATCCAGAAACTCCTTCTTTGTGAACTCGCACTGAGTGGCGGCGTGAAACTTCCACGCAACGACCAACACAGTAATGCTGGCTGGATCCAGCGAGAGGTCGTCACAAAACTGCTGGATCCCATCAATACCAATCTTATTTTCATCCTGGGGATCTAAAGAGATAAAGGAAACAGTTACACTCCACAAAGTGTAAACACAGTGCTGTCAATAAATCCAGATAAACATTTTGGGATAAACTCAAAATCAATGTAATTTATATAATTACAGTGCAGATTTGAAGTTATTGCGCTTACCTTTATAACGATTGTAAAGTTGTTCCAGCTTTTTCCGGTCCACCGACGTTTTCATGGATTCCTTACAGTAAAGTTCTGGGTTTTGAAAGTAGTTATCTGTGGCAACTTCTAGTTTCCAGTCATTCTGTGTGAGGCAGTACACAGCGGTCTTCTCCCCAGCCTGTGTGAAGGACATGAACTGCCGTACCTTGTCCCTCTGCGAAGACTTCAGCTTATGCTGTGCAAAGGCGGGACAGGGATGGTCAGAAACCAGAGCTATCAGACAGGAAAACACAGACAGCAACACACAAACACACAACAAAAGAAAAACTTCTACAGGCATTCAGGCAATCGTGGAGATGGACAGAAAAAGACAGGGAGACACTCAGAAACCCATACTTCATACTTCAGCAGTCACTTGAAGACACACACACATTATAGAAGATGAGCCAAAGAAAGATGAGGGTAATTATATCCCGTCCAAAAGCAACATGGGCTTTTCTGAAGAGGGGTGTTGTGGACACTCAAAAGCACATGCTGTACCTCTGAAAGCCCCACAGATAACTACGGACATAGAAGTAACATGAGTATGGAAATGAGATGCCATCACAAGAACCCAAAAGTGCAAAAAGTCTGGAGTATAATGTAACCACTCCACCCAACTATCTAGAAATATAAGAACTAAAAATAAAATAAATAGAACAGAATGACAGTAAGACATTTGGATATGTGTACATGGGTTCAATAGTTGTGTATTCAGGCACAATTAGTAAATTCAATGTATATTATACTTGGTAAGAGCCAGTCAAGTTAATTTCAATCAGTAAACTGTAATCGACTCATTTAAGAGCAGAAACTTGTCTTTAGCAATGACACACCTGACATAAACCGTGTCCGAAGAGATCAGGTAAGATCCTACCTGACGTTACCTCCTGCATGCAAGGAAGTGGACAATATGTATTCCTTCAATGAATGTTTGTTTAATTATTACTTAAAGCAACAGATGGCACTTTTAGCTGCTGACAGAAATTCATCAGTACCAATGTTGTATTTTCATTTAGTTTTTTTATTATAAGGAAAACAAGGAAAATATTTGAATGTGGTATCTCAGATTTGCTCATTTCTTTCCTTTCTATATTATTAAAAGTGATGTTTTTGCGTTTTGGACTATGAAGGTGGACATATCCATTAACATGTGAACTTCACTTTAAGGTTGTAGAAAATCGTGCCGCAACTTTACAACATTTAAGAAGTTTCAATGCAATCCAAACTATTTGAGCGAGCTTTTGCACATAAAATGACATGCTATATACATAAATATAAATCTCAATGCAATGCCCTGTAGCAATTTCAGCTTTTAGGACACTTCTTTAAACATTTCCTGTAACCGGAGAATAAAAACTCACGAGTTCAACGAGCTGGTAGCGACTGCACCGACGACTTAACTGGTTCATAATATTAAAGACACATTAGGTCAAATATTTGTGCTGTTTACTTTTCAAACAAGCCAAATGACTGTGCTACCAGATAGGAAGGTTAGCTTTGTCTACTACTGGCTGGCTAACGTTAGCTGAGTTAGCTAGAAGATACTGTGACATTACCATTGTTATTTTTAAATGAAACCTCGGGATACGACTGTCAGTGTTATTATACATAAGCCTGGGTTTCACTCAAACAACCCTGTGCGTGTCTGTCTTTGGGGTGCAGCAGTTAACCTGCTCATAGCCGAAGTTACCAGACTGCCAAAAAGGGACGAGCAGCTAATGCTAGCTGCTCTCAAAATATCAATTGACCTTCCCTGTAAAGCAGCGAATACAAATAACTGATCTCTGTGAGCTTGACAAAGCGCGCCACATCATGCACTTTAATAAGACGACAACAGTCCTGAAGATAAAGCCGTCACAGCTCTAATACCAATGTCTGGGTTTGTGTTTATTTTGGTTACCTACCATTTTTACACTCGCTGTTTGACCAGTTTAGTAGCCCGTCTGTCGCCTAATATGCGCATGCGCGGAAGAAGTAGCTAACATGATGCCAGAGGTTTGCAGCATCTGTTCTAGTATTATACGCTTCAAATTGTTTATTAATAAAGGCAGCTACTTTATACAGGATTCTTGTATGTTTTTCATTCTGAAGTTCTAAGTCCTTCCAAGCTCAGAAAATTAGATTTCTGAGTCTGTTTGAGTCACTTTTGATAGGGAAGTACAACACTTTACTGTTAACTTGCTTCTAATACCATAACAATTCAGTGCAGTCAAAAGATGGGTTACAATGCATGACCCTTTTGGTTACAAAAAGGGAAAAAGTTATATATTATAGCGTAGAATTGTCAGTTTCCACTCAAAACTAAGATGTTAAAAGAAAGTGCTCTTAAAACATATTTTTCTGTCAACATGATGAAAACTGGAATATAACTCATACTTTATTTGAATTTGTGGGCATATTCTGAAAGTTGCATTTTTGTTAGTGTATTGAGCACATTCCTAAAATATAAAATCGAATCCAAAGCATTTGAAAGACAGGGGATCATGAGGCCTTGAAATGTTTCTTTTTTGTTTTCTGGCTGGTATCAAAAATGTATTCAATGTAAACGTGTACAAATTATTTTTAAGAATGCAATTGCATTGTAAATTGAGCGGGCTAAAGGCACAGCTGAGTTTTATCTTCTGAAAAAATGAATCCACCCTTGGACGAGTGTTAAAAAACACACCATCCAGCAGAGCCACTGATACAGTATCTGTGGTCTTCAGCTTCCTTTTTGTTGTCATTTTACTGTAAAAGGGGTGTGGAAATAAAAAAAAAACTTACTCCAGAATGTATTATGTGAGTTG